>OU342743.1:338596590-339106502 GCA_910589775.1 Avena eriantha | reverse complement strand
CTGGCTGCTTCTTTGCGCTCGTCCAACACTGCAGGTACCCCATGCTCCTCCTGCGTGGCCGATATGAGCTTCGACATCGCGGTGTCCTCGAGTGCCGATGTCGATGGATCTTGGCACGGTCGGACACAACGTGCTGCCTCAGCAGGTGACTCGCGAGCGCGAACGATGAAGCGAAGAGCCGGGGATGCAGGACGGTCAGTGGACGGCTTGGACCTACCATTTCCACGGCGAGGGGCATTGTGCTCGAGGTAGTTGATCTGAATGGTCGATGACGGGTACACAAAGTGGGGTGCCGATCTGATCAAGGACGAGCAGCGGTTTCGTGCGTCGTGTCCACGCATGCATTTGAACTAATATCTCACATACTAAACATAATTTGATCACAACAAAAGTGTCACAACGTATTCTAGACTCGTAAATATCCCGTGTGTGCCTGTCACATGGAGTTCGACGTGCCAACGTGATCGTCCAGCAGTTGCGCGCGTCATTGCCCCATCAACACGTGACACACGCACACGGGATGTGCTCGCCGATTCCCGTGATGACCACCCGGCTCGCACTCCCCTTATTATATACTAGATTTTGGGCAGCGCCGAAGACCATTGAAGTGTCCATCACAATAAAGACAAGTCCCATCGATTCCCTACCCCTGCCTCCCTGGCTTCTTTGAGAAGGTAGACCGTACGCGGTGATCTTGTATAATAGTACTAGTACTACTAGACCACGGCCTGTACTCTTTGACTCTTCTCCCACACTAATCACTATCTCCTTCCTCCTGCCGCCGCCACCCTCACCCTGCAAGCCATGGCTCCACTGAGGAGGGGGAGAGGCCGGTCAACGATCCTCCCGGAGAAAAGGGAGAGAAATCGCCGCGAGGCACTTCTTGCTCTACCAGCCGCTCAAGCCCACCCTCTCATCGAGGCCCAATCTCCTCCGACAATGGCGCTGAATGTTCTAGCAGGCGAGGGCTCCTCCCGGTACGGTCTTCTTGTTCTACTTCTTCTCCAACTCCCTCTCCATCATGATCTTATTCAGCTTCTTCTTGTTTTTCTTCTTCTTCTTGCTCTTCCTCTTCTACGTATTACAGGCCGACCCTGGAGCCCGAATCCACCAAGACGGAGGTGTTGCAGGACCCGTTCAGCCCCGTTCCATGTCTCAGCGAGGTAGGAAATCTCCACGCTGTTATTTCTCCGAGTTGTGATGTGGATTTCTTAGATCCTGTCCGCCCCGCATTGGTTTTTCTTCTTCTTTTGCAAGTTGTATTAGTTTTCATGAATATGACTAGATCTCTTGGTCTTTCCTTAATACCGCTGTTCATAGATTCACTATGGATTTTTTGTGATTTGGATTAGTTTATCTTGGTCATGAATAGATCTCTAGGTCCATTTTTTAACACTGCGGCCAATAGATTCAACGGGGATTTTTTTGATCTGTATTAGTATTCACCTGGGACCTAGAGTGTAATTATAGAATTCCTATTTCAATTAACATGAACGATGCAGCGATCGAAGGCCGAGTACCGTGACAAGGTGGTCGCGATTAGTTCCAAGATTGTCAACCAACATGAGCTTGCACGCTCCCTCACCCAAGCTAATGAGAGCCTACGCAAGAAATTATCTGTGCAGAAGGAGATCTCGCTAGATTTTGCACGTGACGCTGTTAGGCTGCAGAAAGTGCTCGACCGTAACTTGAACAGGAAAGAACAGGCCATCAAGATAATCAACGAGCTCACAGAGGAGAAGAAGAATATCGTGGAAAGGTGCATTTTCCTACAGGACTAAGTCAGCGAGGCACTCAGAGGATGCGTCGAGGACACCAAGGTTACCATCCGAGCCTTCCATGATAGGAACCGTTGCCTGGATGCAGTCAAGGAGATGAAGGCGGACATGAGCAGAGGGATCACCATACTCGAGGGTGTTCGGAAAGAGAACGAGGAGCTAAGGGCATGTCTGGAGGTGTATCGGAGCAATTCCCAAGTCTGATTCCCGTTAGCGGGGACACGAATATTAGTTCGTCCTCCACTCCTTTTGTAATGTTTAGGGTTCAGGGAGCAATACCCAAGTCTGCCTCCCATTATTGGGTGCAATTAGAATCCTAAGGTAACTCCTTATCTATCTGGACATGTGTTGGTGTTCATGTTCATGAATGGACACCATGTTCTCTTTCCATTATGTATCTGGACATGGGTTTCTGCATTATGAGTTTGCCACTCTCCTACTACTATTTGGTGATATTGGGAAAAATGCACAGCACACTAAACTGCAGATAAATCTTATTTTGTCTTTGAAACTGAAATTATGACAGTGCCACTAGTCGATTCATAAAATGTTGATTAGTCCTAGATTGCTTCTTCCTTGAAATTATGGCAGTGCCACTAGTCGATTCAGTTAATTATGGAAACTAACCAGCTTGTCCTGGTGAACTGAACAAACCATACTATGTATTTTTGTTGCAGGGAAAGAGGCGAAAGATCGACCAGGACCTGGCGACCTGGCTAAATGACAAGATAGCACTCCAAAGGGAGAAGCAATATTCCCAGAAACTGGCCTTTGACCAACTGTGCACTGAACTCGCGGTCCTTTCTGACAAGTGCCAGAAACTGAAGGAGTTAAACACCGGCTGGACGAAGCTACACAGTGAAGGACGCACCTCAGCTAGGAATCAGATGAAGATCATGAAAGGGATCTTGAAGGAAAATCGTATGGCTATAGACCAAATTCTCCAATCTGTGACGGAGCGCTGGAACCTACAGCTGAAGCATGACATAGTACTGAAGGAGCTGGCCAATCTTAGGGAGGAAAACAAGCAGCTCTGGGCCAGGCTCACTTGAACACAACATACGTCTATTTAGTACTGAACTGCCTGGTTTATCCTCTGAAGTGGTGATTTTGTAAGCGTGAACTTAACTCTATGCATGATATGTGTGTTCGTCTGACATTAGTTTGCTCGAGGATTGAGTTTGGCTTAGTTCGGAAAGTGCAACTGCAAGTCTTACAATTAACTAGTTTCAGGCATTGGCACAACATAAATTATTCATCTCGAATTTCCTCTATCCTCTATAGTCTGTCCTTGTTCACCCTCATGTGCCTTCTTCAGTTCCTTCAACAGATCCACAATGCAGTACTCTAGCTTCTTCTTGTCTTCCCTGAGCTGATCCCTCTCCTTTTCTACATTATGAATTAGCAACATGTGACTATCCTGAAGCTTCTTTGCAGTTCCAACAACCAAGCTCCCATCGATTCCGTCAGTTAGCTGTGACTGCAAATTCTCGATTTCTTGTTCCAGCTCCTTATTTCGTACCGATAGCTTGTAATTTTTTTCAGCTGCATCACTTACATTAGTAAATCTCCCCGACCTTTCCAACTCATACATCTCCCATAACTGTGCCAAACATTTCTTAAGTGCATCTGGCCACTCAAGATCCACCCACTATACTACTTTACACACCGGTCCAACCTAAAAGCACACACACTATAGTGTTATGAACATGCAAGATACCTTTTACTTCATGTCACAGTTGCACATAATGTAAACAAATCTTATTTGTACATCCCAAAAACCTTCTCCTAGTGTTACTGCCTTCGAATGCAACATATCTCCTCAGTTTTAGCCCATGGTCACATGGCACTTCTCCATCGAGATCTAGGCCCACCCATTCAGAGTAGATCGTCCGTGGTACCTATATGTAAACGTAAAGCTGAAATCGAACATGATTGCATGCACATATGGAGCTCAGATCGAGAGATTTACCATTGCCTAACCCTAGCCCGAGAAAACAGAGGATCTCACATCATGGAAGGAATACTCGATGTCGGAGAGAAGGCTATCGCTGCTCGACTGGTCGTCCTCGCCGTTCAAGGACAACATGGAAAATGCGTCGTCGTAGGCAACGACGTTAGAGAGAGAGAGAGAGGAGAGAGAGAGAGCAGCCCTTCTACCGCTACAACAATGACTAAATTGGCATGTTACAATAGTTTAATGGATACCATGGCCTTTCCCTGGATTACTGTCTCCTGCCTGATATGGATTCTCTTCACACATTCTCATTTCAAATATTAAACCTGCACTACCTCCATCCTAATTTAATTGCCTAATGAAAACATACCAGTATATTACATCATCGAAAGAAACAAAATCATGTCAACTACAAGGTACTTATGCACCACTTCTTCAGTCATGGTTTCACAAAACATTACATTACAATCTCTCAACAAACATAATCACGACATGGTTTCACAAAACATCACATTACAATCTCTCAACAAACATAATCACAGAAAACAAGTATATTACATCAACTCAAGAAACAAAATCATGTCGACTACAAGGTACTTACACATCACTTGTCCTGTCATGGTTTCACAAAACATTACATTACAATCTCTCAACAAACAAAATAACAGAAACAAGTATAGTACATCATCTCAAGAAACATAATCATGTCAACTACAATGGATTTATGCATCACTTGTCCAGTCATGGTTTCACAAAACATTACATTACAATGTCCCAACAAACATAATAACAGAAACAAGTACAGTACGTCATCTTAAGAAACATAATCATGTCAACTACAATGTACTTATGTCTTATTACAACAACGATGGTTTCAGTGAGTGACATGTCCAAAAATCTTAACAGTTCACACAACATTATATCGCAATCTCTCAACAAACATAATCACAGAAACACGCTCTAAATGCAACAATAGTCAATATTACAAATACAGGCAGGGGAACCACGCGGTCCATATGACAAGCCTAGGGTAGCAGCTCTCATCAGATATCATCAACGTCGACCACCTCATTCTGTTCAGCCACTACAGGGGCATCTACATCCACTATAACCTGTTCAACAACATCAGAAATGGTACCAAGGAAGAACACCTTCCTGATTCGCTTCTTTCGTCACATAATCTGCATAAGATCTTGAGTATCCAAAACATCTATGAATTGCTGCTTCTTATGATGCCACCACCGGATTTTTGCCATCTTCTTAGGGCCAATACTGATTTCCTTACCGATCATCTCTCTCATTTGATCAAGAGTTATATTTTTGGAATCGACAGTGATCTCCACAGTACATGACGAAACTGGCCTATTAAATCCCTCATCAAGTTTTGCCATGTATGAATCCACCTCTATGCGTATACTGAACTTATCTAGATCAGCATCTATTGGTCCGTATTCTCTAGGAGTAGAAGCTTTGGAAGCAAGATCTCCCGCATCTGCATACATATCATCAATCATCGCTTCAACTTTCACCTTACGATCAGCTGCACAACACTCCCAAACCATCTGAAGCTCATGGGAGTGCTCAATTTGTTGATAGGTATCATTCATGTTGCGCCACACCAATTTTGTCCTCTATCTAGAACCCCGGGGAAATCTAGTGGCAAGCATATCTACCTGATGCGAAATAGACACAACCTCTTTGCAATTCACAAGCAGATGCACATCTTGCCCGAACACAACCCTCCCGCAACCAAAATCAAGTTTTGCAGTGTACTGCCGAACATGAACTATGAACTTGCAAGTCGATTCTATATAGGTCCCTTGTATCAAAGCTGTGCCTAATTTGATTAAAAAGGGGAACATTTCAGTTCATTCGATTCTATTATGCCGTAACTAATCTACTTGCAAGATAAGGCATAGATAAGAAAAATTCACCTCCCGCTCTTCTCCCGGGTTTTTTTCTTCGAGATCTGGGTGCTGCATACGCCCGCCAGAGCCGAACAATCCACCGCCAACCTTGCTTTTCTCTTCAACCCGCTGCTCGTAGGTACCTTGGGAGCAGAATCCTTGCTGGCCTCCTCGTTAACCGGGGCTGAAGACCTCTCCGCGGCTACGCGTTGAGCCCTATACTTGGGCCCCGATAGACCCGAATCAGTCGGCGACGTAGCTACAACCTTCGCCTTGCAAGACATGCTAGGCCGTCACCGTCGGATTCAGTGTCGGGGGAGGGAGAAAAAAGTTCCTCCGCCGCCGGCAGATTTAGGTTCGGGAAAGGGAAGAAAAGGGACTGCCGCCGCCGCAGCAAGATTCAGTGTCGAGAGTTAGGAAAGTACAGTAATGGATTTGCCCCTACGACACGTGCAGGGTGGCTAAGAAGAGTGATCGGAGAAAAAGGGGCACAACAGGAACTAGTCTAACGGAATATCCTAACTTAACGGGCGCGATTTGAAAATATTGGGTTTGGCCATCATTCACTCAAAAGACCCCTCTCAGCAATTGGCGCCCCAACTTTTCGAATCACGGTGATAAAAATCAACTTGGGTACCGCGTTGCATGGGTGACCCAATTTTGGGCCGCAAAATGATATTCTCCTAACTAGGGGGTGCTTGAGTTACTAGGTGGGGGTATCAATCCTCGATTCACATTTGGCTAAGGTCAAAATAAGCCACAACACACATAAAAGGTGAATAGAGTGACATGTTCACAAGGTCCTTCGCAAATAGCACACATTAAGCAACACGTTATGCACTTAGGCAAGCAAACACGACCAACTATAGGGACCAAGGAGTTTACTACTCGCGATATAGAGGAAGCCTATCTTAAGACTATTAATCCTAGATGTCGCATTGTTGAGGTATGGGTCACTATCTTGCAGATAAAGCCGTCATCGTATTATGAGGCTCTTCTCGGTGATGTAGCACTCGATTTCTTCGGATTACGAGGATTCCGCTGGTAGAGCAATATTGTAGTCTCCTGGTGTTTACTGGTAGTTGCTTCTTATCATCTCATTATCATTGTATTCTGCTAGTTCTTGGTCCTATTTTTTTGGAATCCGTAGGTTTGAAAGTTGGACGAGAGTTAGAGGAAACCATTTTCAAAACCATCTAATTTAGGGTAAGAGAAGACGTAGAACTGTTCGAAGATTATTGAGAAACTAATTTTTGAAAGCCGGTGTTTTCAGAATAGTGTTCCTATCTAACAACCATGCTAACTAAGGTTCTCCTATAGTCAGGATGACTCTAATGCCAAGTCTATGCCCCCCCAGATTAATCCTCCGAGAATCCATGTTATGCACAACACCACGATCCCATGAGCAGTCAGTCACAGCACATAACCGACAGGTATCAAAGTAAACATCCAAAACTTAAGCGGAAATATGTCATACCTTAATTGCCATTATGGCTACATCAATCATCCTGAGTGGAACATCTTTAAGCGTAGAGCCCGAGCCATGACTTAACCTATAGGCAACTGACTGGGAGAGCATCCTAGCTTGCATAACCGTCAACATCACCTTTTCCTTCAATCTGACCAAGTTAATAGCCAGGGATAATGCCAGTGGGTACTTTGAATGTACTCGCAAACCACCTTAAGGTATCAATAAATAAAAGAGGATATGCAATACGGCTGTCGTAGTAGGAGAGCTCCATGAGAGGTTCTTTTCTAAAATAGTTTCTCTTGTAGATATAACATCTCCATATATTTGTTAAAAGGTTTTGTAAAACATTTTGGAAGTATTTTTGAAAAGTTTTGGGAAAATACTAGGATTGGGTCACCAATTTGTTCCTTCTTCTGGTCATCCCATGACCAACTTCTTTCCTTTCTTTCCGACCATCCCATGGTCAACACATTTCACCTTTCTGACCATCCTATGGTCAAAACATTTCCAAAATCCTTTGCTTTCCCAAAAATCCTTTTTGAATTCAAAACTAGCACCACTCTATAGCAACCTTCCCAACCGTCCATGGCCATGCACACAACTATTCAAATACATTTACACTCTGAAGAGGTTGTACACTTTACCCACACCAACTGAGTACCCTGCCCTGATCCTCACTAATCGTGGGTCGAGTAACCGACTATAGCATAGGCCCTACTCTATGATTTGTTCCTCTCAAAACTGGAACGTCGGGGATCCATGGACCAATTGGAGCACATTCCGACTCCTCGAGAGTTTGCACTTTCAATGAGAGGCTCATAGTAGGTAAAACATGCATAAGTAAAACAATAGGACAAGGCTTATGAGCAAGAAGGTGGCTTGCCTGTGATCAGCAATTCACTACAAGAAATGTGTTAACTAGTGACCTTTTCTTAACGACCATGGTGTTTTTGGTCATAGTTCTGTGACCATTTGGTTCGAAATGGTCGTAGGCCATTTGGAAGGGTCCAAAGCCATAAACTTTATGACCAATTTAGCAATAAAGGTCATAATATTCTTACATGAATGGGTCATAGCCTAAACAGTAGTGGTCCACGACCTTTTTTTAGCAGATTAGGACCTATTTAAATGGTCATAACATCTATGACCATACTATAACGTCCTTAACTAGGATGTATTGACATGATTGGGTCGCCGCATCAGCAGTTGCGTCTACATGGCAGTATCTAGGTGTCATTTGAACCATCTAACAAGTGGGACCCAATGATTTTGACTATTCTAACAGGTGGGATAGGTGCATTTAGCATGTTGGGCCATATTTTCTCTACAGACCATTTAGCATGCTTTGCTGGACTGGACCAGCCTGCTCGACCATTTAACATATTGGGCCCGAATAAACCTGCTACACCGGATGGTGGCCCAATTAGGCCCATACCATGGGTAGAACCCACGCCTAGTTAATTGGCAAAAAATAGCACACCGGGGACTCAAACCCATGACCGGGCGCTGTTTCAGATAGCGCGCTACCACTGAACCATGCAAGTGTTGTTGATACTATGGCCTTCATTATGTATATGAATAGACTTTATTTGTATCTGACTGTACACAGCGACCTGCGGGGAACCTAGCAGAAATATCAGGTCTTCCCCTTTGCTACCGGTGTAGGCGACCAGCGAGGGCGGGGGCGGTGGTGCTGCCGGACTCCCCGTTAGCGGTGCTGCTGCTCGACGGAGCCCCTTCCGCTTTCTTCTTGCTACCAGGACAGGAGGAAGCGGCTCCCTTCTGCGGCTCCCCATCGCCACGAGGCCCCTTCTGTGACTCCCCGTCGGCGGCGGTGCTGCCAAAGCCGCGATCGAGCAAGGGGCAGAGAAAGCGGCCGAGCAAGGGGCTGCGGCCGAGCACCTCCAGGTCTGTGCCCCTCTCCTATTCCCTCTCCCCTCTCCCCTCTCCCCTCTCCCCTCTAGGTCGGACTAGGATTCAGTAACTTGCGAGGACTGAATGGATTTGTTTGCGTAGAAGATTCAGACTTAACTTGTTTAACCGATTCTGAAGCATATTTCTAATGTTTGCATGAAACTAAAGCAGTATGTGTTGTTAGCACCAAATCAGAAGAAAAACAACTTGTTTGTAGATGGAAACTGAAATGGTACTTGTTGATTGTACTAGACTGCTGTTTTAACTATTTTAGAATGCAGTTTCTATAATCAAATAATCTGAACAAATCTGAAGCAAAACAAATAGTTCAAGCATTCAGGCTGATCCAATAATTGAAGTAATACAAATTAAAATTCTGGCTGAACCAAGAACTATAGCACTTAACACTAAAATTCTCCATATTAATAATTAAAGGATATGACACTTAGCACTCAAATCTGTAGCTACAAGTGCTATAATTTAGCAATAAATCTGATACTTAAAGATTAGGCCATTTCAGTTGTATAATTTAGCAATAAATCTATAGATATCGAATTTTCTGGTTTGGTTTCATTTGATGTTACTCTAAGCTTAGCAATTCTACATGCTAACAATTCTTTGGTCTTTTGCATGCAGATGGATAGACGCTGGATTACCAAAGGAGTTAGAAGGCTTTCTTATGAGCATATAAGGGGAGTGAACAAGTTCATGCAGTTTGTTCGCAGAAGTGTTGCCGAGGGTGCTCAAGTTCTTTGCCCGTGCCCTAGCTGTAATAACCGTGATCACTAGACTCTACATGATGTAGAGGCTCATCTGCTGATGCGTGGGATGGCATCCACGTATGATAGATGGATCCATCATGGAGAGGCTTTACATGCAGAACCTGGAGATGAACCTGAACATCATGAACCTGATGCACAACAAGGTGGTGATTTTGTACAAGATGATGATCAACAAGAGGATGTTGTTTTGGAGGAGGAGGATGGGGATGAAGATGATAGAATCCTTGATCTGTTTAAGGATCTATACCAATCTGAACCACAAGGTGAGGGAATGAATACAATCTATGCCGAGCTTATAGAGGAGGCGAAGCATCCAGCTAGTGATGGTGGTACAATGTCCAGATTTTCTTTCACTGTGAAGTTACTCCATGTCAAGTCCTTCTACCAGATAAGCAACGTTGCCATCAATGGAATACTCCGTATCTTGACCATCCAGTACCCTAAAAGCTCAATTCCCAAAAATTATGAAGAAGCATTGAGTGTAATCCGCAGACTGGGGCTTGGTTATGATTCAATCCATGTTTGCCCAAACAACTGTGTCTTGTTTCGGAAGACATATGCCAACCTTGACAAGTGCCCGAAATGTGATGCCTCTAGGTGGAAAGATGCAGATGGGAGGAGGCAGATTCTGGAGAAGGTGTTGAGGTACTTTCCTATTATTCCAAGGTTGCAGCGGATGTTTTTTTCAAAGAAGCAATCTGAGGAGGTACAATGGCATAAGCTAAAGCGGCAACCTGTGGATAATGAACTTAGCCATCCAGCTGATGGAGAGGCATGGAAAGACTTTAATGATAAACATGAAGAGTTTGCCGCCGATGCGAGGAACATAATACTTGGCCTTGCCACGGATGGCTTTAACCCTTTTGGAATGAGCAAGAAATATAGCATGTGGCCTGTATTTGTTGTGCCATTCAACCTTCCACCTTGGGCATGTATGGATCAATCCAACTCCATGATGGCTTTGTTGATCCCGGGTCCATCTTCTCTAGGAAAGGATTTTGATGTCTTTCTGGAGCCCCTCGTTGAAGATCTAATGAAGCTATGGGAGGGTGTGCGTACCTATGATGCCCTGAGTCCTGATAAGTTTGATTTGCGGGTTGCGGTAATATGGTGCATCCATGATTTCCCTGCGATGCACACTCTGTCGGTAAACCTGAGATTGGTTTTTTTTTAACCGGGTACACTGGATCGGTTTCTCAGTCTAGGTTGTTTCAATTCGGTTCTTGATGGGCTTCACGTGAAAACGAGTTGGTGCGATTTGGTTCCGTATAGAAAACAGTTTGGGTCTGGATAGGTATGGGTTCTAATAGTTCGGTTCCAAACAGTTCTAACCCATGGTTCACGACCAGTTCTGGACTCGCGACGCACGACCCATTCCCAACCCTATCCCGCGATGATAGCAGCCGCCTCTCCTGCGACTTCCACCGCCACCGTCTCCTCCGCCACTTCCGCCGCCGCTGTCTCCTCATCCTGCTAGCCCCGCTCTAGGACTGCAGTTTTTCGGCCCTCTCCTTCGCCTGCAGCCCCCTCTTCTGCACCTACAACTCCGGCACAGCCTCTTGTTCGACGGATGGCGGCGGGGAAGAAGGGATCTTCTAACGGTTGAGGTAGAAGAGTGGTGAGGCCTGAGGCGTCTGTCCATCGACTTCTCCTCTGCCTTGAGCGCCTCGCCTCCTACAAATCTCCTTCTACAACAAGGTATTGAGTTCCTTTCTGCTCCATCTCGTCTGTTATCTCTGTTTCTTCTTACACTGCTAAAAATTGCGAGACTACAGTGATGCTATGTTAGGCTATATCTTGTTTTGAAACCCCTAAGAAAGAAACCTGAAGTAGGACAACCCGTTGAGTAGTGAGACCTGAATTAAAACGAAACAAAGCTGCTGATATGTCGTTCTTGGAATTATTGGATGTGGTTGCTGTTAAATGTTTATGTTCGAAGTGCATTTTGTCAAACTTCTCCTGAAGTTGAAGACCATTTTCTTGTCGATCTAGAAGACTGATATTCTGAAAGTGTCTTTGACACATTGGGTAGAAGGCCTCAAATATTTCATACTACATATAATAAGGTTAAAGGACAGTAAATATACTAGTTCAAATCACAAACTAAGCTTCTCTAGCTTAACTAGGAAGACGTAAATAAGATGGCAGTAGATACGATGAACTGCTATTTTTTTCAAGATGACATCCTTGTTCGGAACATGAATGTTGCTCCTGTTGCTGAATCCCCTGTAGTTTTCAGTTTTCACGAGCAAAATAGCACAGGAGTACTAAATCACTTACAGTACCTTAGATCCTATTTTACCTACCTTCATGGCTAATCCTATTAAACTAACATATGGTTTCAGTTTAGCATTGTACTCTCTGAATTGTCCTGAACCTCTTCTTCTTGTAGTTTTGGTATAGTACTCTCTAAATCACTACCGAATTTCCCATGAGAACCTTAAATCACTACTGAATTAGAGAACTGATCTGACAATTAGGATTCAGCTTTAATAATGTTATCAAGCAAGAGAGTTTTTTATTGAGAGCACCACATATTTTATAAATCGAAAATCGAGTTACATATTTTATTGAGACCCTACTTCTGTTAATATCAGATTTCTCACTATATCGCCTATTAGTCTGATTTATGATCTGATTGTATTCCTGTCTGGATATAATTTACGATCTGGTCTTAAGCTATTATATCCTTTTCTAATTGTAATTTTCCACATGTATTTTTGGTGCAGTCTGCTCTTAAATTTGAGGAAACATGTCTACCTCAGAGAGTTCAGAGAGCCTTTCCATGGATGGGGATATAACTCAAGTACCATGTTCTAGAAGGTCCAAGGTATGGGAGCACTATCAACAGGATCTGGTTGACGTGGATGGTGATCTGAAAGCAGTGTGCAAATATTGTGGAGCGAAACTTCAGGCTAAGTTTGGGACTAGCAGTTTGAGGTCTCATATTGCGGAATCTTGCCGATCAATTGATGATGCCTGCAGGAATAGGTTTCTGTCAACCATGAAAACCACCAAAACATCCGAAACCTTGTTTGTGTTCGATCCAAAACTCTGTCGTGAGCTTATGGTAAAATTTTGTATCCATGCTGAAATCCCATTTCTAAAGTTCGAAGATCCCTACCTTCAGCCATGGATTGACTCAATGCAACCAGCATTTCAAGTCAAGGGTCGTCACACGATTCGCGATGATGTCAAGCAGTTGTATGAAGGAATGAAAAAAGATTTGGAACTTGAGCTGCAAAACTTGAACTCTCGCATTTGCTTAACATCCGACATGTGGACTTCGTCACAGAGCTTAGGTTATATGTCCATCACAGCCCATTACATCAATGAAGAATTTATCTACAAGAAGAAGATTATTAGTTTCAAAGAAGTGAAGTATCCTCACACAGGCTATGCGATAGAAGAAGCAATTGTGGGCTGCCTTACAGAATGGGGCCTAAGGGGCAAGCTTTTTTCCTTGACATTGGATAATGCTAGCAATAATACTAGCGCATGTGATGAGTTAATAAAATATCACAAGCATGAGCTGCTTCTTGATGGTCAACATTTGCATGTAAGATGTTGTGCACACATCCTCAATATTTTGGTTCAGGATGGAATGAAAATAATTCATGCAGCCATTCACTTGATACGTGAGTTGCTGAAGCATATAGACTCTTCTTCGGCAAGGCTTCAAGATTTCAATACAATTGCAAGTCCGATGGGTCTGCCTAAAAAGAAAGGTATCTATCTTGATATACCAAACAGATGGAATTCAACTTGGAAAATGCTTGTAGAAGCATTGAAATACAAATCTGTCCTTACTAGTTATGCAGAACAAAAGTTTGAAATTTCTCCTAGTGAAACAGAATGGAATAAGGCAGAAGCTATTTGTGAATTTCTTAAAGCCTTTGAAGAGCTTACCTTAACTGTTTCAGCTCATAGGAAGCCAACTGCGCACAAATTTTTGCCGGTTGTGCTCTGTATTCGCCATGCACTGAAAGATCCGGGTTGGCAAACGTCTGATGTGTTGAAGGAACTAGCAGCTGTGATGCTGCCAAAGCTGGATAAATATTGGGATCCCGAGGAGAAGGAAAATCAGAATGCAGATCCTAATCGTCGTACAAAAAGCAAGGACATTGAGCTTAACATTGCACTAGTCATTGCTACATTCTTGGATCCAAGGAGGAAAGAGGACTACTTGGATTTCTTCTATAGCAAGGTGTCTTCAAATGATGAGCTGATTTGTAAGCAAGTGGATATTGCTTTAGATTGGGTGAAAAAATATGTGAAGGAATATGAGCTACTTGCAGCAACAAGCACTACATCCTCAACACCTCCTAGTCAAGGCAATACCACCATTGGATCACCTATTGCAGGGAAAAGAAAGTTAGAAGAAGAGTTTGCACAACACAAGTCTCGTCGTAGGTCACATGTGCGCAAGTCTGAGCTTCACACATACTTGGAGGAATCATGTGAGGAGGACACGTCTGACTTTGATGTTTGTGCTTGGTGGAAAAGGCGTGCTAAATTTTTTCCCATATTGTCATCTATGGCCCGTGACTTTCTTGCAATTCCTCTCAGCACGGTGGCATCTGAATCTGCTTTTAGTTGTGGTGGTAGGATTCTTGGAGACTGTAGAAGCTCATTAACCCCGGATATGCTACAAGCTCTTGTTTGTGCTAAAGATTGGTTATACATTCCAAAAAATGATGAAGGTATAGTGCATGTGAATTTATTAATGTTGTTGCATTGTAATATATAAAACTTGTAGTGTAGTAGTATAGTGGTGGTGATGTACTATATTCTAGTTGGTGAAGTCATTTGGTTTAGTGTGGCATTGTTTATCCTGCTGTCTGCAATTAGTAGTACACGAGTACATAGCATTAACGCCCTTGCTTTGTCACACTATTATTCGTCTTATTAGTAATTTGGTATGTTGTTTCAACAGACAGCAAGCATATTGTTCTTACTGATTACTGACACTATCTTGACTTTTTAGCTCTGTAGTTCTTAGTGTGGCTCTCTACCTGGTATTCGCTTGGTCCAAATACTGCCAAGGAATTAGGTACATAGGTCTGAATCGTTGATATAATCTTCCGCAAGGGGGTCCTTGTGGATCTGAGTTTCAGATTTGAACTGGGTACTTGTGCACTGGACCGTGACTAGTGTCGGTGCTTTGGCTGCTTGCATCAGATCAGATGTTTTATTAGGCTGAGCATGCTTCTCGCGTCTATACATGGGTCTGAAGCGAGATCCAATTTTTTTGTCTTCTGTCAGACTTATTATAGCTCCCTTGCATGACCATCAAAATTGCTAGGACTGGATGCAGTAGGATCTTACAGTAGTTCTGTGATGCCTGGTCTATCTTAATTATTAATGACTCTGTTTTTTTGCTTCTCTTATACTCAGGCTGTTCTATGGACCTTAGGGACTGTATTCCTTGTTTGTCGGGTGGGATGCATCCCGGGCCCTGGCATTGATGTCATTTGACCTTAAGGACCTGACTGGGGACCTGGAAGGCCTAAGTCCAGATGAACTGGAGGTTTTAGAGGACTGGGAAGAGAAATTTAAGGAGAGGTACCCTGTGGTGGATCACCTTCCTTCCGAGGACGCAATAGCTGGCGATCAGAAGGGTGCTGAGCTCGATCACGAGGAAGACAACTCCTAACTCTGTCTGTGGGTACCTGTCTTAGTTGCCTGGGTTCTCTGTCTTTTACTACTGGAGTAGTATATCTGATCCGCTGACAGGTGGTGGTGTTTGCTTGCTGCCACGAGTGTGCTCGCGTGACTAATGTACTACTGCTACTACCTGCTTTCTCCATCTGCTTTACTTTGGTTGGTGGTGTAGGGAGAAATTTTGATTTTGAGTGACAGAAACTGTAGTGTATATTACTCACAGTGTTGCACTTCAGTGAGCTACCAGACGTGCTATTTCTTCCTTTTCTGAGGTAGACGTGCTATTTCTTCCTTTTCAAGATTTTATACTGTAAGGTTAATACTCTGAGCCAGCTAGCTCTGTGACTGCAATGTCCAATGTTAGAAGCAGCATAATGGAAACTGTTGCTGACCCATAGACAAAAACCGATTGGGAACCGTGGTTCCAGCCATGGGTACAGTTTGGTTCAGGTGGAAACATGGCGTGGTTCAGTTTGGTTTGGGTTTAAGTAAAAATCCCAGCGGGTTAGTTAGGTTTGGTTTGCCTAGTTTCATCACGTGGGTTCAGTTAAGGTTTGGTTTGGTTCCCCAACCAATCTCAGGTTTATCTATCGGGCAGGCTCACGGCTGGTTATCAAGCATGTGTTCGGTGTGACAAGAACCCGTGCTCAGAAAGAATAAGGAACAAGTTGTGCTGGATAGGGAACCGATGTTTTCTTCCTCGCAACCATCATTGGCGAAGAAGCATAGATTTCAATGGGAAGACTGAAAACCGCGATGCACCGGTGGAGTTCAGTAAAGAAGAGCTTGAGCAGCAACTTGACAAGGTGAAATATGTGAGACCAGGAAAGGGTCAAAGAAAAAGGAAGCGAGAGGACGGTCAATGTTGGGACCGGAGGTGTATCCTTTGGGACCTCCCGTATTTGGAAGATCTCAAGTTGAGGAATAATCTCGATGTAATGCACATTGAGAAAAATATATGTGATAATCTTCTTGGGACATTTATGAACATTGATGGGAAATCAAAGGATACACTTAACTCGAGGCTTGATTTGGAAGATATGGGCATAAGAGAAGATTTGCATCTACGGCATGTTGAAGGCGGTGAGTCGTTTGAGATGCCACAAGCATGGTATACAATGACAAAAGAAGAAAAGCTTGCATTATATGAATTTATCAGAGCAGTGAGATTTCCAGATGGGTATGCCGCTAATCTTGCAAAATGTGTGTCTCCTGATGGATGCAAACTCCAAGGTCTGAAAACTCATGATTGTCACATCCTCCTCCAAAGGATTTTACCTGGTGGAGTACGTGGAATAATGGATAAAGAAATATATGAAGCGGTTGCTGAGTTGGGGAATTTCTTCAGAGAGTTGTGCTGCAAAACACTTAACCTATCTGTTCTTGAAAGACTCGAAAAAGAAATTCCGGTTATCCTCTGCAAACTCGAAAAGATCTTTCCTCCAGCCTTCTTCACTGTCATGGTCCATTTGGCGGTCCATTTACCCAGAGAGGCAAGACTTAGAGGTCCCGTACAATACGGTTGGATGTACCCCGTCGAAAGAAGGATGCTTACATTTAAGCGTTATGTGCGAAACACGGTGAGGCCTGAGGGGTCAATAGCCGAGGCATATGTTGTTGATGAGTGCCTAACGTTTTGCTCGTGGTACTTTGATGATGTGGAAACAAGATTTAATTAGCCGGGTAGAAATAGAGAGCGGAACGATTGGCAAAGTCCTGATGTCTCAGTTTTCAACCATGGTGTCAATTTCCTTGGAGGGTCACAATATTTGAAGGCTAGTGGTGATGACTATGACAATATGCACTGGTATGTGCTCAGAAGTTGCCCTGAGGTTCTACCGTATATCAAGTATGTCATCTCTCTTGTGCACTCGATATCTTTTTTCCTCGTACATTTTACCCTGATGTACATTTAATTAA
The DNA here is from genome assembly GCA_910589775.1 of Avena eriantha. Classification (NCBI taxonomy): domain Eukaryota; kingdom Viridiplantae; phylum Streptophyta; class Magnoliopsida; order Poales; family Poaceae; genus Avena; species Avena eriantha. Next base: position 339,089,109 of record OU342743.1, on the reverse strand, counting down.
CTATATTTTTTTTCGCGTTGCACTTTGTGCAAGGAAGAGCTGATTGGTCAAGATAGCCGCATCAATGTTGACAAATGGCTTGCGAAGGGATTTGCTAGATGGTTTAAGAATCACTTGAATTTGGAGTAGTACTATGATGGAATTACTTGAATTTGGAGTAGTACTATGATGGAATTCACTCTTTTCCTATTTTTGCAGATTGGAAAATTGTACGAGAAGAATGAGGTCAGTGATGATCTATTTTTTTTGGCATGTGCACCGGATACGCGGATGAGACTTTATTCAGCATGTGTTGTTGATGGTGTCCGCTACCACACCGTTGAATTATTGTGCTTGGCCCATTTAGAAGGTTGAGTTGGACTAGGCTAAATCTGATCCACGACCAATTGATTTGGTCACAGAAATCTGCCACGTAGGATTGGCTGACGTGGCCTGGGCAGATAGCCTATGCCCAAATTGTTTGGTCATAGACACCATCACCATCTATTTTGGTCATAGTTGCCCATGACCAATTCAAAAAAAGGTCGTTAGCTGTCTATAGTGACCCTCGCTGTGTGACCTACTGCTTTTGGTCATAGAAAGGTCATAGATGAATTACTATGAACTTTCTATGACCAATATTTGGGGTCACTAGTTAGCACATTCCTTGTAGTGCAATCTGGCAATATATGTCCCTGGACTTCTTATTTAGATAACCAAGAATACCAATGCCAAAAATAATAATAAGATATCTTCTTCTCATTGTCAATACAATCGCAACTATCACCGTCATCGAGTATACATGCAGACAAGCAATGCCATAATCAAAACAAGGCATACAAGTATCAATACATACAACAAGAAGTGAACAACACAAGTTTACAATTCAGTAGGTTTTGAGTAGTTGGGTTCTACGCGAGAGGAATTACTTGAAATTCCCTTGTGGGTTTTCTTTAATGATTTGGAGGCCAAAACTAGTTAATTAAGGGGTTTAAATATAAGGTCCAAGTTCTGTAGGATACCATTGTATAAAAACGTCACCATTAGATATTGTTGGGCTAAACACCATGCTCTATGAGGTGGATTCTCTTGACAATCTATCTAATCCCATCACACTGGAGGAAATATATGGTATTGTTAAAGATCTAAAAGCTGATAAAGCACCTAGCCCTGATGGCTTTAATGGATATTTTGTTAAAAACTGTTGGCACATTATGAAGGAAGATTTTATTAGGATGGCTAAGGATTTTCATAATGGAATTACCTCTCTAGAAAGCATAAATGGCTCCTTTATAACTCTGGTCCCAAAGAAACAATCTCCTGAATCTGTTAATGATTTCAGGCCCATCTCTTTGACAAATACCTGCCCCAAATTCATTACAAAGATTTATGCAAATAGACTGAAGGCAGAGATTACTAGATGCATTCATGATAACTAGTATGGGTTTATTAAGGCAAGAACTATTCAGGATTGCTTAGCTTGGTCTTTTGAATATCTACATTAGTGTAAGCAAACTAAAAGGAAATCTGTGGTCATTAAAATTGATTTTGAAAAGGCTTTTGACACTATTGAGCACAGTGCGATCCTACCAATTCTAAGGTATAAAGGGTTCCCATAAAATTTTGTAAGAATGGTTGAGGAGATTCTTTCCCCTGGTTCCTCCTCTGTGTTTCTAAATGGTGTGCCAGGAAACAAGTTTGCTTGTAGAAGAGGGGTCAGACAAGGGGATCCTCTGTCACCACTTCTATATGTGCTAGGTGGAGATCTACTACAGAGTATTGTGAATCTGGCACTGAATCAAGGGAGACTACAATTACCAATTCTCAGAGAAGGTTCTTTCCCTATTGTTCAGTATGCAGATGATACTATCATTATTCTACCTGCTGAAGAGGATCAATTACTTGTGTTCAAAGAGCTATTGAATCAATATGCTGGTTTTACTGGGTTAAAAGTAAATTACAATAAATCTTCTCTCATCCCAATTAACCTTTCTAAGGATGAGACAGCTCATCTGGCTTCAGTGTTTGATTGTCAAGTTGGAGCTATGCCCTTCACCTATTTAGGATTGCCAATGGGTACCACTAAACCTCAGATTAAGGATTTTTCACCTCTAATTGATAGGCTTGAGAGACGATTATCTGCAATAGCTTCTTTTCTTTCATATGGTGATAGACTGGTGTTAGTCAACTCTATCCTTTCATCCGTACCAACTTATTATATGTGCACTCTTTCAATTCCTTTGGTAGTGATAGAGATTATTGATAAGGGGAGAAGGAGGTGTCTTTGGAGAAAATACAAGCATGATGAGAAAGTAAATTCCCTTGCTTCCTGGGAAATGATCTGCAAGCCAAAGAAAAAGGGAGGCCTTGGTGTTCTGGATCTTCAAAAGCAAAACATAGCTTTATTGTTGAAACACCTTGACAAATTTTACAACAATGCAAACTTGCCATGGGTCAAATTTGTCAGCAATACATATTATCATGAGGTTGTCCCACATGTTGTGACCAGGTATGGGTCCTTCTGGTGGAAGAGCATTAGCAACCTTGTTGATGAGTGGAGAGCTGTAACTAAATGCAAAGTGGGTTCTAGATTTTCAATTCTGTTTTGGAATGACTACTAGGTTGATGCTATGTTGTCTGAAAAATTCCGAAGGCTATATTCCTATGGCAGAGATAAGTTGGCCTCTGTTCATGATATATGCTTTTTAACCAATCTCTATGAAGCATTCATACCGCGTCTGTCTGCTGAGGCTTTTCTAGAATATGAACAACTTCAGAACTTGCTTTCTGACACCAACCTGTCAACTCTTGATGACAAATGGATTTGGCAGTCCAATAATAGCAGGTTCATGGCTAAGGCCCATTATGAAAGAAATTTCAGTGAGAAGAACAATGATATTGTCTCATCTCAGATTTGGAAAAGAAAATGTATGTCAAAGCATAGGTTTTTTGCTTGGTTAATCCTGCATGATAGATTAAAAACAAAATACATGCTGATCATACGTCATTGGAAGGTTACATAGGATAATGATTGTGTTTTGTGTAGTGGGCAAATACAAGAAGACTGGAAACATCTTTTTTCCAGTGCTTGTTTAGCGCCCGTGTGTGGAATTATTTGCAGATAGAATGGAGGGACACCAGCTTCCCTGAGGCTTTTAAAATGGCTAAACAAAGTTTCATTGGCCCATGCTTTACAAAAGTAACCATTTTAGCATGTTGGAATATTTGGAAATAAAGGAATGCGATGGTTTTTAGACATGAGAGACCCTCTTTTAGAGGACGGAGATCTGGATTTTTCTGTGATTTGACCTTGCTGAAGCACAGGTTCAAAGGAGATGCTAAGGCTTTGGTTTCATCATGGCTTCACAACTTACCATAATAGCATTGTAAATAGCCTTTTTTCTTTTTCCTCTTTCCATGCCTCTTGTATGTAAATATTCTCTGAACTAGGATTTCTGGTTTTATTTTAAATAAAGGGCTGTGGGGGGCTCCCCTATAGTAGAAAAGTTTCAAAAAAAATATGAAACCAACAAAAGTGGTTTCACTATTTTATCATTTTCCTTTGATTTATTATGCATTTTCTACTGATAAGAGCTCTAGTTTTACGAAATAATTCACCAGAAATGTTTTCTGTGTCCAAAAATTATTTCATTATATGGTTAAGTAGGATTTGATGGACTGGTTTAGTGAGAGTTGGAATCACTTCAAATGATTTAAAAGAATGCCCTCAGGAAATTCCCAAAAGGAGTTTTGGATGGTTTTAATCTTTTCCACCATGTTTATTCTATAGGAGCTATTGATGTTATTCCAAAGGTACATGGTAGGTATTTATAATACCTTTCTATAAAAATTGGAATCACCCTTTTTGGATTAACAATACTAATATAGTGATTTATCTACTGAAATAGCACTAGACAGAGATATTTAATTCACTATAATCCAATAGAAACTCAAACAATATTGGGCTTCTAGGTTTTGTTAGGTATGATGATATATGAGTACCGAGAGTTGGAATTTGATCAAAGCCCTTTTTGGTTTGGCCTAGGGATATTCCTAAAGGCAGATTTGTCCTATTTTTGTAATTTTTGCTGCAGGCAAAATAGGAAGCTTTTTAGGGTAAGGTCAAGGTTACAAGGTAGGTGTACTGAAATCTACCCTAGAGAGTTAGAATTACCCCATTTGGGTTTACCAATCTACCATAAAGAAATAAATAGAAAAACAGACACATTCTGGTATTAGTTTTACTAGAAAATAACTAGAGGTTACTTTGATGCAGAACTTGTTCTGCATGCTTAAGAAAACCCTAGGTTTCATGTACAAATTTTGAGAGGATTATTAATAGCCATTTTTCATTTTCATATTTAGATAAACAAACTGGAATTCTGCTGCTGTGAAGAAATGGAAAAAGAAAAAGGATGATGGGCATCTGGGCCAGATTTGCATGGCCGTGGGCCGCACAGCCGTGGGCCAGCCTAACTAGAGCCGTGACCGCACGTGGGGTGCCGATTCAAATATCGACCGTAGGGCCCAGCGGTCAGCGGAGCTGGGGGTCAAAGGGGTATGCCCCATAGTCAGGATCGACGACCCGCAAGCATTGTCTACCTCCAATGGTGGGGCAGGGGAAGAAACCCTAGGGGAGACGGGGAAAGGCCCGGGAGCTCACGTCGAGTGCTAGGAGGAGGCGTAGGGGTGCCAGGGCGATGCGGAGTTTGACAAGGATCCCGGTGAGGGGCGACACGACTGTTTTGACGTCAGGAGGTGGCTCGCGCGACGACGACTGAGACGAACGTGTTGAAGCTCGATGGCGGTGCTAGTAGAGGGTGTCCTGAGCAAAAAGGAAAGGGTGGTTAGGTGCATCGGAGCTAGGTAAGCTTGGGAGGGTGACATGCAGGGGGAGATGATCAAAGGGGCGAGTACCAAGAGAAGATCTTGGAAACGGCCGAGGCTCTCTCGTCTCTCGACAAGGATAGAGCAAGGAAGGAGAAGTGAGGCTCAGGGGTGGTAAGTGGGAGCGAGAGGAGTAAAATGAGGATGGTGGGGAACGTGGTACTAGTGTGGCATCCCGCTAAAACCACAACTGGAAAATCGCGGTGTTTTTGTGCATTGCATCATCATGACCGCATGCTCATGTCATCATGCCACATTGCATTTGAGCATCGTCATCATCATGCATGGTTTGTCTCAAAACTATTTTCTAAAAGTCTAGTTTTGTTTTCTAAACATCCCCCGTCTTTACTTTAAATAAAACCCTCGGTCTTATCCGGATCTTTTATTTTCCTAAAAACTTTTACAAAATCTTTTAAAAATAAAAATCTTTTAAATAAAAAGTTTTACCGGGGGAGCCTCCAGCCTGCTAGGCCAAAAGCCCGGCAAGCCAACAGCCTACTACCCCGGCCCAGTTAAAACCAGACCAAAACCCTAAGCCACCTACCCCCCTTCCCTCCCTCTCTCCCTACATAACCCAGCCTCCACCCCACCAACTCCACCCGAGGCCAACCCACACGCACACAAAATCTCACACACACAGCGCGCAGCCTGCACACACACGGGTACGCCACCACCTACAGCCACCTGCCAGCCGCACGCCCCTAGCCCGCTCCCCACCTCCCACCGCCAGCACAGCAGCATGCACGCGCGACCGACGCGTGACCGCACCCCATCTCCCGCCCAGGCTCCCACCTGCACGCTCCCCCAACCACCTGGTCCATATCGCCACCAACCATCACCCCACCCACGCGCGCTCTCCCTGCTGCTCACCCGTCCCGAGCCCACCTGGCTGGACCAATTCCCCCGCGGGCCCACCTCCCACCACCACGTCTCAGTGGACACACGCGCACACCCACCACCTCGGGATCCCCCGCTCCCCTACCTGCCCGCTTTCGATCGAGACCCGGCCCCACCCGCTCGAACCGCGCCCTCCACCTCGTGTTCTCCGCCCGCGCGTCCACGCCCCGAGCCGTGTTCGAACCCGCCGCCAGTCTTCCCCCAGGCCTCCACGCCACCTACCCCGCCGCCTTCCACGCCCCCGCCAGCAGCTGCGGGCCCCCGCCTCGCCAGGCGCCCTCCACCCTGGGTGCCGCCTCCTACCCCGCGCGGCCCGCATCACTGGCTCTCCTTCTCCTCGCCGCCAAGACCTCCTCGCCAGTCCTTGCCCAGCCGGCCTCTGCTCCTCCCAGGTCGTCGACCGCCTCGCCGGGCCCCTCTACAAGTGCGTCTCCTCTCTGCGCCGTCTGCGCCGCTGGCCTCGCCTCGCCGCCGCGGCCACCCTTCCTCTGCCCCACGAGCTTCCTCTGCTCCGGCGATGTTGGCGCACCCCGCCTCCCGCCCGCGCCCCACGTCGTGGTTCCTCGCCGCCCTCGGCCAAATCTCCTGCGAGCCACCGACGCTGCCGGCCCGCCTCTGTCCTGGCGACCCCGCCTAGAGCCGCCGCCTCCCTGCTGGCCGCGTCCCCCCATACAGGTTCGGCTCGGCCTTCTCCCACGCCCTTGACGTGGCCTCCGTCTCCGACACTAGATAGCTCTATCTTCCCGCTATTCATAGACGCTGCAAATGCTCCTGTTCCCGCCCCAGCATCGTGGAGCCCTTCTCCCAAGCTCTCCGGCCATCGCCAAGATGCACGTGCGCACATCGTCTGGTCATCGCCCCTGTCTTCAATGGTGTCTCGCCTGCCAGTGTTTGTGGTATGGGGCTGCCGTTCTTGTGGTTGTGGTTTCTGTTGCGTCACCTGATGCTGTCCTGAGGCTTGTCAATATCGACATGTTGGTGTGGTTTGTGGCAGAGAGATCACTGCAAGGGATGGTTGGTTGCCTCTGGACACATGTGTCGTAGTCAAGATCGTCGCAGGGACAACCCCGATGTCTACTTCCTCGGTGTTGCCAAAGACGTACACCAAGACCTACCGATGTCGAGACCTGGGTCCGACACCGACAAACCAAGATGGAACCACAAGACCGTCGACATGGTTTTGGTGACCGAAGACCCCGATCCACAAATCCGGTGGCCGAGACCCCGAAGACCGATCCCAGCGAGACCGAACTGAACCCTCAGTACCAAGTTCGCCAAACCTCATGTGTGAACCTTTTCCCGAGCCCCTATTTTATAAATGCTATATATAAAACTGTCGCATGATAAATTGTTCATGCTTGCATACATGTTTGTGGGTATGGGGGCATTATGTCGAATCACCGGATGATTAAATATGGAGTCAATATGCGGGATACTTTTGTCTTATTCCGGACTCCATTTAAATTGGTGTAGCAAACCGACGCCATGTTTTGTCCTGTTAAGACAACATTTAAATTGCGGGGGTTCTAAACAACTTGAACCGTCTAATTAATTGTCGAGACCCCGGTTCCGCTTAATACTGCCTAATTGCACCGCATCTGTGCCATGCCATGCATCATATCATAAGCATGCCGGATTTTCTGCCATAGTATTAAATATTGCATCCGGTGTTTCTTCTAGTGTTTCTTCTTCGCGGATTAGGCCGATGAGTTGATGCGAGTATCGACAAGTTCTCCGGATATGATCCGTCGGCAGTGTTTCCCAGGCGAGCATCTCTCCCCCTTTCTACCTATTTTGCGTTTATAGTCTTTATTTCCTCCTGTTGATCTGTTGCTATCTGTGTCGCGATGCTTTAGTTTCCGTGCACCATTTATACTCCTTGCAGCCTCTATATTGCCATGGACACATCCTATTGCCTGTTGTTTGATAGATAGTCGGCCCTGCGAGTCGTAGTTGCTTGCTTCTGTGTTGCTTCGCGTCATTGTCGTTCCACCGTTGACGGCAGGTTGGCACATGATAAATGGTGGAGGTGCTTAATGGTGGAGTTGATCATGACTTTAAATACAACTATTAAAATGCTAGATATAACTAATGGAGAGGCATCGGTGGGCAATAGATGTTATTTGGTTCTTCCACGCTCACTTGTGTCCCGTAGGACCCCGAGTACTTGATACCTGTTCCTTGATTTTTCGCACTATCCACATCCGGGAGGCCTTATGGACCCCCCTGAGCCAGAGCTTGATTCATTTCTATTTCTTGGGGCCACAAAGTAGTTTGGGGCTTTATTACTATCCAGTACTTATGCCATGCTTCACTGCTTCATTTAAGATTATGCGTGGAGCACCTGTACTATTTTGGATCGCAGCACGATTGCACGGTATCGACAAGCCCAGTCACACTTTCGGGTTCCCAGTCGTTTACTACCGTTCTCGCAAACCCTGGGTCCGTTCTGGAGCCGGCCAACTTCGTTGCAGGTAGCTTAGTGGGGTGGCCCCTGAAATATTTTATGAATCATGTGATTGCTTTGTCGTGAAGGCCTCGTTGGGTTTTGAGTTGGTTTTTTCGAGGTTGATCGAGTGTGTGTTGCTATTTGTGCACCCCTGCAGGGTAAAACTTTCTGAAAGCCGTGTCCGCGGTTATGGACGACTTGGAGCATAGTATCTCGATCATAGACAAGCATACCTAAAGTAGTGCTATAAATTTGACTTAATATGTGACTAGTAATTCAGCTTCACTACAATGGAATGGATAATAAAAATGCCAACAACGTGTTATACTATACCTGCCTAGTAAGTATTGCAACTCCAATGGAATGTGATAAAAGTGTCAACCACTGCTGGGTTTTGGGATTCCTCAGGACAATTATATCTGACTAGTAGATGTTCCAACTACAACGGAATGATAACTAAAATTGACCACTACTTATGTTATCACACCTACATCTGATTAGGAAGTGCTACAACTATAACGGAATGATTAAAATTGCCAACTGTGTGAGTTCCTCGGTTTGACTTCCTCGTTTGGTCTCGAGGGGGAATTCCAGGATGGGTATGGCTGGTGTTAGTATCAGGTGGTTCCGAATAGGTCTTTCTTATCTCACTCTAATAGACGACAGTTGTACTAAGTCTCTATAGGTTGTTTAGTGCTGCCGCGCTGCCGCTTCAGTCCACCATACCTATGTAGGCGAGAGCCGCCGAATTCTAGCCTCGCCGTGTACTGGCCTTAGTACTGACGCTCCTCTTTTTCCTTTGCCCTTGGTCGGCACCCCTTTTGTTTTAGCAGGTTTGAGATCGTTGTCGTTAGCAGGGTTACCCTTCCGGCTTAGACTAGGCAGGGTTATGGACGCCATTGGTTATTCTTCAGGGCTCTTAGCCCCATTTGCATCTTGTCCGTAGTCGGACGCTCTATCGTTTTCAAGGTGATTTGGATCTTTGTATATTATATCTGTATTCTTGACTCATGGAGTTGTTGTTGTATATATATGTTCTGTGGGTTCCATTGTGGCCTAATGTGTAATGGTATTACTTCGTTTTCCACCAGCACGAAAGTGCCTGGTGGGCGTCCTTGAATCGTTTCTATGCGGGTTTTGGCGGAAAGGGCTAAAACTTGCATAGGGCCGATTTGAGGGTGTTACAGAGTGGTATCAGAGCTCACCAGTTGCGATACCCCACAAGTCTAGCCTGTAGGATAACCTAGCTAACGGCCGAAGTAGAGTGTTAAAACTATTTTGCAAAAATCGGTTGGATAGATCTGATTAGGTCTGCTTTTACTCCTTACCCCTCTGTTGTTCCCCTCTTACCTCTGCGTGTTTTGAGTCTGTTCTCTTACCCTTCTTCAAGTCCAGGAATTCTCGTGGTTGGCTTTCCCTCGTACCTTCAGGGTTTCGCTTCCTCCTTTGGCAACGGTGTTTCCACCTCCGGACTTCATGCTATCTGAGTGATCCTTTATCTATGGTACCATTCTTTGTTCCTTGTTTGTGCCTTCCGGTGTTTTCTGATGCAACGACATCATCTACGTCAGATCCGATGCAGAGTCTGCATCCCTCCTTCGATTCCGAACCTCGTTTGTCGAGATCTTTAGTCTAATTCCGAGGGTTGGTTGCGTAATTCTCCTGTTCTTGTGCAGAGTAATGGTTTGGGGTGCGCGATGGACTGATCACCATCCGACTACTCTTATCATTCTCTTTTGTATATTGAATCGGTGGATCCAGCAATTTTACTCCGTCCATGGAAGTTAGAGGTGGTTTTACCTTTTGATGCCTTTACCTTCGTCCTTTGTTCTCCGGAGAGTTCTCTCGACGAACGTGAGTGACGACCCTTGTTGGTGGTGTCGCTGAATTCAAGATGGAGAAACAATCTTTGTTAGTGGTGTCGCGAGGATCTACACGAAACGAGAAGATTCAGATCACCAAACTTCTTCCTGGTACCATGAGGCGGATCTCGAGGGCGAGATCCCTTGTTAGTGGTGTCGAATTGTGCCATCCTGCTAAAACCACTACTAGAAAATCGCGGTGTTTTTGTGCATTGCATCATCATGACCGCATGCTCATGTCATCATGCCACATTGCATTTGAGCATCGTCATCATCATGCATGGTTTGTCTCAAAACTATTTTCTAAAAGTCTAGTTTTGTTTTCTAAACATCCCACGTCTTTACTTTAAATAAAACCCCCGGTCTTATCCGGATCTTTTATTTGCCTAATAACTTTTACAAAATCTTTTAAAAATAAAAATCTTTTAAATAAAAAGTTTTACCGGGGGAGGCCGCCAGCCTGCCAGGCCAAAAGCCCGGCAAGCCAACAGCCTACTACCCCGGCCCAGTTAAAACCAGACCAAAACCCTAAGCCACCTACCCCCCCTTCCCTCCCTCTCTCCCTACCTAACCCAGCCTCCACCCCACCAACTCCACCCGACGCCAACCCACACGCACACAAAATCGCACACACACAGCGCGCAGCCTGCACACACACGGGCACGCCACCACCTACCGCCACCTGCCAGCTGCACGCCCCTGGCCCACTCCCTACCTGTCGCTGCCAGCACAGCAGCACGCACGCGCGACCGACGCGTGACCGCACCCCATCTCCCGCCCAGGCTCCCACCTGCACGCTCCCCCAACCACCTGGTCCATATCGCCACCAACCATCACCCCACCCACGCGCGCTCTCCCTGCTGCTCACCCGTCCCGAGCCCACCTGGCTGGACCGATTCCCCCGCGGGCCCACCTCCCACTGCCACGTCTCAGTGGACACATGCGCACACCCACCACCTTGGGATCCCCCGCTCCCCCACATGCCTGCTTCCGATCGAGACCCGGCCCCACCCGAACGAACCGCGCCCTCCACCTTGTGTTCACCACCCGCGTCCGCGCCCCGAGCCGTGTTCGACCCCGCCACCGGTCTTCCCCCAGGCCTCATCGCCACCTACCCCGCCGCCTTCCATGCCCTCGCCAGCAGCCGCGGGCCCCCACCTTGCCGGTCGCCCTCCATCCCGGGTGCCGTCTCCTCCCCCGTGCGGCCCGCATCGCCGGCGCTCCTTCTCCTCGCCACAAAGACCTCCTCGCCAGTCCTTGCACGGCCAGCCTCCGCTCCTCCCAGGTCCTCTGGCGCCCTCTACAAGTGCGCCTCCTCTCTGCGCCGTCTGCGCCGCTGGCCTCGCCTCGCCGCCACGGCCACCCTTCCTATGCCCCGCGAGCTTCCTCTGCTCTGGCGATGTTGGCGCACCCCCCTCCCGCTCGCGCCCCACGTCGTGGTTCCTAGCTGCCCTCGGCCACATTTCCTGTGAGCCACCGATGCCTGGCCCGCCTCTGTCCCGGCGACACCGCCTAGAGCCGCCGCCTCCCTGCTGGCCGCGCCCCCCGTGCAGGTTCGCCTCGGCCTTCTCCCACGCCCTCGACGTGGCCTCCGTCTCCGACACTAGATAGCTCTATCTTCCCGCTGTTCATAGACACTGCAGATGCTCCTATTCCCGGCCGGGTATCGTGGAGCCCTTCTCCCAAGCTCTCCGGCCATCGCCAAGCTGCACGTGCGTACATCATCTGGTCATCGCCCCTCTCTTCATTGGTGTCTCTCCTGCCAGTGTTTGTGGTATGGGGCTGCCGTTCTTGTGGTTGTGGTTTCTATTGCGTCACCTGATGCTATCCTGAGGCTTGTCAATATCGACATGTTGGTGTGGTTTGTGGCAGATAGATCACTGCATGGGATGGTTGGTTGCCTCTAGACACATGTGTCGTAGTCAAGATTGTCGCAGGGACAACCCCGATGTCTACTTCCTCGGTGTTGCCAAAGACGTACACCAAGACCTACCGATGTCGAGACTGGGTCCGACACCGACAAACCAAGATGGAACCACAAGACCGTCGACATGGTTTTGGTGACCGAAGACCCCGATCCACGAATCCGGTGGCCGAGACCCCGAAGACCGATCCCAGCGAGACCGAACTGAACCCTCAGTACCAAGTTCGCCAAACCTCATGTGTGAACCTTTTCCCGAGCCCCTATTTTATAAATGCTATATATAAAACTGTCGCATGATAAATTGTTCATGCTTGCATACATGTTTGTGGGTATGGGGGCATTATGTCGAATCACCGCATGATTAAATATGGAGTCAATATGCGGGATACTTTTGTCTTATTCCGGACTCCATTTAAATTGGTGTAGCAAACCGACGCCATGTTTTGTCCTGTTAAGACAACATTTAAATTGCGGGGGTTCTAAACAACTTGAACCGTCTAATTAATTGTCGAGACCCCGGTTCCGCTTAATACTGCCTAATTGCACCGCATCTGTGCCATGCCATGCATCATATCATAATCATGCCGGATCTTCTGCCATAGTATTAAATATTGCATCCGGATTTTCTTCTAGTGTTTCTTCTTCGCGGATTAGGCCGATGAGTTGATGCGAGTATCGACAAGTTCTTCGGATATGATCCGTCGGCAGTGTTTCCCAGGCGAGCATCTCTCCCCCTTTCTACCTATTTTGCGTTTATAGTCTTTATTTCCTCCTGTTGATCTGTTGCTATCTGTGTCGCGATGCTTTAGTTTCCGTGCACCATTTATACTCCTTGCAGCCTCTATATTGCCATGGACACATCCTATTGCCTGTTGTTTGATAGATAGTCGGCCCTGCGAGTCGTAGTTGCTTGCTTCTGTGTTGCTTCGCGTCATTGTCGTTCCACCGTTGACGGCAGGTTGGCACATGATAAATGGTGGAGGTGCTTAATGGTGGAGTTGATCATGACTTTAAATACAACTATTAAAATGCTAGATATAACTAATGCAGAGGCATCGGTGGGCATTAGATGTTATTTGGTTCTTCCATGCTCACTTGTGTCTCGTAGGACCCCGAGTACTTGATACCTGTTCCTTGATTTTTCGCACTATCCACATCCGGGAGGCCTTATGGACCCCCCTGAGCCAGAGCTTGATTCATTTCTATTTCTTGGGGCCACAAAGTAGTTTGGGGCTTTATTACTATCCAGTACTTATGCCATGCTTTACTGCTTCATTTAAGATTATGCGTGGAGCACCTGCACTGTTTTGGATCGCGGCACGATTGCACGGTATCGACAAGCCCAGTCACACTTTCGGGTTGCCAGTCGTTTACTACCATTCTCGCAAACCCTGGGTCCGTTCCGGAGCCGGCCAACTTCGTTGCAGGTAGCTTAGTGGGGTGGCCCCTGAAATATTTTATGAATCCTGTGATTGCTTTGTCGTGAAGGCCTTGTTGGGTTTTGAGTTGGTTTTTCCGAGGTTGAACGAGTGTGTGTTGCTATTTGTGCATCCCTGCAGGGTAAAACTTTCTGAAAGCCGTGTCTGCGGTTATGGACGACTTGGAGCATAGTATCTCGATCATAGACAAGCATACCTAAAGTAGTGCTATAAATTTGACTTAATATGTGACTAGTAATTCAGCTTCACTACAATGGAATGGATAATAAAAATGCCAACAACTGGTGGATCTGTGGTGATCTGTGTCATACTATACCTGCCTAGTAAGTATTGCAACTCCAATGGAATGTGATAAAAGTGTCAACCACTGCTGGGTTTTGGGATTCCTCAGGACAATTATATCTGACTAGTAGATGTTCCAACTACAACAGAATGATAACTAAAATTGCCCACTACTTATGTTATCACACCTACATCTGATTAGTAAGTGCTACAACTATAATGGAATGAGTAAAATTGCCAACTATGTGAGTTCCTCGGTTTGACTTCCTCGTTTGGTCTCGAGGGGGAATTCGGGGATGGGTATGTCTGGTGTTAGTATCAGGTGGTTCCGAATAGGTCTTTCTTATCTCTCTCTAATAGCTGATAGTTGTACTGAGTCTCTATAGGTTGTTTAGTGTTGCCGCGCTGCCGCTTGAGTCCACCATACCTACGTAGGCGAGAGCCGCCGAATTCTAGCCTCGCCGTGTACTGGCCTCAGTACTGACGCTCCTCTTTTTTCCTTTGCCCTTGGTCGGCACCCCTTTTGTTTTAGCAGGTTTGAGATCGTCGTCGTTAGCAGGGTTACCCTTCCGGCTTGGCCTGGGCAGGGTTATGGACGCCATTGGTTATTCTTCAGGGCTCTTAGCCCCATTTGCATCCTGTTCATAGTCGGACGCTCTATCGTTTTCAAGGTGATTTGGATCTTTGTATATTATATATGTATTCTAGACTCATGGAGTCGTTGATGTATATATATGTTCTGTGGGTTCCATCGTGGACTAATGTGTAATGGTATTACTTCGTTTTCCACCCGCACGAAAGTGCCTAGTGGGCGTCCTTGAATCCTTTCTATGCGGGTTTTGGCGGAAAGGGCTAAAACTTGCATAGGGCCAATTTGAGGGTGTTACAACTAGCCTCTGGCCTTATAAACCAAAGGGGAGTGGTTCATAGTAGACTTTGTCCAAGGGAATGCTAGGGCTGGTCCATGGCCTGCTCATTGGTGGCTAGGGGCGGTGGAGCGAGTGTGGTGGTGCTCTGAGTCGACTACTGAGTGGAGAGGAGGGTGGTGGCTGCTGCAACAATTTAATGATCTATTCTCTCTCTCTCTCTTCCAAATATAAGAGACAAAGGGATGGAGAGGGTAGCTTCTATAGTGGTGTTGACCACGGGGTGAGAGGTGTTCTTCGGAAGTTTGGTTGATCAGCTAGGTGAGGGTTTGGTGGGTTTTTGCTTAGAGGATTTGCTTAATGTGCAAAATTGATCAACTAGAGTAGGAAGTCTAGAAACTTGACTTATGAAAGATGGGGCAAACGTGTTGGTGGAAGGGTAGGGTCAAGATACACCTCTTGGATTTTTTTTGGATTTTTAAAGGAGTTTTGGTCCCCTTATTATTATTTCTTCAAAAAGTGCTGAAGTGGTATTTAGAAGTTGATTTCATATTTTTGAATTGGACAATGTTGGTTTTTGGTGTGGGATGGTCCTAAATACCATATCACTCTTTGGAGAATTTTTACTTGATTCATTGGAGTTTAAAAGTATTTAAAACAATTAT
The DNA here is from genome assembly GCA_910589775.1 of Avena eriantha. Taxonomy (NCBI): domain Eukaryota; kingdom Viridiplantae; phylum Streptophyta; class Magnoliopsida; order Poales; family Poaceae; genus Avena; species Avena eriantha. The sequence goes on along the minus strand of OU342743.1, from coordinate 339,073,859 downwards.
TTTTCCATTTCTACCATTTAAGAATTGGGCAAAACGAAATAATAAAGATCTTAAAAGTATTTTTTTTGAAGTTGGAAAATAGGGTATGATAATTAGACTTCAAATGGGCCTAAATATGGGGAGAAGTATTGGAGAAAATCAAACTTTCTTTTATAGATTAAGTTTTGGAGTTTTTGTCAATTTAAGAGATTAAAAAGGTTTTGGTCCACAATAATTATGGATAATATTTGATAAATCCTTATAAACAAGGTAGATGATATATATACAAGGTGTATCTAGCATTTGCAACCTTAGGTGTTGAGAATCAATGTTTATTTTGGTCTAAAACAAGTAAGAAAGGATCTAGGGTGATGTTATTTTTATACGTACAAAACCTTGTTGGATCTTGGAGCTCAGAGCTCCCCTTGGGGTATGGAATATATGGATGGATATACCAAGTGATGTAGATCACCATGGTAAACGAAGTTGATCTTGATCATTCTTGAGTTCTCCAAGAATTGATTTCAAGCTTTGAATAAAATAAGGCTGCCAAAACAGATTATCAAGTAGCCTTTAAAACCTTGTGGGTTTTTGAATCACAAGGATCCATTTGGAGCAAGTGAAGTATTTATTGCTAGGCCTTTATGAGTAGAACACAATCATGCAAAGATTTGGTCCAAAGAAGGTAGGATGAAGGTGTGAGCTTCTGACCAAGTAGGCTAGTTGATAAGATTATAGAAAAAGTTATTTCTTACCTGCAAAACCATCAAGAACAAGTGGATTAGAGTATATTATAGCCAAGGGAAAGAGTGGGCCTTGGTAATACTTGGCATGGTTTACAAAATGGGTCACGTGCATTACCCAAACTGCACAAGGGTTGGAAATGAGGGAGACTCAAAGATAGCATCTTGATAACATTTCTAGACTTGGCCATATTTTGGCAGATTTAGGGTTTTCTACTAGAATATAAGAGCGGATGTTTTGATTGGTTACAACGTACCAAAGCGCCATCAAGTGGATTATTTTGAAGTGTATATTGAGTAGAAAGGATCCATGCTTGATATTGGTCTTCATTGACTTGGAAGCTTCTAGAAAGAATTAGTGCTAAACTGATTTGATTAAGGGTTTTGATGAGCACCTAGTGGCTAGAGATCAGATCCAGCTTGGTAATACTCCTTAGTGTTTGGGATCTTAATGACATCTTGATCCTAGAGTATATTCCCATAGAGTAGCTCATACTACTTTCTAAGAAAACAAGTCAAACAATAGATCAAGGCAATTTATCAAACAGTAGATCAAGGCAGTTCATCTACCAAGCCAAACAATCTACTTCTATGGATACCATCAAGCCTAGCTTGAGGTAGAGATGGGTATTTTGAGAAGTTGGAGTTGAATAAGGTGCGAGTCCTTGGTATTTATACCAAGGGTAGAATTCAAAAGCTTTATAAAAAAGGTTTTTTTGTAGAAAACCTAGAGCTAAGAGCAGTTGAAGGTTATGTCTTATAACATAAGGAGATCATATTATGTAGCTCTCCATAGTTTTGTGAATGGAGGCATGGAATAGTTTTCGTTGGGCATCTTGGCTCAGGTTTTGAAATGCCAGAACATTTGGGAATATGTAGAAAGATCCAAGACAGTTTTGTTAGATAGCTTTTGTCAACTAAGGGTGACATAAGGAGTGTATCATCTGCTACACATTTAGATGCATAAGCATAGACAAATAACAAGAAAATACTGCAAAAATAAACAAGAAAAAGTTTTTGTTTACCCTGATTTTTGCATTCTGGACAACTAATCAGGGTTGCTGAATTTGGGATGTTACACCATTGACCTGACAAAGATGACAGTCGTCGGTGGATCATCGCCATGCGATATGCTCTCGGAGGAGCAGATCCGCTCAATCGTCCGCCTAACCTCCAAGTATGACTCGGGCCACCAGCAACGCGGCCGGAAGCGACACGGCTCTCCGCGACGATTCTTACTAGGCGGCCCCTGCTTCGGAAGCCAGATCCATCACCGCCGCATCGCACGAATACTCCATCATGTGAGTCTCCAATGCTGAGGACTTCGAGGACCCCTCCATCCTCGAGCTCTTCGACTCCGAATCTGGATCAGAGTCCCCTGACCAGCCGTGGACCAGATCCGATCGCTACAACGCCATCTACATGGAGGGTAGCACCAACGTGCCGCCATATCCTTTCTCCACGCCCATCTCACCGACATAGATGGTGGCGGAGATCGAGGAGTACCGACAGAAGTTGGAGGCGTCCAAGGTCAGAGAACAAGCCAAGCGCGAAAACTTCCTCCTCGAGCAACAAACGGCGCAAGAGCTATCGCTCTACCACCAGCGCCACGTCAGGAGCCTTCTGAACCCTACCATTCAAGGCCGCTCCCTGAACTTCGATGAAAAAAATGACCCCGCTCGTGCAGCGGAGTGCAACTTCTACCACAATGCGCCACCCAGCTGTAGTCGCCCACCAGCCGGGGCACCTGCGACTGGAGCGCCACCACTAACCCGTTGCTTGCCTCCTCCGGAGAAGTCATGAATCCTGATCTCCCTGTAGGCGCGCGATGCCAACGGACTAGCTCTATACTCTACCCCGATGGACAATGTCTTCGTGGGATAGGCTATAGTCGCCAACCTCAACATCATGGGAGAGGGAACGCTGCAGGTCAAATACGCGCAGGCCCTACTTGCTAGGACTGTCAAGCAACAAGTCGCGGCGGTCAACCTGCGAGGGTGGATGTACTCCCGCTTGTCCGGTAGTCGCATGGCCTCGAGCGACCGCCCGACAATTGCCAACACTGTCAACTGCCCCCCCACCCGAGACCCTGCCGCTCCAACCATGGGCAGCAAACCCCACACTCTCCACCAACGACTCGCGGCCTATGCACAAAATAGTCGCCGCCAACGGTCAGCCGATCAACGCGTGGACCCACATCATGAACAACCAAGCCTGGCAAGCTTGCCAGCAAAACGACCCGAGGAACACCCTCTCCAACCGCGGCGACTACGAGCCTGAGCTTAGAGGCTCCCTTAGCCAAATCGTCCCGCAATGTTTCGGACCAATGATCCGAGGTGAGAAATACCCCTCCACCTTCAAAGAACCGAAGGACATTGAGAAGTACGACCCCACGTACGATCCGGCGGTGTGGATCGACATGTACCACATCGCGATGGGGATCGTCGGCCACACTGACCTACTCGTCACTCGCTTCCTCCCGCTAATAATGGAGGGAGCGACTCGCCAATGGATCAGAACCCTCCTTGAGAACAACATCGACTCTTGGGAGGACATGCGATATGCCTTCATCAGGCACTTCGAGGGATCCTACACCCGTTCCACCACCATCGAAGACCTGAAGCATTGCATCCAGGGACCACGCGATTCGACTCACCACTGGGTCCAGCGGTGGCACGACCTGTGGATCAACGACTCCAGCATCCACCAAGGACATGATGATCCACTGCCCAAAGAACGCGTGCCGTTACAAACCTCTGGTTGCTAAGATCAAGAGGGTTTACCGGACGCTCGACAACATCCTCGACCTTCTCAAGATTGCCAAACGCTATGCACATGATGACCCCAACCAAGACTCAGACTACGAGTCGGGTGGGAGACGTCGCCTAGGCGGCCACGACAACGGCATGTACCACGAGCTGCACTATAGCAACACTCGCCTCACCGGCAAACGCCACGGCGACGAACGAGTCCACTTTGTCACCAATGCCAATTGCGTGCAATGCGACGCCAAGAACTACCGCCGAGACGGTGGCAACTACTGTGATAGTGGAAAGTACCCGCCCAAAAACATGGCGAGGCCAAAATTCAACCCTGCCGCCCTACTCAACCAGCCCCGTGTCTATAATAGCAGGGATGGGAAGCCTGTCACCCACACCACCGCTGACTTCCACTCTCTCAAAGAGATTGAGAAGGCAAGGCGAGCTAAGGAAGGAGCCAACAACGACCTACCAAGGGACAACAACAACGCTGGTGGTTTTGGCCACGCGGTCGGCTCGCTTCATACGTTCACCGTTCCTGGCACCAAGCACGAGAAGAAAATACACAATGCGGTGACTCAAGTGGACATCCCTCGCTTCCTCAATTGGTCCCAGCGGATTGTTTGGAGCCGCGCGGACCACGCGCCCATGATCGAGTACCCTGGGCAAGTCTCTCTAGTGGTCAAGCCCAAAGTGGGTGATTACTAGCTCCCCAAGACTCTGATGTTCGGCGGGAGCTCCATCAACATCCTATACCTAGATCTCGTTAGGACACTATAGCTCCCGCAGTCGATGGTCGAATCGACCCTCACTACCTTCCACGGCATTGTCCCCGATCAGAAGGCGTATCTGATCGGCAAGGTGATGTTGCTAGTCACCTTAAGCACGCCAGCAAACTTCCACACCGAGCGGATCATCTTCGAGATAGTGAACTTCCGTAACCCCTACCACTATGTCCTGGGGCGACAGGCATTCGCCAAGTTCATGGAGCCCCCCCACTACGCCTACAACAAGATGAAGATCTCGGGGCCACTAGGAATCATCATCGTCCACGGCAACCCTGATATGGCCGTGGAGTGCGAGGACAACGGCGGTAAGCTCGTCGATGCCATCCTTACTAAGGAAACTAACCATGCGGACAAGCTCACGAAATACACGAGTAACATTGATAAGGATGACTCGATGATCCTGAAGAAGCCCACATCGGGCAGCACTACACAGGCAACCTCCGAGGCTTCCACGCACACCCGCACTGTTGAGCTCGTCCCTAGTGACTCGAGCTAGAAGGTCACCGTAGGAACCAACATGAGCCCCGCATAGGAAAGCGCGTTCATCGACTTCCTCTGTGAGAATCACGATATCTTCGCATGGAAGTTGTCTGACATGCCTGGTGTCCCGAGGGAACTCGCTGAGCATAAGCTAAACACCGACCCGAAGGTGCGACCCATCAAGCGGTTGTTGTGGCCCTTCAATGAAGAGCGCCGCCGCGCAATCGCTTAAGAAGTGCATCGACTACTCGCCGCAGAATTCATTAGGCCCAACAAGTACACCTAGTGGCTTGCAAAACTAGTCGTGGTTCTGAAAAAGAACAACACCTAGAGGATGTGTTCTACTACACCGACCTCAACAGTGCCTGCCCAAAAGAGGAGTCGTCCTCCCGTGCATCGACCAGATCATCGACTTGACCGCGGGGTCCGAGTCGATGTGCTTCCTCGACTAATACTCTGGCTACAATAAGGTCAAGATGGCCATCAAGGATGAAGATAAAATGGCTTTCATTATGTTGTTCGGAGCCTTCTACTACACCGCGATGAAGTTCGACCTCAAGAACGCTGATGTAACCTACCAATAGTGCATGCAGGAGTGCCTAGCAAGGAAAATTGGCTGCAACATCCATGTCTACATTGACGACGTGGTGGTGAAGTCGACTCACCAGAGAGACCTACTCACTGACCTGGCCGAAACTTTCACGAATCTCTGGAAGTACAAGATTAAGCTCTACCCAAAAAAGTGCACATTCGGCATTTCCACTGGCTAGCTCCTGGGGTATGTGGTCTCCAAACGAGGCATTGAGGCTAACCCCTCCAAGATCAACACCATTGCGCGACTTGGTAAGCCCGAGTGTATGTGCGATGTTCAGAAGCTGGCAGGGTGAGTTGCAACCCTTAGTCGCTTCATCCCCTGGCTCGGTGAGAAGTCAATGCCTCTCTACCATTTGATGTGGAAGAACCCCACGTTTGCGTGGGACAACGAGGCTGACAACACGCTCAAAGCACTTAAGGAGGTGCTACTCGCAGCACTAGTACTCACCGCCCCCATGGACAAGGAGCCGATGCTCGTCTATGTCGCGGCCTCTAGTCAAGTCGTTAGTGTTGTGATGATCGTCGAGTGGCCGGAGGAGGTCAATGAGCGCCACGTGCAGTGCCCTGTCTACTACATCAGCGAGGTCCTCACCTATTCGAGGAAATGCTACCCGCAGTACCAGAAACTAGTCTAGGTCTTCTGAGCCCAAAGGAGGCTCCCCCACTACTTCCAGGAGCATCCTATCACGGTTGTCTCCTTTGCCCCGTTGCAAGACATCATCCACAACTGCGATGCGACTGGGCGAGTCGCAAAGTGGGCGGTCAAAATCAGCATCCAAAACATCAAGTCCGAGCTGCGTTATGCCATCATGCTGCAATCTCTGGCTGACTTTCTCATCAACTGGGAGGAACCGCAATAGCCCACGTTGCTACCATACCTCCACTACTGGTCCCTCCACTTCGATGGATCAAAGAATACAGACGGCACCGGGGATGGGATAATCCTCACCTCCCCAAAGGGAGACAAACTCTGATACATGCTGCAGCTTGTAATACCTTGGACCTTACGTGGACAGGATGTGCTGCAGCTTGTAATACCTCGGACCTTACATGGACAGGACGCACTATCGTGGGTCCATGCAACCACACATGGTACCACCTCGTGGAGTAGGGCACAGTACCGACCAACCATCCCACCCACTTTTTAGAACATAGGGACTAGAGCGAGCGGCGTAATCGACAGGTAACGTGACCAAAACATACAGAAATGAGTATGTATTTCAGCGACTTACAATAGACATCAGAGTCACACCATCTTAAACAATAGAAACGGAAATATTCAATGCCATACGGCAAGATCCAAATATCATAGATAGATATAATAGTTTAGGATACATCCTCACACATCACGCAATAGAGTATCAAGCGGAAGCGGAAACCATGATCCGAGTACGGATAAGAAGAAAATCGGCATAAGATGCCCTGAAAATAAGCACATCCTGCCCATAGATCTCATGGGTCTCCATCCCCAGAATCTCTACACCGGATAGTTATTGCCACCATCATTCGTCTCCTCAACCTAGTAACCTTCCTGAGAGTATACATGTCCATCTGAACCAAATATTTATCATGTGAGACCCTAGGGGCACTCAGCAAGTCTTAATGTTTCTAAGGGGAACAACCTGGGGTGATGCAATTGCAGCAAAAAATAATATCTACAAAGTTCTATAGAGGAACGCTACACATCCGCCCAACCAGAGATGGACGGACGCTCGTTAATTAATAACAACAGTTATGTAAGCAACATAAATAAACATCACTCGCCCACCTTCTTGCTTACCAATGAGAAGGCGGAAGAACATCCCATCCGTTGGCAATTTTATTAACCATTCCATGAGTGTTGCACTATTTACTAGTCATGTCTTAGTCAAAACAAACGTGGTACTTTAGTTATGCTTGTCTATGATCAAGAAATTGTGCTCCAAATCGTCCATAACCGCGGACATGTCTTTCAAAAAGATTGACCTTACATGAGAGCACAAATAGTTACACACGCACGATCGACCTTGGGAAGAACCAAATAAAACACAACAAGGCCTCACGACAAAGCATTCACAGGATTCAAAAAGCTTTTCAGGGGGCCTCCCCACAAAGCTACCCGCAACAAAGTTGGATGGCTCCGAGATAGACCTAGGGTTTGTGTCGATGGTTGTAAATGACGGGGAACTCGAAAGTGTGACTAGGCTTGTCGATTCAGCAGAAATGTGTCACAAGTCCTAATAAGTATAGGTGATCCACGCACAATCGTAAATTAAGTAGGAAAGCATGTCATAAGTACATGATAGTAATAAAGCCCCAAACTACTTTGTGGCCACAATAAATAAAGTGTGAATCAAGCTCAAGCGAAGAGGATTCATGGTCCCACATGTGGATAGTGCGATAGTCAAGGAACATGAATCAAGTACTAGGGGTTCTATGGGACACAAGTGAGCTTAAAGAACCAAATATCAGATAATGCCCACATGTGCCTCTTTCATTAGTTATCCCATTACTACTCAGATTAAGTTGTTTATGTACCTCGTTATCCAAAGACTCGCACAAACCCTACACATGAAATTCTATGACTCGCATGGCTCAAACAACTCATGTAGTAGTGGCTCATGGGATTGAGGTACAATCTTCGGTGGGGTTTAAAAGTAAAGGCTATGCAATAATTGGGATTCAATTTAATGCAATCGCGACTCAGTGATGCAAGAGTAAGATAGAAGCATACGTACTATATGTATGCAAGCATGGGGAATTGCTTGTCTGGCAGTTCAGTTGCGGAATAAGAAGGATCCGGGTAATACTCCTGAGGCTCCTGGTATTCTCCTTGCTTAGTGTCTGTCTAGATAAAAACCAAACACACAAGGACCATAATAAATACATTGCACAATCATATAAATCATATTCAATAAGCAAACAAGGAATGCCATGACGGAATGATGTACAATTGCATGGTATAACATAGCATGTCATGGGTGAGGTGTGGAGACAATAATAAAGCACTTTATTAATTTACTCCCATAAACAGTTCTAATTATATAATATTTATATGATGCATGCTTCAATTCAAATCATTTAATGCATAATTAGAATGGGCTCGAGGGAGTCAGTAGATCTCTCTAGGTACTCTGAGCCCCCTATGGGAGAAAACCTAGCTTCGGGGACTCGAACCCCTTTGTAAGTGTTATGGTGTAGCCCATGCTCAGGAAAACAAACTACGAGTTAAGCCCCGTCCTACAGCCTGAAGATCATTCTCCAACCCTTGATTCGTTGAATTTTCTCAGCAGACAATGGTGGATCTATAATGCGGGTAATAGTAGTTATAGTGGTGTTTGTTTCATATAACTTGCGTTATGCACCCGAAGATTGGGTAACCTTCAAGGAACTAGATGGATCTATAAGTATCTGGTAGGACAAACGATAAAAAAAGAAGTTTCAGCAAAAATACAGAGGCGCACACAAAATGATAAAATCGATGCAATCAATGCATATATACATACATGGAGCAAAGGGTCTTCTCCAACCCGAAGGTCATATCAGTGTGTATCATTAAATTCATTACATTAAGGGAAAATGACAAAACATGCAACTAGACTATCAGGTGGATTTTTTTGCTGAGAACATGGCGCTGACCGAAGCAGGTTGAATAGAAGGCTTGGTCACAGGAGTAACGCTGCCAGAAGGAGTGTTGCTTGCAGGTTTGGTAGGAGGAATATCTTGACCCACACCTATCACTAAAAGGAGCCGTGAATATTTCTTGGCCCTCTTAATAAAGGATGTCAGTTCAACTTCTTTGCCATCGCTGTTGACTGGAACACAGGAGCTCACCTTCTTCTAGTCGACCTTACCGTTGTGCAGCATAGCCAGGGACATTGAAGTTCAGCACCACTCTTCAATTGGATCATGGTGTATCTTGTCAGTGGGTTGGGCTCGACATTGATGATAGCATCAAGATCATTAAGATCCGTGGGAACCTCCTTGCCCGCAAAAATCTCGGCATGAAGACTCTTGAAAGACTGTCACGAATGCATCAGAAGATTCCACCCACAGACACTATTCGCCTCCAAAGTGTGAATGACATCCAAGAATGGATCAGATCTTTTATCCTCATCCAAAGTCAGAGACTGGATAGTAATTTCTGCAATAGAAAGAATCAAGGTAAACATGAAGGCGATGAAGTCAAGACAAATTTCAAGAACAACAGCACATAGCAGAACAATTTACATGTCAAGGAAGTATTCAGAGTCTACAGTCACTTCCAAAGATTTTCATCCCTTTCAACAATAGCGGAAGCTTGGTTCTCCCTTTTTCGTCTTTAGATTTTGCGGGTTGTTGGCTGCTTACATCGCCTTTTCCACGACCCTCAGTTTGGCATCAAAATCTTCGACACGCTTCAACACCTTGTCCCGAAAAGTTTCGGATTCTTTGGCAATGGCTAGACAATACAAACTCCATCGAGTCAGTGGAAACCAGACTTATAGGAAAGGACAACATTAAGTAAACAAGACAAACCATCAAATTCTTTGGCATCATTACGGATCTTGATGAAGCCGGAGGCCATGTCGACCATTTCACGCACCAACGGCTGAGACCCAAAGAAAAATCACTAGGGCCTGTGAAAGGAGCAAGCAGGAGGAAGCTACAATACTAATAAAAGAATGGCACTTACATCTTTCATGTCAGCTTCAGTGAGGTTTCGGCTATGGCCACACCTTTACACTTAATTTTATTCTTCTTGAACAATGGAGGTTTGGGCGTATTAGCCACATCTTTCAGGTCTAGCCCCCCGCATATATTTTTTGTAGGTTCTCCAGATCCATCGAAGGGATCAGTGACTTAACACTGGGAGACGCGACGGAGGCAGCAGGTGGTAGTCACGAGGAATCCTCATCATCCTCATCACCCCTGTTTTTGGCAAACATTTATTCGTCTTTAGTTAGAGAAGTGTTTCAAGACTACAAAAGGAGTACAATGGGAATAATACTTACGAAGATATATCTTGGGTCATGTGGAAGAGATTCATCCTTGGAGGAGTAGAAGACATAGGTTTCACCAATTTTGGTTTTGAACCTGTCGAATCGTCGGAGTCTTCCACCATTTCGACGGCTTCAGAGCACTTCCGCTTTCTAGATGTGGGTACATCTCGAAATCTTGGGAATGAGCCGAAGGAACAGAATGGGTGTCTTGGGAAGATTCATCAATAGATGCTTCCCCTTCTTCGTCGGCTGCAATCCTAGTTCCAGTGAAATCTTCGAATGCAGCGGCACTTGGTAGCAAGTCACCACTTTCAGGAAGAGGAGGAAGGGCATGGAGATGATAATAATACTACACCAGTGCAATCAAAATCAGGCAACAAAATACTATATTACAACATAGGCGTATGTGAAAGTTGAACACTGAAAAGAAATCAAACTAACTTACGGTGGGCAGCAGGTTCTTCTTGCCATAGGGATCTACCCGACAATCTGATGGAACGGGATTTTTCTTTGTCAAGGTTGTGAATGAACGTACCCTCTTCTTGAGAAGCGCAATGGGAAGATTCTCTGTTGATATCCTCATTGGGTCCTTCTTGCTGGTGTAGGCTCACATACCAGTCAATTGGGCCTGGATAGGTTGGACGTGCACTCAAAGGAAATAGGCAATAATTTTCAAACCTGATAGTTTGTTTCTAGCCTCGGTGCGTAGCTTCATGATCTAGGCTAAGTGGTTTGATTTCCTCCATTTCCTCAGCAGTAGGGCTCTAGTCCCATGAATTGATCCTCCAGGAAATTTTCGTCAGGTTGAAGGGCACCAACCCGAAGTGAAGGAGATATATCCTAGAGGAATATAATAAAGTGTATTGTGATATATGTCTTACGTTCATAATACGTTTCATACTGTGCGATAACTATATTAATAAAAACGTTAATACATGTGTGGAATGTAAACAAACCAAGTCTCTAGTTACCTCTAGCGAACTAGTTCATTGGTCATGAGGATGATCTAGGGTTTCGAGATCATGGGCATTTATGCCAATTGAAAATGAGGTTCTATCATTAGTTGAAAGATGTGATAGAAAAATAACCCAACAAGTTGTATCATAATGAGATCTAGTTACAAAGTTTACCATTAATGGTAAACTAAGGAAACCTCGCAACCTGATCCATAGACTGTGAGATAATGCAAATCACCATTCTGGAGGGAGCTTAGATGGTATCAAGTATCATACCATGACTGGGTGATCAAAAAGGTGCTACTCAGGTTTCCCAAAGGAGCATATAGAGGAGTACATATCAAGACCAGGATTTGACAATCCATGTAATGGATAGATACATTTGTGTCCATCTCAGTGACGTTGCATTAATGAAGCTTGCAAGCGTGTGACTAGGTCACGGAATGCAATGATGTGGGAACGAGAAAACAAGTTCATTGGTAACGAGATCGAACAAAGGTATGGAGATACCGTAGATCAAATCTAATGTGAACTAGGTATCAAGTGGCAAAGGGAATGGGAAACGACGTTTACGGTTCAAATGACATTATCATCATGGAATGCACATGGGTCATTATGGGTATCCCGGTCCCGCTATTGATCATTGATGGAGATCATGTATGTGCCATTCCCGAGCCGTGGGGAAATACACTTAAGGGTACGATGAGCTAGAGATCCTCTATAAGTTGGAATCACCATATGAAAGAGAAAAGGAAACCAGAAAATTTCCTTGAGAGAACCGGAATCGTTCTAGGAAGTTCCGAAGTTGTTCAGAGGAAATCAAAAGGGAACCAAAATGTGTTTCGGGTCAAATTGGATTTTTAATATGTATTTACATATTAATTAATGTAATTAATATTAAATATAATATTAAAATCTAATTTGAAGGGGTATTCCACTAATGGGCCAAACTTCCTAGGGGAAAAGGGTCCATGAGGGAAAACCGCAAGAGGGAAGGGCTAAGGGCCAAAGGGGCCAAGGCCTAGCCGCCAAATGGGGCCCACCTGGCCAGCCTAGCGCTCTGGGTGGGGTGGGGCCCACATGTGGCTGGCTGGCCCATGAGGCCCATGGCGCCTCCCCTCTCTCTCCCTTGATTGGTCCCACATGGAAACCCCAAAGGGGAGGGCGCACCTACCTCCCCCTATATAAAGGGATGCCCATGGGTGGGATTAGACACAAAATTTAAGATGTTCACTAAGTCTTTTTACTTAGAGAATTCCTCCCTCTCTCTCTACATAGTTGTATCCACGAGTTGGCATGGTCCCAGTGAAAGACTGTTCGTGCAAGTGACGGCGCACCCACAGCATGTCGTTGCACTGCAGGGATTCCAACCTAGAGATCTACTTCCATACTCCCGGCAGGATCGAGGAGCCGGATGTCATCATCATACACCGTATGTGTACGAAACCGTGAGGGGCCACACTTGGGGCGCCCGTGATGTGGTGAGCCGGAGCTGCTGTACGATGAAGATGGAGCAAGGGGTGACCTGCGAGGAGCATCGTGACCTTGAGGTCGGCTACGAGTTCGACTACTTCAACCACGTTTCCCTCAGAATGTTAATCGCATACGTCTACAAGGGTATGTATTCTATACGCTCTGTAGTTACTTCATTACTACATAGATAGATCTTGGCATTAGGGAGTCCCAATGTAGGGAAAAAATCGTTTTCTGCTATGGAACCCTTCAGTGGTATCAGAGCTGATCTATGTGTAGGAATGTTGTACAGCCAGTATGCACAAGTATTGTGTGGGCATTGATCCCTTAGTTACTACCCTCCAACGTGTACTTGTTTATATCACGGTATTGTTTGATGAAGCGGCCCAAACCGACCTTACGCGTATTTGTACGCGAGACTGGTTCCACGCTCGACATACGACTTGTCCCGTATAAGTGGCTAGCGGGTGTCTATCTCTCATTCAATAGTTGATATGGCATTTACAACGGAGGGACCTGAAAGGGGTGTAGTAGATACAACTCTTGGATCCATGTTATGGTTGGAAAGTTCATAGATTAGAAATGGTTCTATTGTGAAAGCCCTAACAACCACGTAAAACTTGCAAAAGATAAAGTAGAGGTGTCTAACATTGTTTTACAGGAGGGCTTGTGCTATGATATGGTATTGGTCACTAAGAAGGTAAAGTAGTTTACTTTTCTATTACTAAGTAGTATAGTAATAGTCATCATTACGATGGACGACCTGCTGGTGGCGTTATGGACTTGGCGTCAAACTAGGGGCAAGAAGGAGATCACGCCAGAGCGCTCGATGGAGATCAAGGCGCAAGAAGAAGGACCATATCATATCACAATATACATGTGATGTAGATACCTGTTTTACATCTTATTATATGCTAGTATCAGATACTCAACGGTAGCAAATAAGATAATCCCTAAGTAATTCCAATGATAGTGTTCCCCTTGTGTGTGCACCACCAAGAAAGTTCCCCGTTATGAGGCAGGCCGTGACAATTGGGTGTCAGACATATCTGTGTTTGCATACAGTGGGTGTAAGCCATGTTGCACTGCAAATACACACAAGTTAGATTTGGCGAGCCTATCATGTGTAGACTTGGCCTCGGAACACAAGAGACCAAAAGGTCGAGCATGAATCACGTGGTTGATGTGATTGACATTGGGAAATGTCTACCTTTGAAACTGCATTGCCGACCGTGACAATCAGGGGTGGTGTAGCGGATTGAGATTGTGTGATCGCTAAAATCATCCAGGGGATGACAATTTTAGTGGGAGCTCAATTAGGATTGAACTCATATTATGAACTTAGTCTAGATGTCTATTTCCAAATATCTTAGTAGATCATGGCCTATCCCACTAAGGTCCTTTGCGACCATGGGAAATTTATTTCTTGATGTGGAACTTAGCAAAAGGGTCCAACTTCATAGATTAATACCCACACTTGAGGGATATCCTCATAATAATATGATCTTCTCTTCTTGATACAATAACCATTAGGAGATAATACGATGAGTCCGCAATGTTTGTGTTTTCTCCACAATCATCCAATAAGCCATTCTCCATGTGATGGATTGTTGGACTACAATTTTGTATCGTGCAAGATCTGGCACATAAAGAATGAGCCGTTGGATGAGTTTTTCTCCATCATGAATGAAAAGAGAATATTTGGGGAATCACTTCGCAATCTTGCATTAGAGTTGATGACTCTCAGAAGGGCTTGATTGCAATGGAGGTCATGGATGAAAAGAATATATGTTAGATATACAAAGTTATAAATGTAATTCTTGCAAAACTCGTTGCAGTTTACATACGTGTCCCATTTTGTGAAAATGGGATGGTCAGCTTGCGAATTGCTAGAATTGAGGCAATGTCGCTTAACGATGGCAAGCAAAATAGTTGATGGCAAACATCACCCCTTTTCCTCAAGGTTTATCATTTGGATTAGTGAACTTGAATATAATTTTGTAATCCTTGTTTGTGTGTCTTTCTTTTAGTGATAAGGAATAAGTTACAAGCCAATTGTACTGCTTTATGAATAATACCTTTATGGTCACATTATGATTATAAATGAGTTATTCTCATCACTATGTTAATGATAATAGTTTAAGCATTTATAAAGGATTAGAATGCTAAAATATAACCAAAGTTTAATAATGACATGACACATTTGATTAAGTCATGGTGGTTATTGCATGTTCTTCATTCTGAATGAAGATCGGGGTCTTAGATACTTATCTAGAGACTTTGCAAAACCATGCCCCATTTGGCAGAATTACTAAAACTTCGCATTCTGGTAAAATAGTGATATGCAAAGAAGTTGAAATTTATACATAACGATGTATAGTATTTTCAACAAATAGTGTAAATCATTATTCATACTTCATTGTGGATTTAAGTGAATAAGAGTATTTACTTAATGAAACATAATATTGAAACTATTTTGAATTGTTCAAAATATTTCAAAGTAAAGGAGTACATAGGATTAACAAGAATACAAAAGTCTTTTCGATTTGATCGACATGACTAAAGTATTTAAGTTAATTTTAGTCGAAATATGTTTCATAAATTATGATAATTGGACAAATTCAAAGTGTGTTGAAATGTCTAAATATCATAATCATTTTTTATTAGATACATATGGTCCAGTATTATCTATTATCGGGGTGATAGTTATTGTTTAGAGTTAGCGATCGAAATAAGCAAACACTCATTTGAAATAAAAAGGAACATCTAAATGATTCGTGGAAACAACACCATAAGAGTTATGGCATGTTCAAGTTTCTAGAGGTTTCGATAATTCGAAATTGTAACGAATAAACAAGTCTTTGTAGTGTACTCTTAGGAAACTATGAATACATGTTCCACAAGGGGCAAATCTGTTGTTGTCGAAACTTGATGTGTCTTGATGAAGATACATGTGGAAGAGAGTAAAAGATCAAAACAAGGTATTTGACCTTAGCTCCTAACTATTGAGTAGCGCAACAAAATTTGTTTCATGAAACCGACTCTCTAAATAGAGGATAAACTAGTGATAATGATAATTAGGTTTCAGTGAATGCTTTTACTAAAAAAAGTAGGATTCAACTATATATTCTGCAAGTTTGCGGAATTATATTATTGATTCATTGGTCATGTTTATGAACAAGACATACTTGCAAATTACAAAGAAGCATGATGGACCTATGTGTGAGAAATGACTAGGAGTCATGAAATCCTATATTAAGTTACATTTAAGATTGCAAAGTAATATGTTACTTGATATTATTAAGTAAAGAAGTTTACTTGATATTTCTGAATAACTTCAAAGTCATTAGAAGGAAATGAAACTTAATGAAGATGTAAAGCTCGATTTTCCACAAAGTATGGACAAATTCAAGGACTTAACTGCAATTGTAGTTGATACTTAAATCTATTGGATTTAGACCAGCAATATATGGATATTGAAGTCTCGTAACTAGAATTATCGATTCGATGGTGATCAAAGAATTTTGGAATGTCCAAGATTATCGAGAGGACCTGCATTTGAGTGGGTTCTAATTAGCTTAGCCAATTCTTAATATGTAAGAGACATATTTTGGGTGGGAGCTGAGTAGCTTGGCCAAATTTTAATATGTAGCAGACATATTTTGAGTGGGAGCTAAGTGAAATTCCTAGATGTCATATATGGATGCCATATTGGAGTGGGAGCGTGACATTATTCTGAAATATGTGGATGACATATATGAATGATGTGATTGGTACTAATAACATTTAAGTTGGTAAATATGGATTAAGTTGAACAAGTTATTAAACAATGAGATCTATCGAGATAAATTGGTAAGTTTAATAAACATCATAGATGAATGCTTCCTGGACTTGATTTTGAAGATGTTCATGATATCCTAGACAAGATTCTGAAGTAATTCAGAATGGAACAAGGTAAGAAAGAAGTTCTTACTTTTATGAAGCATTGCATTAGTCTCAGTAATGCAACCATGGTTAAAAGAAAGAAAGATACGTGTTGCATCTCCTATTCCTCAGTCATAGGTTCTTCCATACAACCATATTGTATACTCGATGTAATGTGACCCGAGGCTCTGGTCGGAAGGACAAGCTCTTAACCGCAAGAACATGTCTTGAAGTGATTCTTGAGTTAATCACTAAAATAGAATTAAGTTTGTCCTTAAATGGCAAGAAGCAAAGTAAGGCGCATAGTTGCATTTCATGCACTAGGATATACATAGATAAAGAAGTATAAAGGCACCATCTAACGTGATGTATATTGTTATGGCGGGACTAGTTCGTCTTTATGCAGAGGGTGTGGCCCAAGGCACAGTGCCCATGAGAAAGCTCGTTTTGGCTGATTTAACGTCACTGCTGGCTCCTGGAAACCGACCTCACTCTGTTTCCATAACTACTATACATACGCAAAGGAGTTCTAAGTGTTTCAAAGTTTAAGTCACAACAATGAAAGTGATCGTCATGGTAAACAGTAGAAACAAAGTCTCACTTTGTCACCAAATGAATACTTCAACCCATTATGAGATAATGGTATGAATGTCAAAGTTAGGAAGACATTAACGATTTTCAAAGACATAATGATCTGGTAAAACAAAACATGGACAGGACATTTTCCATAACCATGCATGATCAATAAATGCATATGTGATATGGTTTATGATGAGTAAAATGCGAGCTAGATTATTTGTACTCTAGTGCCAGTGGGAGACTGGAGGAGATATGCCCTAGAGGCAAATAATAAAGCGTATTGTTTGATATATCTCTTATGTTCATAATACGTTTCATACCGTGCTATAGCTATATTAATACAAAACGTTAATACACGTGTGGTATGTAAACAAAGCATGTCTCCAGTTACCTCTAGCGAACTAGTTCATTAGTCATGAGGATGATCTAGGGTTTCGAGATCATGGGCATTTATGCCAATTGACAATGAGGTCATGACATTAGTTGAATGGTGTGATAGACAAACAGCCCAACATGTTCTATCATAATGAGATCTAGTTACAAAGTTCACCATTAATAATAAAATAAGGAAACCTTGCAAATTAGCGTTCTAGAGGGATCTTAGGTGGTATCAAGTATCATACCTGACTAGATGATCAAAAAGGTGCTACTCAGGTTTCCCAAAGGAGCACGTAGAAGAGTACATATCAAGACCAGGATTTTCCAATCCATGTAACGGATAGATACATTTGTGGCCATCCCGGTGATGTTGCATTAACGAAGCTTGCAAGCGTGTGACTGGGTCACGGAACGGACAAGGGCCAAAGGGGACAAGGACTAGCCGCCACATGGGGCCCGCCAAGCTAGCTTAGGGATGTGAGTGGGGTGGGGCCCACCTCTGGACGGCTGTCCCATGAGGCCCATGGTGCCTGATACGTTGCTAACGTATCCATAATTTTTGATGTTCCATGCTTGGTTTTATCTAGTTTCTTATGTTTTTTCCACACTTTGGAGTACTTTTTATACACATTTTTTGGACTAACCTATTAACAAGAGCCACAGTGCCAACTGCCTGTTTTCTGCTGTTTTTGGTTCCAAGAAAGTCAGAAAATCTCGGAATTGGACGGGACAAAAGCCAAAGTCAGCTTTTCACCGAGGGACACACAAAGCCAGAATACAAGACAGAGATGGGCCAGGGGGCCGCCACACCACCTAGCCGCGCGGCCAAGCCTGGCCCATGCCAGGGGTGGTCTGGCCTTCTCGGGCACCCTCTCAGCCTCCCCTTTCGCCTATAAGATGCCTCCGATACAGAAACCCTAAGTACCTGATCAAAATTCCATGAAAGAGTCTGTAGACGCCGTCATCTCCATCCCTAGATCGGGAGGGATCTGAAGCTCTTGCCGGCACCCAGCCGGAGAGGGGAATTCACCCTGGAGGCCTTCTTCATCACCATACAAGCCTCCGGTGTGATGCGTGAATAGTTCATCTCTGGACTACGGGTCCATGTAGTAGCTAGATGACTGGTTCATCTCCTTTTTTATATCATGTTTAGATCTTTTGAGCTCCGTTCAAGATCAAGATCATCTATTTGTAATTCTACATGTTGTGTTTGCGGGGATCCGATGGATATTGAGATGCTATTTCAGATTGATTATTGATTCTATCATGTCTTTGTTATTTGTGATCTTGCATGCTTTGCATTGTTAGTAGCTAGATTGGCCAAGTAGATGCTAGCAACTCTAACAGTTAGTATTTATGCTCGATAGTGGGTTCATGCCTCTAGTAATCTGGGGAAGTGATAGAAACCTCTAAGGTACTAGATGTGCTGTTGCTACTAGGGAGAAAACAACAATCCTTTGTTCATAGAACAATCATATTGTTTACTTTACATGCAATGCGTAATGCAATTATCTGTTGCTTACAACTTAATACTAGAGGGGGTTCGGATGATAACCTGAAGGTGGATTATTAGTCATAGATGCAGTTGGACTACTTTTTATGTATAATGTTGTAATGCCCAATCGAATCTCAAAGGAGTCAACATGATTAGTATATGCATGTATTGCTTTCTCGATGTTTGTCAATTGCCCCGCTGTAATTTGTTCACCCAACATGTCATCTATCTTTTAACGGGAGCCACCACTAGTGAACTATGGACCCTGGTCCTTTCTTTTACCATCAATCTACAAAATATTACTCTATTCCACACAATACGGTTAATCCTTTGTTTTTAGCAAAACCGGTGAGATTGACAACCTCACTGTAAGTTGGGGCAAAGTTTTGTGGTTGTGTTGTGCAGGTTTCCACATTGTTATTGGCGCCAGTAGTGCGCCCTACCAAAGTCCAGCCAGTAACACCTTGGAGGTGTTTCCTTGCTCCTACTGGATTGATAACCTTGGTTTCATAACTGAGGGAAAACTTACTGTTGTACTCATCATACCTTCCTCTTGGGGTTCCCCAACAAGCTCATTAATACACGAGTCAGCAGTGCCTCCCCCTCTCTCCCTTGATTAGTCCCACATGGAAAACCCAAAGGGGAGAGCACACCTCCCTCCCCCTATATAAAGGGGTGCCCATGGGTGGGATTAGACACACAATTTGAGATGTTCTGTAAGGAAATTTCCTTAGAGAACTCCTCTCTCTCTCTCTCTACATAGTTGTCTCCATGTGTTGGTACGGCCCTAAGAAAGGATTGTTTGCACAAGACATGGTGCTCCTGCAACACGCCGTTGCCCTGCAGGGATTCCAAGCCGGAGATATACTTCTGCACTCCTAGCGGGATTGGGGAGCCGGAGGTCGTCATCGTACACCGTATGTGTATGAAACCGCGAGGGGCCACACTTGGGGCACCTTGGATGTCATGAGCCGGAGCTGCTGCACGATGAAACTGGAGCAAGGGTGACCTGCGAGGAGCATCACAACCTTGAGGTCAGCTATGAGTTCGACTACTACAACCACGTTCCACTCGAAACGTTAACCGCGTACAGTCTACAAGGATATGTATTCTATATGCTCTGGTAGTTACTGCATTACTACATAGATAGATTTTGGTGTTAGGGAGTTCCAACGTAGGAAATTTTTTGTTTTCTACTACGGAACCCTTCACGAAGTTCTGACCCTCGAATTGCCAGTCCTTGATGTAAAACCACTTTGTTTTACAACCTTGGATGGACTCCGCAAACTTGAAGTGAATGTAGTTAACTTTTGGGCGAACAGAAAATATTGCGCCTCCCACATCATTAATGATGGTGTCCCTAGAATTTTGGGGAACAAAGAAAAAATATTGCCACAAACCCTAGTGGGGGTGGATACTGAGAATACGCACGCAAAGAGTGATGAAGCAAGCAACATATAGAATGGAATTTGGCGTGAGCTAGTAGTGATGCCTGCCATAAATGAAGAGGAGGTCAGGAAGGAACTCGTGGACCATAAGAGAGAGTCCAGGATAAAGGAAGGAGAGAAACATTACCCACCATCCCAATTCAGGCGTTGGAATGGCTTCATCCCCAGGAGCCTTGAAGGAGTGATCTGCCATGAGACCAGCCTTGTGTGCCTCACGCAGCTCCCGCTCGGTGCACTTGGAGGGAGCCCATCCAATTGCCATTTTCCTCATTGCCTTGGTGGAAGCAGTGGAGGGGCCGCCCTTGATTTTAGCCATGGTGGCTAGGAGGTGAGGCACAAGTACGCACCGGAGAAAGAAAGAAAATGAATTGATGGAGCACAAATGCAGCGTGAGGAGGAAGAAGAAGTGTGCAACGAAGGGGAAGAGTGAGCAGTAACAATCTTCCCTCTAGCTTATAAAGAAAAGGAGCGAAAGGATTAGGCGTTAGATGAGGGAAGAGAAACAAAAAGATGTGCAGCGGATAAACACACGTGGCAAGATTCGCTGGTAAGGATAAAAAACATGGATAATATTACCTCGCCAAACACAGAAAAAATCTGCACGACGCCTCAATTTTCGTGCAAGAGTGGGATCATGAAGTCAAACAATCACCATTGACGCGCTGCTCACGCATCATCATTACTACAACAAGGGCCCACCACTACAATGTCCCATCGCGTCTAGTTTTTAGGCAATTGTGGCATGCCATCTTCGTTAGCACTGACGTCATGCATGGCCTGAGACACTACAAGAAATCTGCTCACTAGTGATATTTTCTTAATGACCATCGATTTTTTGGTCATAGATCTATGACCATTCTGCACCAACTAGTCGTAAGGCATTTGGGAGAGTCCAAACCTTGAAAATTTACAACTAATTTTGTTAAGAAGGTCATATTTTGCAAGCATCAAATGGTCATAGATGAATAGTACTGATTTAAAGAATTGTATCTAGCCGATTACGACCAATTCAGATGGTCATAACATATAATAATAACATATTTGCATGAAAAAATAGTAACCGGACCGCCACCTAGGCAATTCGCCTAGTTGTCCTGTGACGCGTCTACCTAGGCATACAAGTAATACTAGATCATCCGTGTCTTGACACATAGGACAGATACACTGACCTGTTGAGTAGAAGACGATCCAGAAACCCATCAAATGACATGCATGACACACTGAGATGACACACGGGCCTATCACTAACATACCCACCAACCTGGCCCGGCAAACCAAAGCAAAATAAATAAACGGGAGGAGGGACTTAAACCCACAACCTCATGCGTCTACGGTGCATCCCTAACCACTCGGACACCGCTGCATTTGTGAAAGAATACGTGGGTACTGATAATACTAGTTTTATAAAATACGGGACCCACATTTCCACCCTGAAAGAACACTTGGGCTGTCATGGAGGCCCCATACGTCGTGATTAATTTATAAATTTCTTTGACAATTAAATCGGGCGGGACACACCTCGCCCGTAGGCCCCGCTCGTCAGGAACTAATCCTAGTAAAAAAGAGCCAACAGGATACTCGAACTCGTGACACCACTCCTTCTGTTAAGTGTTCCTACCACCACACCACTTCACATTTCCGTGAAAGTATGGATGCGATAGCTATAACTATCTAGTTTTGTTGGTGGGCTTGGTCCTCCAGCGCATGAGGCCTCCGACCTGTGGCTGGTTGGGATGCTCCTTGGGCCAACAACGTCGTGCTAGCACGCATAACTTGATGGGCTGGGCCCGTTCGATGGCGGGTTCGCTCGGCCGGGCGTTCCATCTATTTTTTCTCTTTATTCTTTTCTAAATTCTTTTGTATCTTTTTATTTATAACTCCAAACTGATTTAAACAAAATTCAGAGAACTTGTCAAATTTCATAGAACATTTTTAGGACATTATATAAAACTTTAGTTTTCCAAAAAAATACAAGCACATATTTTTCATATAAAACCTTAATATGTGTAAATAGAGATTTTGAATCATGGTTTTGACAATACAGGTTTGAAATTGAAAGTTTTTGTCTATGGATTGAGTATTGCTAAACTTTCATTGGATCTCCAATAAATAGCATATTGTGAAGCTAAAAAAGATTTTTTCAAAAAATCATGAGCATTAGATTATGTACCTATAGTTCAAATTATACCCACTTCATACTGATTCAGTAGACATTTGTCTTTTTCACGACGGATGGATGGAAAGGTTTGAGATACCCCGGTTGGTAAATTTTCCATGTAAGATCATCTAGTATTTTTGAAAAATAGGGTGGTACCATTTTGAATTATGCCTTTGATGGTTCCTTCACAAAACACCCCGTTTTTGGCACTCGGAAAATAGAAAATGCCTTTTCTGTGCAACGAAAAGGAAATCTTCCTCCTGCAACACTCTTTTCCATCCCAAGATGCACATGCATGCAGATATGGGCACATTATCACAAACTATGTCGTGATTCTGGCCATAACACTAGTTGTTTGCCTGAAATCCATGAAACCTCGAATATGATAGGTCATTTCTGAGAAGGTTTTCTTGAGATGTAATCAATATACCAAGTTTAGTATTTTTTTCTTGGAACTATGTGACACTATGTGAAAGTTTTACATTGTTCGGACCATTTTTGAATTTCTTATGTCCATTTCAAACTATGGTCAAAATGGAGGGCATGAAGGTTCTAAGCTAGGAGATGAGCCTCACTAAACTTGCATTGGATCTCTGATAAAATAGCATATTGTGAACCTAAAAAATGGTTCTTGCAAAAAATCATGAGTTGTTCAAATCAGACCCACTTACTACTAATTCGTTTGACATTTGTCTTTTTCATCATGGGTGGATGGAAAGTTTTCACCCCGGTTGGGACATTGTCCATGCAAGGTGGTATAGTGTTTTTTTAAATATGGTAGTACCATTTTGAATTATGCCTTTGGTGGTTGCTTCACAAAACACCCTGTTTTTTGGCACTCAGAAAATGGAAATGCCTTTTCCGTGCGATGAAAAGGAATACTTCGTCTTGCAACATTATTCGCCATCCCAAGATGCACATGCATGTAGAATATGTGCACATTATCACAAAATATGTCATAATTATGTCCATAGCATTGCTCGTTTCGCGTGAAATCCATGAAACCTCGAATATGATAGGTCATTTCTGAGAAGGTGTTTTTGAGATGCAATCAATATTCCAAGTTTGGTATTTTTTGCTACTATGTCATATACTATGAAACCACGCGAAGATTTTACATTGTTTGAACCATTTTTGAATTTCGTATGCTTGTTTGAAATTATGTTCAAAACAGAGGGCGTGAAGGTTCCTAGCTAGGGGATGAGGCTCGCTAAACTTACATTGAATCTGTGATAAAACTGCATATGGTGAACCTAAAATTATTTTTGCAAAAAATTATGAGCATTAGATCATGTACATGTAGTTCAAATTAGACCCACTTCATACCGATTTGGTAGACATTTGTTTTTTTTCGCCATGGGTGGACGGAAACATTTGAAATACCCTAGTTGGGACATTATCCATGAATGGTGGTCTAGTAGTTTTTAAAAATAGGGTGGTATCATTTTGAATTATGCCTTTGGTGGTTCCTTCACAAAACGCCTGCTGAGTGCATATTTGCATCATGTTTTACATTATTATTTTGCATTGTAGATGTAGGATCTTAGTATTTTACGGTGCTCGCGCGCACATTTTATGTCTGTTTTTACCAAGATCAGGACAGATGATGGATCCAATGGATATTATTCTTGGAGAAGTTGTACGATGGAGAAAAGGAGTCAAAAACAACATAAATCGCTTATTTGGGAAATATTAATAATACCAGAAGCGAACAAGGGAGGCAGAAGGTTCAACGACCAACTATACGATCGGAGCAAATTTTGCAGCCGTATACCTCCGGCCGTATAGTTGGTGCCGCCTCCGCCTCCTCAAATAGTTTCACCCTATGCAACTGGTTCGGAGAGACGACATACAGAACTCCCAGAAATCGCAGAAACCTCACCTCCGGAAGGCATCTAGAGGGGGAGCTCATCGACCTGGGATCCATCTTCGCCTACGCAGATCCGGGAGGCTAAGGCATCGATCTTTATCATCCACCGTTGCATCACCACCATCTCCATCCATCCCATCTACATCTTTTCTAGATCTTGTTATAATTCTCGTACTAGTTGTGGATTTATACAAGTACTATTCATCTATGATTGTTTCCATTACCATTGCCATGATGTTGATTGCCTCCATGTATAAGTAGATCTCTAGTTCTTGGGGAGATGGAGAAACCCTAGTATGAGATTGAAATAAGATAAAGTATGTTATGATATTCATCGATTTGACCATGTGTTAGATTTTCTACATCTCGATGTCGAGAGAAGTCGACCTCTCAATATTTGCCTCTCATGGGGACTTGATGGAGGGAACTACTAGTTGGTAGACGAATGCGTGCTAGCACTTATAGTGACTATAAAGCTGTTGGCACCCCTTATGTATCAACTTGGCAAACCGAGGAAACTCACGGAACACTATCCATTCCATGGGATATGTCCTATAGGATTACGTCCCTTAATAGCACAGTAATTCGATTGATGTCGATTGCTGACTTCTGTGGTTATGAGGATGATGTGAGCAGCGGTTGCTGCCTATTTGTCCAAATATGGAGTTCCTCCCACATATACATAGTTGAGAATGTTCATGATGATATTCTTTATCTTATATCCTTATAATGCTAGTGGTGTATCCGTTACTCCCTGAGAACGCTTTTCCCCATTACAGTTCCAATCTCTCTTACATACGCATAACTTACTTTCTGTATTCAGTTATTTTACTTTACTTTATTATTGCTCTTATACCTAAAACCCAAAACACATTTTTACATAATACTCGCATTTTATCTTGTCACTTAGAACTTTATCTAGCATTTCTATCGTAATATTTATTTCAAGAGTTATTAGATTTCAGACTCCTCCCTATGGGATCAATATCATTATTTCGAAACTAGCTATAAAAGATTTGTGCACTTGCAGTCATCAAGCTATTTTCTGGCACTGTTGCCAGGGAGCTAAGCGTTGTAGGTCTGATGGCTCAATGCACGGCGCCCAGAAAAATTCTTGATGGCGGTGTTGATGTAGAGCTTGTTGGCAACCCCAAGAAGAAGGTACGATGAGCACAGCAACAAGTTTCCCCCAATTATAAAACCAAGGTTTAATCGAACCAGTAGGAGAAAGGAAACACCCCAAAGGTGTTACTAGCTGAGCTTTGGCAGGGCGCACTACCGGTGCTAGTACCAACGTGGAGACCTGCACAACACAACCACAGAAATTTGTCCCCAACTTGCGATGAGGTTGTCAATCTCACCGTGTTTTGCGGTAAACAAAGGATTAAACGTATCAAATGGAAAAAAGTAAAAGTTTGCAGAAAGTAACACAAAGAAGTAAACAGTTGTAGATTGTATGTAAAGAAAAAGGACCGGGATCCATAGTTCACTAGAGGTGGCTCTCCTTAAGATAGATAACATGCTGGCTGAACAAATTACAGCGGGGCAATTGACAAACACCGAGAAAGCAATACATGCATATACTAATCATCTTGACTCCTTTGAGACTTGATTGGGCATTACAACATTATACATAGACCGCCATCCAACTGCATCTATGACTAATAATCCACCTTTAGGTTATCATCCGAACCCCCTCCAGTATTAAGTTGCAAGCAACAGTTTATTTCTTTACAAACTACGTGTAAAGTAAACAATACGATTGTTCTATGAACAAAGGATTGTTGTTTTCTCCCTAGTAGCAATAGCACATCTAGTACCTTAGAGATTTCTGTCACTTCCCAGATTACCAGAGGCATGAACCCACTATCGAGCATAAATACTAACTCTTGGAGTTGCTAGCATCTACTTGGCCAAGAAAGCTACTAACAACGGAAAGCATGCAAGATCACAAATAACAAAGACATGATAGAATCAATAATCAATCTGTAATAGCATCTCAATATCCATCAGATCCCCGCAAACACAACATGCAGAATTACAAATAGATGATCTTGATCATGAACGGAGCACACAAGATCTAAACATGAAAGCAGAAAGGAGGAGAACCAGCCATCTAGTTACTACATGGATTCGTAGTCCAAGGATGGACTACTCACGCATCACACCGAAGGCTTGCATGGTGATGAAGAAGGCCTACAGGGTGAATTCCCCTCTCTAGCAGGGTGCCGGGGAGAGCTACAGATCCATCCTGATCTAGGGATGGAGATGACGGCGGCTACAGACTCTTTCATGGATTTTTGATTGGGTCCTTAGGGTTTTCGTCCCGAGGGCAATATATAGGCGGAAGGAGAGGCCGAGGGGGTGCCGGGAGCCACCACACCAACCCCTGGCGCGGGTCAGGCCTGGCCGCGCGGCCAGGTGGTGTGGCCGGCCCCTGGCCCCTCTCTGTCTCGTATTCTGGCACTTGATGACATCCGGAAAAATAGGCGATTTGGCTTTTGTCCCGCCCAATTCCGAGAATATTCATTTTCTGACTTTCCTGGAACCAAAAACAGCAGAAAACAGGCAGCTGGCACTGTGGCTCTTGTTAATAGGTTAGTCCAAGAAATCATATGAAAAGTACTCCAAAGTTGGAACAAAACACAAGAAAGTGGATAAAACCAAGCATGGAACATCAAAAATTATAGATACATTTGCATTGTATCAAGGTCTTTTTGTTTTTGCTTATTTATTTTTGTCTTGCTAAATTTTGTTTTGAGTTACGGATTTCCACCAACATGATGGAGTTTGAGCATATGACTAGTTCTAACCCACTCAACTGCTTTGGGAAGCCCTATGATATTTACAAAAGAGATAACTCCAATGAGAAGACAAGGGGGTTTGAAATAAATCCTCTACTACTTGGTATTTTACACAAGAAGCAATTTACTGGAGATGAAGAAAATCCTAATCCATATGAGAATATTGCATGTTTCAAAGATATATGTGGTATTTTTCTATTGACGGGATATACCGCTGATGAGGTAAGGGTTAAAATTTTTAGTCAGACTTTGACTAACATAGCTCTCTCATGGTATAGATCTCTACCACCTGAAGCCACTACTACTTCGGATAATCTAGCCTGTGAATTTCTAGCAAAATATTATTCATTGTCAAAATCTTTTGGAATCAGGCGTCTTATAATGACTTGGAAAAACCGTTCTAATTAAGATTAGTAAGATCTTATATCATATTTAAAGATTTACTACATCTATGTTCGCATCATGATTTACCTGAATGATATTTATTGCATATCTTTTATGGAGGTTTAATTGAACCTGATAAAATTGAACTAGACTCTTTCACAGAAGGAGCCTTTATGAATCTTCCTATACCTAAAGTTTGGGCTTTACTTAATAGAATTCATGATCATATAGTTTCATGGAATTTTGGTCTAGGAAGTGAAGGAGGCGTAGAAATAGAACATGATTGTATTCATGACTATAATAAAAAAAAGGCCATGTTAAAGAATTATCTAAGGAACTTTATTTGGATTCAGATCTTGTGTTGCATGTTGCTAAAGCTTTTACAGAACATATCAAAGCTCCAAAAGAAGGTCCGGTCAAGTATGATCCACCACCCGAACCTGAGAAGAAAATAGAAGATAAAGCAACACTGGCCTCCTTAGAACCAATAAATGAGATGCATTTTCCTAACACTACACAAAAGCATATTCTTGAATATGAATAGGTCAAAGCAGTATAGGATAAAAAGTAAGAAGAAAGGAACGTCTAGAAGAAACCAAAGATGAAGAGGTAACCAAGGAAGCAAATATGGCTATGTACGCACATTGTAACATAGTTGCTTGATGAAAAGACCTCCGTATTGGTTGAAGGTAAAACAAAGGTAAAAGATGTGGGTAAGGCTATTCTTCCCTGCATATTTGACGAAACCTCGCATTACGGTTTATGTGATCTCGGCACCGAAGTTAATGTTATATCTTATGATTTCTACTTAGAATTAAAATAAGAAATAGAACCGACTATAACTGAAAATACTGATATGACCATTATGTTAGCCAATAAAAATCTTAGAATTCCAATGGGAGTAGATGAAGATGCAACTGTGACAATTGGCAATAAAAACTTTCCTATCGATTTTGTAATTGTTGATATGCCAGCTGACACTCTTTGCCCTATTATATTTGGAAGACACTTTTTGGGTGATATAGATGCCTATGTTAATTTCAAGGAGATTGTGTCTCTTAAGCTTGGGGAAATGGAAAATAAATTCGATTTTTCCAAATTTAAATTTAAGAAGAAGAGGAAGAGAGAACTATTGAGGAAACAACGGCTTTTTTCTTTAGTAATCAAGAAGAAGAAATAGATGAAGATCCAAATTATGAAGAAATAGTTATGGAGGACAAGTCCCTAGGAGAAATAGAAGATGAATTTGATTCACTTCCTATAATGGGACCTCCAACTGACGAGGCTTTTGAAGGGCCAGAAAAGAGAGGGGACGAGGAACTATCACCTCTAGATTTAAAGACTCTACCAGATAATCTCAAATACAGGTTTCTAGATGATACACATAAATTTTCTATTATTATCAATGCTAAACTTTCAGGAAAAGAAGAAGAAGAACTTATGGAGATACTTAAGGAGCATCGCAAGGACTTTGGGTACTCAATGGATGACTTGAAGGGAATCAGTCCCATGATAGCCATCCTTCGAATATTCATGGAGGAAGGTGCTAAACCAGTTGCATAATTTAATAGAAGATTGAAGCCTAAAATAAAAGAAGTGGTAAGAAAAGAAATTGTACGTCTACTGGACGCATGTATAATCTATCCTATTAAAGAAAGTGAATGAGTAAGTCTTGTTCATTGTGTCCCTAAGAAAGGCGGTTTCACTGTTGTTCCTAATGAAAATAATGAATTTATACCTACTATTGTTGGGCATAGGATGCGCATAAACTTCAGAAAATTAAATAAAGAAACTAGGAACCACTACTGCAGAAACGCTTACAGCCTCCATGTTGTTAGTGACAGAAAAAACTTTGCATGTCACTAGTACGTATTACCAGCGACAGGCAATGATAAGCCTGTCACTAGTACAAAACACTAGTGACAGGCTTATAAAAGTGGTTGTCAATAATATTTTTTGTGAAGACTAGTGGAACCAAAAAACTGTTTAGTGACAGGCATTGATAATACTATGATAAGTGACGATCTCAAAATTTACTAGTCACTAGTAGTTTTCGTTGAGACCGGCTCAAAAAGAAAATTCCGTAGTGATGGGTATCTCTAGAAGCCCATCACAGTAAAATGGATAGCACGCCTCATCTATTTTGATCCATCATGGCTATAAAATTTTGCATTGCAAACTTTCATATCCGATGGAGTAAAACTTGGATTATTTCGCACTCTCGTTTCACCAAATCCATTTATCTTGCATTCTTCTTTGCCAATTAACTTAAATTTACATGTATATTGTATAAATAGATCAAGTTGGATGTACACGAGGACAGCACGACACAAAGTTTTCAGGATATATGGTGGATGGAGATATGTTGACTCGTCTCTAGCGCTCAGTCGGTCTCACATTCTTTCTCCATCGCTACGACCCATACGTCAAACCGTCGCCAATCAACGCCGGTAGCCAAACCAGCATTTCTCTTGGCCTGATCCGAAGTTTGTGGCCGCATCACCTGACTGGGTTGGCCGCGGACGAACCCTAGGCAGCATCTTGGATCTGTGATGCTGCGGTGGCTCTAGGCGCTGGACAAAACCTATGTTACTCCCATCCTCCGCCCCCTCCAAACCCATAGACCCCCTGCAACATAGACCCGCGTCTCCCAGCTACATCCAACCTCGGCCTCACTTGGCACTCATGGCAGGAGGTTGTCGGCGCTCCAGCTAAATCGTCAGTTTGGCGCGGACCCTTCCCAGATCACCAGTCCATGGACATGAGCTGCAAGAAAAAGCCGCTGACCACGTCCTGGCTGAGTATGCCCTAGCAGCCGCCTACCGTCGACTGCTTCAAGCGCATATGTAATATTGGGGACGAAACCTATGGGTAGGTGAGATCCTTCCATCGATTTTTGACTATTTATTGGAACCGCCACTCGTGAGCAACAATCGAGTGGTCATGCATGTATTGGCTTAGAGGTCTCACCTATGAGAGGCACCTGACGATGCAGATGTATTGCATTGGTGCCCAACAATTTTTTGTGTTAGTATCTAAACAAAAATTTCTTTATGTAGTGTTAATACTGATCATTTAATTTGATTTCTATTGCCTAATCTTGCATAAATGTGTTTAATAGCATGCTTTCACTGTTTCACGTGATTTTCTTAACACATGGAGAGAATTGCTAGCATTTTTCCTATTAAAAGTATTTATGGCTCTGATGAATTGTTCTTATAGCACTGAATTGGTACGCAACATATATGTCTAATTATCTGACTCGTACAACAAAAGTTAGAGCAAGCAAACAGGGTTGCGTTGTGGTTGCAAAAAAAATGGAAAGATGGTGATGACAAACTAATGCCTATTAAGCAGTGCCTTGAAGAGCGTATATTCATGCAGGTATAAAATCATTAAATTCCTTTGTCTGTTGTGACACACGTTGTTCATGCTATGTTACACATTCTCTTCATTTGTTCAAGTTTATAAAAACATGTTGACTGAAGAGGAGGTTGTTGATGAACTTATCAGATGTTATCTTGATTCCTGAAGGTAGTTC
The DNA here is from genome assembly GCA_910589775.1 of Avena eriantha. NCBI lineage: Eukaryota > Viridiplantae > Streptophyta > Magnoliopsida > Poales > Poaceae > Avena > Avena eriantha. Next base: position 339,042,545 of record OU342743.1, on the reverse strand, counting down.
TGATTCTGAAGATCATCGAGGAAAAGTCTAGAACCATCCCCCTGTTTTTTTTCAGTCTGTGATCCCAAAGGAAGAACCAAAAAATCCAACACTATGATGAATGTTGTCCAGGGCGTCTTACCTAAACTGCCGAAAAGGTCTTTTCCCTTCCTTATTATTTCATCCCTCCTGAACTTCCGCAACTTCCAATTATCAACTAAAGGAACTGAACAGTAAAAATAGATTGTCCTACACAAGATGTAAACTTTAGATATTGGAGAAATTGTTTGTTAGCCGCTGTGGTGTCTCTCTTCTACTGGTAGAGTTTGAGATGGTCATATTACCATTCCTATTGTACCTTCCATACTCTCATAAACTAAATGGACCAATAACTTTACATTGAGAGTCCGATTTATTTTATTCGCACACTCTCTTTCAGTCCGTGAGAGAGTAACTTCTTATACCAGATTAAATGAAGCTGATTTGGCTTTATATGAAGATCTATTTTTAGGACAATGTGATTTTTGTTGAGCTATATACTTTATATTTTCCAAATGTATATCTCAGGTTTCCGTTTATCTGAACTGCAAATGGCATCAGGATTTTCGTGTGTTGAAACTAACCACTAACACCGTTGTACAAAACTGAGAAAGAATTGCATGTTTTTCTTAAGATCTATCATAAAACTGTGCTAGCTACCTATCTGTGAAGATATATCAATGTCAGATAGTTATAAGGTGAAATAGAATTGCATGTTTTTTTGGTAATTATGACTAACCTATGCTAGCTAGCTAACTGTAAAGATGCTACTATTAGATAATTATATATGCGCATATATCTGAAATAGAAACGTACTTGGATGCTACTGCTAGCTATGAACATACTTTTAGAACTATTACTATCTGAATTGATTTTGTCACTTTTATGCTTGATAGTGTGAAGTCTACGGCAAAGCATAGATTAAACTGAACAATGGTGCAAAATAGATATCAACGTAGTCAAATTTCATATTTCCATTTTCTCTAACCAGACTTTGTTAGCTTATAGGCAATTTTATGTTTGTAATTTCCTTGGCCATACTTACTATTTAATCTCCCCATATTATGACCGTTCTATACTACGTTTTTTCAGTTTTCTCATCATCACTGGCTTATCTTTCTTAAACGAGGACAACAATGCAAACAACCTTTCTCAAATATGTATCAAAGCAGACACCTTGAAGTGAGCTTTTTGTGTATTTTGGCCGAATCTGGGAAAACAAAGATCAAGAGGGCCTGGAAAAATTATATATAATCTAATTTTGGTCATGGTATATCTAAAGGTACATACTACACACCACGTATGCTTCAGTTTACCTTTTTAGCAATAATTACAGCTCATTCATGTTCTGTTTGTTCATGAATTTGCATCTGTGGTGATGCTGGTGTTATTTCACATCAAGTCGAACTAGGTTCTTATAGGGAAAAAGTTGTACTGACATTATAATTACTCTTGAGTCCCGTGCAAACTTTAGACTGAAGGGGGCATAAGTAATTTTTTGTATAATAATTTATGAACTATATATCTTTTGTTAATTACCTTCACGGTAACCGTATAAACCGTCCGAAAATATACAACAAAGTATCGACACTGGTCTTCAACTTGTCGTATACTGAAATAGAAGTTTTTACAATTCCATTCCTAGGGCACTGAACTTGGACAAATGAACATGTGGGTGGCTGGTTGTCATACAAGCCTAGTTTATGATTTGTACATCCCTTTCATGGCATCTATTAGCTGCAATCTATATCCAGCCACTATGCTTCAAACACGCTATATATGTCATTGCTCAATTATATTCATTTCCTTGTTTGTATTAGGTGAAGCATGTCATCGTTGTCCTACACGATTCAGACTGATACAAGGAATACATAATGAACGAATTTGCACCTCAACAAGATGATGAAAATGTAGAACAGTGCAAGGAACTTCCAACTATGCATATGACCATAATACATGTACCATGGTGGTGTTGTTCTTTGGAGTTCAAACTGTTTGCTAGATAACTCATCAAGAAACTATTCTTCCTTAGTATAGAATAGATTAAATTCTTATGCCAGTGTGTTAGCTGTGCAAATATTATGTCATATTGGTTTATGTGATCATCATTGGTACAACATATTAATGTGGAAAATGCATTTTATCTTCTTATATCATGTAATTGTCCTATCTGGACTATGCGTGGAAAACACATTTAAATTTTTTTATTACTGAATTTCAAACCAGTGACAGTCAAAGTAATGGGCATGTCACTACAAAATGCCACAGGACTGTCGTCTTCGATCGCAACCAGTGACATGCATCTCTTTTGACTGTCACTAGTATACACATACTAGTGACAGACACACGTAAATGTCTGTCACCAATACACATACTAGTAACGGGCACTTGCCTATCACTAGTAGCCTCATACTAGTGACTAGTCATTTGTGACAGGCGCTTTTCCCGTCACTAATGGGTCTTTTGAGCCTATCACTGATAGCCTATTCTGTAGTAGTGGAAAGATCACTATCCTTTGCCGTTCATAGATCAAACTTTAGAGAGGTTAGCAAACTATACTCATTTTTGTTACTTGGATTGATACTCTGGTTTTTCTCAAATAGTTGTTCATCCTGATGACCAACTTAAAAGACCTTTCATTAGTCTTTAGGGTTTACATGCTTACCGACGTATGCGTTTTGGTTTAAGTAATGCTCCGGCTACTTTTCAAAGATGCATGACTGCTATTTTTGCTGATTTTATAGAACTTATAATGGAAGTATTTGTGGATGACTTTTCTGTCTATGGAACTTCATTTACTAGTTGCTTGGATAATCTCAAAAGAGTTTGGCAGCATTGCAAATAAACCAATCTTGTTCTAAACTGGGAGAAGTGCCATTTTATGGTCAAAGAAGGTATAGTCATTGGACACAAGGTATCAGGTAAGGGAATTGAAGTTGATAGAGCTAAGGTTGAGGCAATAGAGAGAATGCCACACCATAGGGATATTAAAGTTATAAGAAGGTTCCTTGGTCATGCGGGTTTTTATAGAAGGTTCATTAGAAATTTCTCTGGAATATCTAAACCTTTGATTAACCTCCTGCAAAAGGGAGTAAGATTTAATTTTGATTATAAATTTCTTGAATCCTTTGATAAAATTAAAAATGCTTTATCTCGTGCTCCCATCATTAAACCACCTATCCGGGATACAACCTTTGACTTAATATGTGAAGCTAATGATGATGTTGTAGAGTAACTCTGGGACAACATATTGGTCGCAAATTTAATATTATACATCATGCTAGTAGAACTCTAAATGGTGCTTAGAAGAATTACCCTAAGGAAGAAAAGGAACTTTTTGCTATATTTTTCTCTTGTGATAAATTTCATTCTTACATAGTGTATGCAAAGGTAAGAGTTCATACGGATCGTGATGGTTTAAAAGAACTCCTTGAGAGGAAATACCATCACCCAAGACTGATCCGTTGGATTCTATCACTTCAAGAATTTGAGTTACAGATTATGCAGAGGCAAGAAATAAAAATGTTAGATGTAGTGTCCATGATTGCCCAACAAGACACCAATCTTGTTGAGAGGAACTTTAGTCCTGGTGATTTTCGTTTATGAGAATTATTCAATGAATTAAGGTCAATTCCTTCAAGAGAGAAGAAGTCTTTGTTTTTGGAGAAACTTTTTCATCCCCGAATAAACAAATGGTAAGTGTAAGGTAAGCGTTCTTACCCAAATAAGTGATTTGTTTTCACAAATTTAACTCCTAAAAATTCTGTCTTTGAATTCCTTATGTTTTTCTGAAGTTTTAGAGGATTTTTACCAACTATACAAGCAGAACTATATGACCGGAGAGGGAGCTCCCGCCGTATAATTGGTCCTTAAACTCTCTGTATCATCTTTGTGAAATTGTTTTCGTTATCTGAGACTTTTATGGTCGCAATTATACGACCAGAGCCAAAATTCCGGTCATATAGTTGGTCGTTAAACTCTTAGACAATTTAGCTTTTTGGTGTCTGTATTTATAGGGTCGCAACTATATGACCGGAGCCAAAATTCCAGCCGTATAGTTGGTTGTTAAACTCTTAGACACTTTCGATTTTCAGTGTTTCTATCTATATGGTCGCAACTATACGACCGGAGCCAAAATTCCGGCCATATAGTTGGTCGTTAAACTCCCAGACACTTTTCGTTTGACTTTTTGTTTCTTCATCTTAAAAAAACTTATTGTCGGTTCCGAGTCGTGATTTAATCAACCTGGACTCGAGATATTTGGAAATATATACCCAGAACCAACTATACGGTCGGAGCTATACGGGTCATGCCCGCATAGTTGGTCGTTACGCGACAGAACTTTTCCGAATCTGTGATTTCTTTCCCTGTTTCTTTAAGATTCTTTTCTTGGACGCCAATTTGGTGTTTCTCGCGAGTTTTACCAACCTATGACCCCCTTATATACTACCATTGTCTCTCTCTAATCATAATCTCCAAGAACCAATCTAGCAATGCGATATCCGGTCCTAGGCCGTGGGAAACCCATGGGGCTCATCGCTCCTTCTAGGGACCGATCTAGCAGCCCGTCCATGGAGAACGATGACGAAGAGGTGGAGAGGTTTAGCCCGAGGTACAAGGAGTACGTCGAGCCAAGCTACTTCAACAACGATTCCGATGATGATGTGGTTGACGTCTACATCCATCGTGATGTCTATGATCCACCAGAGATCGATTGGGCGACGATAAAGAAAGCTCAACAAGAGAGAGAAGATCCCAAGCCACATAGAAAAGGGCGTGTGGAGATGGTCAAGTTCATCACCACGGATCCAAGGCCACACAAGCATAAGGAATTATCTAATATTGGTGCAGGTGCTAGCAAGGGAGCGAAGGCACCACTCTCAAAGCCAACCATTGGTGCTCGTATGAAGGTTAAGCCTCAAGAAGAGTGGAGGTATGATTTCCACTTCCCCGATCCATCAATTATGAATGAGGAAGAAGAAGCTATCCCTAGGACCAAGGATCGCGTGCAGCCACTAGAGATATATCAGAAGTAGGAGTTACTTCATCGTGTCGAAGTCTATCACCATCTCAATGAGATGGACAAGAAGGAAGACCTCCTTCCATTGGTGACTAAGCTCGCAGATAGAGTGGACACTCTGCAATCTGATATGCGCAGGTGCTACGGCCGCATAACTGCTCTGGAGGATACCAACAACAAGCTACGCACTGTGGTGTTACATGCCATGGTGCCATAGTGATCTTCAACAATCCCAAGGGATTATTTGATCCTGCCTGGCTTGATTCCAAGCTTGGGGAGATCTTTAAGACTTTAATCTATGTTATAAGTTATTATTATTATTTTTGCATTAGTCAAACTAGCAATAAAGTTTGCATCATTAGAATTCCCTTCAGGAATAGTCGATCCCTTTAATGAAATTCCGAGTTTATTATTATATATGGAGCAATATTGAGTTTGTGTTTTCTTTAATGATATATGAATGGCTTGAGTATGATTTTACTTGCACTTGATGATAGCAATAGGAGCCTTCCACACCATTGGTATTAATGGAACACATAAAGATAATTTGGTCAATATGCTGTAAGTCCACGGTTTGATTTACAAAGAAAGATTATCTATACAGTTAAATTGAAAAAGAAACCTTGAACAAAGGAAAGAGAAAGTGCTATCAAAATAGAGTGAGAACAAGTCGAGGTAGAATCTCCAAGTCATAAGAATGCTTCATATATAGTTGGAATTGGATAACTGAGATCGTTAAACTTTGAATTCCTACATAAGGTGGAATATATGGCTAGCTCCTTTCCACACCACTTAAACAAAAGTGTGAGCATATATGCAAAAGAAAATAAAAGAAAGAAGAAAAAGAGCGAGTGTGCAAAGAGCAAATAGGCATATATCATTGTATTGTAGTATGACAAAGAGACACTTTTGAGATTTTGAATCCCAAGTGAATATGTTGATCCTAAAACACTTGGGACTACCTCGTTAACTTATTCAGTTGAACCGAATACTTTTACATTATGTTGAGATTCATCTTTTATGAACTTTTGATCACTAAGGACTGGAAGCCTGCTAATACTATTTAGATGGTTCGAGTAAGGTACTATTCACGAACTTATTCCTATGTATCGTATATGATAAACACATGCTGCAACTGCCTCATTTATTTTAATCGACTCAGCTTCATGAATATGAGGATCACATCCATTAATCTAAAACTTTCTCGAGACGAGCAAGAGTCTAAGCTTGGGGAAGTTGATGAGTGCATATTTGCATCATGTTTTACATTATTATTTTGCATTGTAGATGTAGGATCTTGGTATTTTACAGCGCTCGCGCGCACATTTTATGTCTGTTTTCACCAGGATCAGAACAGATGATGGATCCAATGGATACAATTCTTGGAGTAGTTGTACTATGGAGAAAAGGAGTCAAAAACAACATAAATCGCTTATTTGGGAAATATTAATAATACCAAAAGAAAACTAGAAGCGAACAAGGGAGGCAGAAGGTTCAACAATCAACTATACGACCAGAGCAAATTTTCTGGCCGTATAGCTCCGGCCGTATAGTTGGCATCGCCTCCGCCTCCTCAAATAGTTTCACCCCGTGCAACTGGTTCGGAGAGATGACATACAAAACACCTAGAAATCATAGAAACCTCACCTTCAGAAGGCATTTGGAGGGGGAACTCATCCACCTGGGATCCATCTTCGCCCTACGCCAATCCGGGAGGCTAAGCATCGATCTCCATCAATCCCATCTACATCTTGTTTAGATCTTATTGTAATTCTCGTACTCGTTGTGGATTTATACAAGTACTATTCATCTATGATTGTTTCCATTACCATTGCCATCATGTTGATTGCCTCCATGTCTGAATAGATCTCTAGTTCTTGGGGAGATGGAGAAACCCTAGTATGAGATTGAAATGAGATAAAGTCTATTATGATATTCATCGATGTGACCATGTGTTAGATTTTCTACATCTTGATGTTGAGAGAACTCGACCTCTCAATATTTGCCTCTCATGGGGACTTGATGGAGGGAACTACTAGTTCGTAGACGGAGGCGTGGTAGCACTTACAGTGACTATAAAGTTGTTGGCACTCCTTATGTATCAACTTGGGAAACCGAGGAAACTCACGGAACACTATCCATGCCATGGGATATGTCCTACGGGATTAAGTCCCTTAATAGCGTAGTAATTTGGTTGATGTTGATTGCTGACTGATGTGGTTATGAGGATGATGTGAGCAGTGGTTGCTGTCTATTTGTCCAAATATGGAGTTCCTCCACACATACATAGTTGAGAATGTTCATGATGATAATCTTTATCTTAGATCCTTATAATGCTATTGGTGTATCCGCTACTCCCTGAGAACGCTTTTTCCCAATTGTAGTTCCAATCTCTCTTACATATGCGATACTTACTTTCCGTATTTAGTTGTTTAACTTTAATTTATTATTGCTCTTATACCTAAAACCCAAAAACACCTTTTTACACAATATTCACATTTTATATTGTCACTTAGAACTTTATCTAGCATTTCTATCATAATATTTATTTCAAGAGTTATTAGACTTCAGACTCCTACTCCCTGTGGGATCGATATCTTTATTTCGAAACTAGCTACAAACGATTTGTACACTTGCAGTCATCAACGCCCCATTTTTGGCACTCAGAAAATTGAAAATCCCTTTTCTGTGCGACAAAAAGGAAAAACTCCTCCTTGAACATTGTTTGCCATCCCAAGGCGCACATGTGTGCACAATATGGGCACATTATTACAAACTATGCCACAATTCTGGCCATAACATTGGTCGTTTGGTGTGAAAGCTATGAAACCTCGAACATGATAGGTCATTTCTGAGGAATATGTTTTGACATGTAATCAATATACAAGTATGGTATGTTTTTCTTGCAACTATGTCACATAATATGACACGACGCGTAGGTTTTACATTGTTTGGACTATTTTTGAATTTCTTATGCCCTTTTCAAACTATGGTCAATACGGAGGGCATGAAGGTTCTTAGTTAGGGGATGAGCCTCACTAAACTTGCATTGGATCTCTGATAAAACATCATATTATGGACCTAAAAATGATTTTTGCGAAAAATCACGAGCATTAGATCATGTACATGTAGTTCAAATCGGACCCACTTCCTACAAATTCGGTAGAAATTTGTCTTTTTCACCATGGATGGATGGAACGGTTTGAGAAACCCCGGCTGGGACATTGACCATGCAAGGTGGTCTAGTATTTATGAAAAATGGAGTGGTAGCATTTAGAAACATTCATTTGGTGGTTGCTTCACAAAGCACCCCATTTTCCGCACTCAGAAAATGGAAAATGGATTTTCTATGAGACGAAAAGGAAAACTTACTCCTGCAACATTGTTCGCCATTCGAAGGTGCATAAGCATGCACAGTATGGGAACATTATCACAAACTATGCAACAGAAAAAGCCATTTAACCCCTTTAATAAACCTCCGAGAAACCCCTTAAACCCTATAGAATAGAGTCAGCCAATCAGAAAAGAATGCCAATCTACCCACGGATCACCCACCGAATCAGATATTAGTTGTTGATAGGGCCTCCATCCAACACTCCAAAGTGGCATTAGTTTCTCCCACATCCAACACTTTTTGACATGAATTGATCAAAACACCCTATAGTTCCCATTCCTGCACCACATAAATGATTAGGGGCAATTTCATGAAATCCCCCACACGACCCATCCACCAAAACCAAACCCTAATCCCTAGCACTACCGTCACTTGTCCCTTTCTCTGCTTCGCTGCACCACCCACCCAAACCCTAATCCCGCCATGCCTCCCTCTCTTACTTCGTCGCACCACCTTCGTGCCCTCTGGCCAGTGCTGCTAAGCTCGCCTCAAACCATCTTCCTCTTGCAAATAGACACTAACTGAGCCCCCAGATCAGCAGCACTCATGTGATGTGAGTGGCGCTCGTGAGCTCGTACGATGAACCGACGATGGCATTGCGAGCACAAAAGAGGTATTGACGACGAAGATCTCCGGCCACCCCCTGAAAAGATATAGAGCTGTGACGCACTCGACCCCCACAACGGTGCTCGCACAGTTGACGACCTATCTGCTCAATTTGACCTCCAACCACCAGGGTAGGAACCCGTTGTGACCTGCTCCCTTTTTCCTCAACCCCCTCTAATGTGTCGCTTCTATGAAGGGAATCGGATGACCTCCTCCTCGCGAAGACACAACAAGGACCGCCGCCGATGATGACCACCCTACCCAAGAAGAATGGTCTTCAGCTAGACCTGACGGCGCTATCAAGGATGCTATTCACACCAATGGTTAAGAGCATTCGGCATTCCATGTCAACATCAACTACATCTCTAACAGCGCCTGTTTGTCCCTCTGCGGATCCGGCTACCTAGATCTCACCACTCCAACCACGTCTGCAATAGACGCATTAGGCAATGAATCTACAAATAAAAGGTGACAATACATTCTGATCTGGGGTGTTAACTACTAGTACATGGTCCTGTAGTTGTTCACTCCATCTCCAAGTGTAATGAATCTATGCTTCCTTAACTCCTTTGATCATTTGTATTTGTATGTTATTTTGGTGTATCTGGTAGTTTGGTTGTATACATGATCTTCCAATTTTCCACTTCTTTTAGTGTTACTTACAGAAAAAAGATTGAGTTTCAATTTATCCATTCGGGTGGCTACATTGCCATGTTTTGTTATGCTTTGCAAATGGTTAGTTTCATTGGTGTTTGGTTGTGTGAACTTCTGAGATATCATTGACCTCATTATTTTTTGTTTTTTTAATTCCCCATAGATGTAGAGAGTATGTTTTTAATACTACATACTTCATTAATTCCTAATAAAGGTTAGTTGTACAAAAAAGAGCACACAATGCTTCCTATGTAGAGTATGTGTGTTACATAACTTTTATCAAGTCTAGTGTCCTTGGATGACACTCTGCCTTATTTTACCTATACTTCTGGTCCACGCTTACTACTATATGCATTACTAGGTACCAGCTACGATAACCCTGGTATTCTTTTACCTATGTTCCCACCTTGATAAATGATAAGTGACACTTTCTGTTGTCAAATGAATTAGACCATGCTATAATAATCTGATATTGTGCTATGCATATTCGCATCCCTAATCTAGCTATTTTAGTATGTTGGAGTGACTGTACGCTTCATCTTAGAGTCAGTGACATTGGTTCTGTGGCTGGTAGCGGCACCTGATGGAGCTGGGTGTGGGGAGAAGAAAGAGCTTGATGCATGTACAATGCATACATGAACTTTGTAGTTTGTTGACATGTTTACCCACATATTTGCATCATATATAACGTTATATCCATGTTTTACATTGATTTTTGGTGATTTACCAATGATCCCCTTTATTTTGGTTATAATCCTGCAGGGCAGAAAAACCCTGTTTTTATGTTTTTGATGTTGAGGGTCTATATGGATCAAATGTACCCGAGCTTTTGGGGATGTCAATATTTTACCATGAAAAGCATATGGAGCGCAAGAACCTCGGGAGAAGGGCCAGGAGTCCCAAAAGAGCCCAAAGGGCGCGCCTAGCCTAGGTGGGCGCGCCCTGCCTCCGTTTTCTCCTTGGTCGTCCGATCGCTTTTCTTCTTTCTCCAACGGAGTTCTCTTGACCTAAAAACCCCTATACAAGGACCCCCGTGGAGTCCTCGAGACAGACCACACCAGATAAGAAAACACCACAAATAGAGTCAGACTTAGCGAAGATTGGAGGGGGAAACTCCATCGGAGCCTCCTCCGGACGGATCTCCACCCTCTCCAACATCTCCAGCAACATCACCATGATGAAGAGGGAGTAGTCCACCCCTAGACTGTGGGTTTGTGGTAGTAGATTGATCTATTTCTCTCTTGTTCTTCATAGATCTAGTACCATATGAGCTGCCCAACATGATTATGGTCATATATGTAATTCTTGTATGGTTGATCTTTATTCTATGATTTGATATATGAGATTAGAACCTATTTTGTGTAAGATGTATTGGTAGATGCATATCATGTACCCTGTTCTTAATTGCTTATTTTCATCCAACTTGTATGGAAGAACTTGTATGGGGAGAAGTGTGTATTAGATGGAGTAGCATGGTGGTAGTGACTGAATTGTGATAACAATATTCAAGATCTACTTTGGTTTTTACCTTTCTTTTGTTGCCTCACTAGGGATAAAGTGAAATCATGTGTTATAATTATCTTGTGACACTGAGATATTCTTGTTAGGACAAGGTAGCATATATTTATTTCAAAAATCATGTCCTATTACTTAAAGCTATACTTTGATTTGTTCTAAATTCAAGATTGCATGGAGGTTTCCCTTTCTTGAAGAGTATTTGAGAGATGTATTTCATATCTATATTAGGACCTGATGCCCATATGAATGCTTATCATACACATATAGAAGTTACATGAATATTTATCATTGATGAATTATTTTATGATCACCACAACTTAAAAAGAGAGTAGACAAGTGAATCCATGAACCCCGGTCCAATTTTAATCCTAAAAACACCTTTCCATTGCAATTACTACCTTTTATATTTTCTGAAATTTATTATTTCGAAAATACAAAAAAAATACTTTTCCTATTTGCAATCACTCATAAAAACTCAAAAACAACTTTATCTTCACATATCTCATATAGTTTGCATTGTTTTAGTTTATTTACTTTATTTATTTCAGTTTACTATATTTTATTTCACATTACTAATACGAAACCTTGTGCTTGACAACCACTTGGTGGAGTTGGGGACACAAGACAAATTATTTTTATTTATAGGTTGCTTGACAAGGAGAAGGCGAATAACTTCTAAGCCAGTTCCCCGAGAGTTTGATTTAAACCCTTGAGTCACCCTTGTGGGGAAAAGAACCTTGCTACAACACTCTTCACTTGGAGGCCCAATGAAAAGTGCCCACGTTTGTTGCCATCAAGATGTATTTTTTGGCGCCGTTGTCGGGGAACTACAAGAAGGACATCAGTAGTGGATCCATCATCTTCATCAACTTGTGTAACAACCCAAGCTTAGGGAGGCTGCACCATTGTTAGCCTTTTCTTCTCCTTTTAGATTTTTGAAGCAAATTTTCTTTGTCTTGTTTTTAGTCTTTTTAAGTTTTCCTTAAAACATAAAAACACATAAAAATTAGTGTCAACCTTTCACTAGAAAACCTGACTAAGAAAAATAAAAAAAGTTAAGTTGGAAACAAGTCCATTCGCAAACAAGTTTGATTGCAACATTGATCCTGAAATAGTGAAAGCAAAGTTGTTTCCACACTCATTAACAGGAATAGCCGATGGTATGAGGCTGCACCTAAAAGAGATTTAAAAACATGGTATAATATGAAAGTATCCTTTTTAGAAAAATTTGGTAAGAATACCTTTCATTACAAAAATAATGGTATGTTATTTCAAGCAATATGAAAATGAATCTCTCACTAATGCTTGGGTAAGGTTTAAAAAACTTACATATAAAAGTAGAAAATGGATTAAAGGATTGGTTGCTTATAGGGAGTTTTTATAAAAGCCTTACATATGAATCTAAACAATTCCTAAATAAACAGGCCGAAAAATCCTTTTTATATCTTGACCCTTACGAAGCATTTACATTGCTAGATGGAATGTAGGTAGAAACTAGTATCTGCAAGAGCTTAATTAAACTTAGCCGCAGTTTTGCCCTTAGGGGAATTCCTGGTGAAAATGATGTAGAAGTGGAAGTCTTAGAAAATTCTGCCATGTTCTTTGGGGACAAAAAGGTAGAATCACTAAAAACAAAAGAGAGAGATACTACTGATACGTTGCTAAAGTATCTATAATTTTTGATGTTCCATGCTTGTTTTGTATCTACTTTATTATGTTTTGTCCACACATTGGAGTACTTTTACACATTTTTTGGAACTAACCTATTAGCAAGATGCCACATTGCCAGTTGCCTGTTTTCTTCTGTTATTGGTTCTAGGAATGTCAGAAAATCAATATTCTCGGAATTGGACGGGACAAAAGCCAAAGTCAATATTTTACCGGAAGACACATGGAGTCCGAAGGAGAGACGAAGGGGGGCCATAGGGCGGCCACACCACCCCTTGGCGTGGGAAGACCTAGGCCACGCTAGGGCATGGTGTAGGCCCCCTGGCCGGCCACCGACCTTGCCCGTTCGCCTATAAGAAGCCCCTGGGACGAAAATGCTAGAAAGGAGAGCCTCCAGCCACGAAAACCTCCACAGCGCCGCCGCCACCGAAGGGGAGATTCGGGGGATAGAATGTCTCTGTTTCAGCACCCTGCCAGGACGGGGAAGTGCCCCCAGAGCCATCTCCATCGATCTCCACCACCATCTCCATCGCCGTTGCTGACTCCCATGATGATGAGGGAGTAGTTCTCTATCGAGGCTAAGGGTTCTACCGGTAGCTATGTGTTCATCTCTCTCTATGCATGATCATATTGTGATCATGAACTTTGCAATCAAGTAGATCTACCTTGCTATTCAAGTGCTTTAATAGATCTCGGATCTCCCCATGTGTGTGAAAGTGACAGTGTGCACACCATGGTGGCACTTAGGCTAGAGATTACAATTACTTGTTATGAGTTATATTTGGAGTTGGATGTTTCTATGAAATTGTGGTGTTTGTTGGAACCATCTATAGCCCAAGGTGATAGTGTGGGGTTATCTAGATGAGGAAAGCGAACTTTGAGGTGTGATGTTATAGCCCTACCATGGATTAGAGTGTCCAACCGGAGAGTAGTTCAGAGTAGTATCATAAAGAGATGATATTTATATGAGAGTGTTCACTAGTGAAAGTATGATCCCTAGGACTTGTTTCTAAGCATTGAAACACCATTCGCAATTAGCTCTGTTACATGTTTGCTTGCTTCCATCTTTATTTCAGTTTTCCTTTAGTCTCTTCCACGCCATCAAGCTATTTTCTGGCACCGTTGTCTTTTATCCATACCACTTGTATTTAACTATCTCTTCGCCGAACTAGTGCACCTATACACCTAACAAGTGTATTGGGTGTGTTGGGGACACAAGATACTTCTTGTATCTTGATTGCAGGGTTGCTTGAGAGGGATACCTTTGACCACTTCCTCGCCGAGTTCGATAAACCTTGGGTATTCCACTTAAGAGAAACTTGTTGCTGTTCTACCAACCCCTGCACTTGGAGGCCCAACAACTGTCTACAAGAATAGAAGTGCGTAGACATCAAGCTATTTTCTGGCGTCGTTGCCGGGGAGGTAAGGTAAAAGGTACTCACATCTTCTGGCTACTAAGCTATCATATAGTACTGTTGCTGGTGTGTGAGTGCTCGAAGTTATTTCCTTTAGATTCTGCAATTATATCTTTTTGTTTCTTGTTTTCATTTTCACTAGTTAGGCTTAATGGAAAACAACAAACAATTAGAGAGCTTTATAGTATTTATCTTGAGTTAGGACATGAAGTTTTTGAAGAGAAAAATTTAAAAACATATGGAACTATATTTGCATGCTAATAGCAATATTATTAGTATGAATTCTTTGAACACCATTATTGATAATGCTATGGAAAAGTCTAAGCTTGGGGAAGCTAGTTTTGTGAGCATGATATTTTTAGTCCCCCAAGCACGGAGGAGAAAATTTACTTTGATGATACTATACCTCCAATATATGATGATTACAATAATGAATATGATATTTTCAGTCCACCTACTATTGAGGAGAAAATTAATTATGATTACAATATGCCTCCTATATTTGATGATTATGGTGATGAGAATAATAATGATAGCTATTTTGTTGCATTTGCTCCCACTACAATTAATAAGAATAACTATGTTTATGTGGAGAGTATTAGTTCTTTTATGCATGTGGCTCATGATAAGAATGTTTCATGTGATAGTTATATTTTTAATTTTATTCATGATGCTACTGAAAGTTATTATGAGAGAGGGAAACATGGTTTTATGTATCTCAACAATATTAAGTTTCCCCTCTTTATGTTGAACGTCTTGAAGTTGCACTTGTTTTGCTTTCCTATGTTTGTTGCTTTGTGCTTTCATGACTTGTTTCTTTATAAGATTCCTATGCATAGGAAGTGGGTTAGACTTAAATGTGTTTTGAATTTGCTTCTTGATGCTCTCTGTTACTTCAATTCATATTTCTTATGTGAGCATCTTCTCAAACTATCATGCCTAACATAAAGACGTTAAAGAAAAGTATTTATTGGGACATAACCCAAAAGTTTTAGATGAGTCTTGGAAGCTATTACCTCAGTAATAACCGCTCCTTATCCTTTTTATTTGCTTTTTGTACCAAGAGTAACCTCTAATGCGAGAGAAGTAATGCTTGGGAAAGTTGCTGTCCCGAAATAGATTTTTGTGCTTCACTGTAAAAATTCATGTAAAATCTCTGTATGTCGTTTTGAGGCGTGAATTTTTGTGCTTGTGCCCCAGGTTGTTATCTAATTTTCGTGAGTTCAATACTTTTCGATTTGAGCAACAGAAGGTCTTCGAAAAATTTGGTTTTTACCTGCTGTTCTGTTTTGACAGATTTCTGTCATTATTTGCATTTGCTTCTTGTTGGTTCCTTTCTGGGTTCTCTTTGGAGAATTGAGATTTTCAAGGGAAGTGCTAGAGTAGCTTGTGTTTTAATGGAAGTTTTATTAGTGTTGAAACTGAACCCAAAGACTTATTATCTTGAGTCCACTAATATTGCTAATAAAGATTGTGTGAACTTTTGTATGAAGGAAAATTTTCAGTTGTATGGAGAGAATGATGTAATGAGATGAAGAATGGACTAAAGCTCAAGCTTGGGGATGCCACGCGTGTCACCCCAAGAAATATCCAAGAATGGACTAAAGCGTCAAAGCTTGGGGATGCCCAAGGCATCCCCTTCTTCATCAATAAAAATCCCAGGTTTCTTCCAAACGCTTCATTTTTATTGTTACATGCACAGTTGTGTTGTTCTTGGAGCGTCTTCGTTTTTGTTTTTGGTTTTCCTTTGCTTGGTTTTCCTTTGCTTGGTTTTCTTAGTTTGCTTGAATAAATTGGTTGGACCCCATCTTTCATACATTAGTTTTCAAATAGTTTGGTTTGGATTGGAAAAAAAGTAGGAAAAGTTCATGCTTAAGTGGTAAAGAGAGCTTGTTTTTGACTGTGGCCTATGCTTTTTCATGTCATGCTTGATATTGTTTTGGCTTTATGCTTAGTGATCTTTGTTATAGCATGACATGTTATAAACAATTGGTATTGCTTAATGTGCCTTGGAAGAATCATGCGTTGTTTTAGCATATTAAAACATAGTATTGTGGTATTCTCCTTTGATGCGTTATTTGGGTTGACTTGGCGCATGCTCACACCATGTTATGACTATCTCAAGTCACTATAGCCTCTATGATCCTTTAGTTTTTGACTTGTAATATCACTTTATTCTTTAATTAATAACGGTTTGTCTCTCTGCATGATTATGGCCATTATTGCTCTCTTAGTTGGTCGCTCCCAGTCTTTTGCTAGCCTCCATAACCAAGTATGAGTTCCACTCATGCATCCAACTCCAAATAAAACCAAGTTATTCCAAAGAGTCCACCATACCTACCTATTAGCATATGCTATTCCAACTATATTCATGTTTTTATCTACCTTCCGAATTAAACTTGTTATGAGAAAACTAGTGATTAAAGATCTCACGAACTTGATGGCACATTTTACTTTTCTTGCCCATAATAAACTTGAATCATTGTGTCGTCTATGTTGTATATGCTTGCACTTATATGTTGGGGATTAGCAGAACCATGTTGTCATGGGGAACACTTTCAACACTGCACTTGTACTTTGTACCTAGTTGATATCATGCTCTTTTGTCTATGGATGTCGTCGGTGTGAAATGAAAGGGGAGCTTGTAAGTCCATGGAGTTATGTATGTTTGTTAGAGAAATGCCTGGGCCGCCGGTCTAATCCATGCCTAATCATGGTGGAAACCTGTAGCGTAACCATAATGAGAAATCTATGAAGCATTCTTCTTATAAAAAAAGAGATAGAGATTGAGAAAAAGAGAAAAAAGAGATGAGAAAGAGGAAAGAGAGAAAAAAGCACCATTTTCCCATGGTAAATAAGAAGATTGTTGAGATGCTCGTTGTCTGCTTTCCTTGTCATTTTGATATGGGGATTCTTCCGTATCATCGGTCAAGGGTACCCCGTTGGCAGTTCTCTATGATACACATGTACTTACTATGACAAGAACTTACCCGTAACTAAACTTGAGTAGAATGAGGAGCGGCCCTCGTATTCAAGGGACATGAGATTGCCAACTTATACTTTGTCAAGAATATACTCTATAGTTTTTTCACTTTAACCTTAATCACTTCAAGATGCTTATGATAGGGGCAATGAGAGCTGAAAGCTAATAAATACCATAATTTTTGGAAGCTCTTTATGAGACTTGAATCCCTGGTTCCTTCTATGAAGGCCTTTCTTTTACTTTTATGTTGAGTCTCCATCTTCTATCTTTATGCACCTATTGAGAGAGCATAGTGTCCATTCTTAGTTTAATGTGCATTTTCCCGAGACTTGTTGATTGATGCATAACTTTGATATTGCTTGTTCTTAAACTATTTGTATCTAGTCACCCTTATGAACTTTGAATGTGTCCTATGCATTTATGTTTGCTACTCTATGAGGGACAAGCTGAATGCCACTATGCTATGTTTTCTTTATGTGAAACAAACAAACGTCTTGCAAAGCATTGTTATTCATGAATATTTTGTTTGTGCCTTTTCATGTTACAACATAATTGCTATGTATTATTGTTAGAACTTTATCGTTCATGCTATGTTGAAGTACTATGATCCCAGCTATCAATGTTCTACAAACACTTTGATCATGTTTATGACGGTGCATGTCACCTCAAAAATTATTATTTCTTTTTATCACTTATCTACTAGAGGACGAGCAGGAGTTAAGCTTGGGGAATGTGATACGTTGCTAACATATCTATAATTTTTGATGTTCCATGCTTGTTTTATATCTACTTTCTTATGTTTTGTCCACACTTTGGAGTACTTTTACACATTTTCTGGAACTAACCTATTAACAAGATGCCACACTGCCAGTTGCATGTTTTCTTCTGTTTTTGGTTCCAAGAAACTCAGAAAATCAATATTCTCGGAATTGGATGGGACAAAAGCCAAAGTCAATATTTTACCAGAAGACACATGGAGTCCGAAGGAGAGACGAAGGGGGGCCATAGGGCGGCCACACCACCCCTTGGCACGAGCAGCTTTAGGCTGCGCCAGGGAATGGTGTGGGCCCCCTGGCTGGCCACTGACTTTGCCCCTTCGCCTATAAGAAGCCCCTGGGACGAAAACCCTAGAAAGGACAGCCTCCAGCCAGGAAAACCTCCACAGGGCCACCGCCACCGAAGGGGAGATTCGGGGGACAGAAAGTCTCTGTTCTAGCACCCTGCCAGGATGGGAAAGTGCCCCCAGAGCCATCTCGATCGATCTCCACCACCATCTCCATCGCCGTTGCTGACTCCCATGATGATGAGGGAGTAGTTCTCTATCGAGGCTAAGGGTTCTACCGGTAGCTATGTGTTCAACTCTCTCTCAATGCATGATCATATTGTGATCATGAACTTTGTAATCAAGTAAATCTACCTTGCTACTCAAGTGCTTTAATAGATCTGTGCTCTCCCCATGTGTGTGAAAGTGACAACGTGCACACCATGGTGGCACTTAGGCCAGAGATTACAATTACTTGTTATCAGTTATATTTGGAGTTGGATGTTTCTATGCAATTGTGGTGTTTGTTGGAACCATCTAGAGCTCATGGTGATAGTGTGGGGTTATCTAGATGGAGAAAGTGAACTTTGAGGTGTGATGTTATAGCCCTGCCATGGATTACAGTGTCCAACCGGAGAGTAGTTCAGAGTATTATCATAAACAGAAGATATTTATATGAGAGTGTTCACTAGTGAAACTATGATCCCTAGGCCTTGTTTCTAAGCATTGAAACACTGTTTGCAATTAGATCTGTTACATGTTTGCTTGCTTCGATCTTTATTTCAGTTTTCCTTTAATCTCTTCCATGCCATCAAGCTATTTTCTGGCACGGTTGTCTTTTATCCATACCACTTGTATTTCACTATCACTTCACCGAACTAGTGCACCTATACACCTGACAAGTGTATTGGGTGTGTTGGGGACACAAGAGACTTCTTGTATCTTTATTGCAGGGTTGCTTGAGAGGGATACCTTTGACCACTTTCTCCCTAAGTCGATAAACCTTGGGTAATCCACTTAAGGGAAACTTGTTGTTGTTCTACAAACCTCTACACTTGGAGGCCCAACAAATGTATACAAGAATAGAAGTGCATAGACATCAACTACTATGATTGATAATTAGAAAGAACCAACAAATGATAAACAAATAGAGGAAGTTAAAATGCTAAGTGAAACAAAAGAACCTCTACTTGATCTTGATAAATGTAGCTTGCATGAACTCATTAACATATTGCAAAAGTTTGCTAATGATCCATCTTTTAATGTTCATCAAGCAGGATTTAGTTCATATATAGCAAATTATGTTATAAAAGAAAAGATTGAAAGATATAATAATGAAGCTATGATACCACCTAAGCTTGGGGATGCTTGACTCCCCCATATATTAATCACTATTGGAAAAGAGACACATCATGCCATTCTATATTTAGGATCTAGTGTCTCAGTTTTATCCAAAGATCTATATGATTTGCTTGATTTGAAACCCTTGGAAAAATGCTCTATAGATTTTTACTTGCTGATCATTCAACCAAACATGCCTTACGGAAAGTTAAAGATATCATGGTTGAATTACATATGACATTTGTACATGTTGATTTTATTGTCATGGACATGGGGAGCAATACAGCAAGTCACATAATACATGGTAGACCTTTCTTGAGAACCATAGGTGCAATCATTGATGCAAAAGAAGGAAATGTGAAGTTTCAGTTTCCTCACAAGAAGTGTATGGAACACTTTCCAAGGAAGAAGGAGGTAGCGAAGAAGCACAAGCTACCACATGAATTCTATATCACTTAAACCAAGTAAGTAAAGCCTAGCTATATGGCTATAAAGAAAGCGCTTTTCATGAGGCAACCCGGTCATTTATTTTTATGTTTGATTGTTGTTGAAAGAGTATTTTTAGTGTCTTTTATGTAGAGTAGTAATAAACTACCAAGTGGAACTCATCTTGGATGATAAAAGTTGTAAAACATATGGAGTAGCAAATTCCTACAGAATAGTTTTTAGTAGAAAAATTCTCTGACTTTTTATGTAACTCCGTTTGTGCTCATAGTTGCACAACATTTACAACTTTTCATCCTCTATATGCACAAAGAATTGCTAAAATTCCTGACATGTTTAAGTGGGCGAAATAATTTTTTTTACTGCTGTTGAAAATCTGGATAGATTCTGCCATGTTTTGTTTTAACCATTCGCAAGTGTTCTAAAATGATTGCTATGAGCTATATTTTATGCTAGGGATGTGTAGAAACATTATATGATTTCTGGAACATTTAGAAAGAATTTTGTCTTTGATATATATGCAGGAACTATTATGCTTTTGTGCCACTAATGTCATCACTCAAAAAAGAGATGGGAGAAAAGTTTTGTGTTGAAGTTTTTTGACGAGGAATAGAGGAACACCACACCAAGAGCAATCCAAGAATGGTGAAAATCATAAGCTTGGCGATGCCCCAGGCACCCCACTGACCTATTAAACTCTCGGTTTGCAAACCTCTAAACTTTGTTTATCGAGCAACATAAGACTATCATAGAAACTTGGAGCATCTGTTTTGTTTATTGTACTTTTGTTTGCAATAAAGGACTAACATCATGAATCATTATGCATGTTAATGATTAATCTACTGAACTGAAACATTTCCATGATGAGATTAGAACTGAATATGAATGCCTTTAAATAAAAGAAAAGGGGGATAAAAGCAAAAAGCTGAAAATCATGTTATGCCTAGTTACTAAGCTCAAATGCTTTACATGAAGTATGATTTGTTTGAGCCTATTAATGTGTACCCTTTTCTCATGTATATTTATGTTCAACCATAATGAGCAAGGTGAGAAAATAAATGTTGGCATTATGAACTATATGGCACACTCTTAAGATCTATTTTTGCTTAGCCTTCACAATGCAAGCTAAGACTTGTTCCAAACCCCTTAAACTAGATTAGGCATATCTACCTATTTGTGGCAAAATCTACTTCCAAGTAGAATATGCATGTTGATCCTCCCAAATATTCAAAATCATCTCTTTTGTGTAATTTAAAGCTCATAAGAAAGTAAGGTGTGGGGAGATACCACTATGGAACTTTATGTGCTTTACATTTTATAAGTTGTTTGTTGGCCAAACTATGTTGTCATGGCTCAAACTTACAATATACGTTATTGAAATATCATGTTTGTTCTTGCTTTGTGTTGCACTACACACTAGAGTAAGCATAAGGAAAGATAAAATGCTCCTAGGCCGCTAGCCAAATCCATGCATGACATGGTGGAAACTAACATCATGATAATCAATGACGCTCTTGTCAAAAGAAATTTTCCGAGAGGACTCATATATCTGTTTGTATTGTCTTCTGAAATGTGGAGATATGCCCCTTATGAAAATAATGCAAAATAAGCATGATTCGTAGCTACCAAACATATGTTGGGTGTATAGTCACACAGGGGCAAGAGGTACCTTAGTGATGCAATTTTTATGGCAACCTATGATATACAATGACAGGTTGTAGTGTTAGTTCATTGGTAAAGGTGCATGAGACATTCAACTTGTAAAATGTTTAACACATAATCCATATGCAACTTTTGAAACAAAAGCTACTTGGAACCCCGTCCTAATTAGTATTGTTGACATGAACTACATAACTCAAAAATTTATTTTACATTCTTTATAGAGGGGCAGCAAACTCGTGGAATTCTTCATAATGTTTATATTTCTATAGGAACATTTATCTACCTGGTTGACTTTCAAATTATTGATATGCCTTTGAATTTATTTTCCCCTGTGATTCTTGGTAGTAACTTTTATAATTCCATGAACATTGATATTAATGACAAGAAACAAGTTATGTCTTTGCAGTTTGGAGGAGAGGTTCTCAAGGTCGATTGCAAGAAATTTAAAAAGTTGTTGTATGAGAGGAAGATTGAGATCAAAGAATAAAAAATATTGAAGAATTGGTGGCAATCTACTTTAGCACTCCAAACTAGAGAGAAGCTTGACGAACAAGGATTCACTCCCAAATGATGTTGCAAAAGAAAATCTGGATAATATCCTTAATGATGCACTAGAAGTGGAGAATCTTTTTCAAGATGAATTCAAAGAATTAAAAAGAAAAGGAGATGAGGACCCACCTCCTCTAATTTTAAAACCTCTCCCTCCAGGGCTCATGTATGATTTTTTATACAAATAAGGAAAGTGTCCCGTAATTATCAATGATAAACTCTCTCTTGAGGAAAATAAGAAATTATTAGAAGTACGTGTCGAACAGCATGAAGCTTTTGGATACACCCTTAGCGATATAGTTACCCATAAAATACCTATGGTTTAGGATGCTAGATGTCGGTGCAATGGGATTGGGGTTCCCTTGCATTATGCCTTAGCGCGTGGGCCAGGACCCACCGGTCAGCGACCTAGCAGATGTATGGCTTGGTCGGCAGGGGCGTTGCCAGGATACAAGCACCGTCTTCTCCAAGCATGTATGGTTCTGTCATGATGAGCCTATGGAGACTAAGTCTCAGCTATGTTGTAGGTGCCTATGCGTGAGACGTACGCTACCAGACGCGCCTCGACCCGCCAACCAGGTGTGGACAAGAAGGGAAGGACAACGATGATTGCAAGGCGGTCCAACCCCTCCTTCTGGGGGTGCCCAGAAGGAGGGAAAGGGCACTGTTGGGGGCAGCGAGGCCGAGGAGAGGCCTCTACCAAGCCCCAGAAGGACCATGGAAGCACCCCCCTCCTAGGCTAGGCGCAACCCAGGAACCGGAGTCAACTGTGTATGACAAGGCGTGTTAGGCCCAGCCTTGGGAACCAGCGATATGTCAGCATTACTGGACATCATCATGGCACTACAGTCCACTATACTGCCACTGCAGCACGCCACCGACATGAGTGATAGCTCGGAGCCTAAGTTGTCACTCGGCCATCGAGTGCATCTATGCACCACCCCTTACCATCCATTGGCCACAGGCACTAGCTACTAGCCTGAAGAACACGTGGCACACCATGATTGAGGCATGGGAATGCCTCGGATGGTTCTCCATGACGGCCCATGTGGTGACCCCTTGGTGTATAAAAGGAGGCACCTGGCCATGAGGAAAGGGGAGAGAAGACCAAGAACTAGGAAGACGGGGGAGCTTAGAGGGACACAACAAGAGAAAGAGGGAGAAAGGAAGGAAGTGAGCAAAGAAATAAAGAGGAAGCCCGGGGAGAGTAGAAGCTAGAGAAAGCGTCTCCCTGACACTAGAGATCATATTCTTGTATCTCGATCCACCTCAGATAATCCACCAAAGCAGGACATAGGGTTGTTAGCCAAAGGGTGGCCCGAACCTGGGCAAAAAATGCTTGTGTGTGCTTTGTGTGTGTTGTATGCTCACATCAGCATGTTCCTTCACCGACGTTGAGGCTGGAATGCCTTTGTGCCCACTACCGAACAAATAGGGGGTGTCCAACATCCCCAATACCAACGTAGGCGAGACGCGACACTAGAACTTTTGTTGACACTCAAACAAGGTTGAACCCAGAATGAAAGAAGTGGTGATAAAGGAGGTCATAGGCATGTTAGGCACTGGCATTATATATCCAAGTTCTGGTAGTAAATGGGTTAGTCCAACTCATTGCATACCTAGAGAAGGATGCATAACCATAATTAATAATGATAAGGATGAGCTAATCCCTACTAGAACAATAGCCGGGGTACAAAATGTGTACAGACTTCAGAAAAATAAATAAGGAAACCATGAAGAGTCATAATATGATACCTCTCATGAATTTCATTTTAGAAAGACTGTCTAGTAACTCCTATTTTTATTTTCTTGATAGTTATTAGGGATATTCTCAAATTGTTATTCAACCCAAAGACCAATAGAAGGCTACTTTTACTTGCCCTTATGGAACCTATGCTTACATACTAATGCACTTTGGTTTATGTAACACATCTACTACTTTTTAGGAATGTGTTTTGAAGATATTTGACAGTTTCATCGAAAGTTGTATGGAAGTTCTCATGGATAACTTTGTTTTTTATGGAACTACTTTCAAACAATCTCTTTATAATCTTACTAGAGTCTTGTAGCAATGTAGAAAACCCAAGCTAGTTCTCAATTGGGAACACAGCTGTTTCATGGTAAGGGAAGGTATAGTTTTTGGACATAAAATTTCTGAGAAGGAAATTGAGGTAGAGGATTCGAGCTTGATCACCTTAGGAAGGTTACCGATACCACAGGACATAAAAGGGCTTGAGAATTTTCTTAGGCATGCCAGATTCTATAGGCATTTCATTAAAGATTTTTCTAAACTAGATACACATTTAACTTATCTCCTAAACAAGGATACCCATTTTTCCTTTGATAGAAATTGCTTTGAATCCTTTGAACAGTTAAAAAAGGCACTAGTTTTCGTGCCTATTATTCAGCCACCTAAATGCGATGAACCATTTGAGATTATGTGTGATACTAGTGATTATGCTATTGGGGCTGTTCTGGGGCAATGAGAAGGACAAAATCTAAACGTCATTCAATATACTAGTCAGATTTTTAATGAAGATCAGAGAAATTATGCGACAACTGAAAAAGAATTTCTAGCTGTAGTTCTTGCCTATGATAAGTTTCGACATTACATTATAAACTCCAAAGTAATAGTGCGCACTAACCATCAAGCCTTAAGGCATATCTTGGCTAAAAAAGATGCGAACCCCCGTTTAGTTAAATGGGCTCTGCTCCTACAAGATTATGACCTACATATAGTTGATAGAAGAGGTAAGGATAATCCAGTAGCTGACCATCTCTCATGTATGGAAAGTATTATAGAAGATCCTACTCCTATTAATGAATCTATGCCTGGTTAATATCTTGCAGTCGTGGAGTTGCATGATCTTTGGTTTGCGGATTATGCTAACATTCTTGTATGTAAGTTTATAACAAAAGGAATGAACTATCAGCAAAGGAAGAAATTCTTTCATGATTTGAAATATTACTTTTGGATGATCCTTATCTATATAGGCATGGGCTTGACGGGATGATTAGGAAATGTGTACATGATCATGAGATGAGAGCTATTGTAAAAGCATGTCACGATAGCCCTTATGGGAGACATCATGTTGGTGGCCGCACAGCCGCCAAAGTCCTACAATCAGGGTTTTATTGGCTAACATTGTTCAAAGGCGCTCATAATTATGTTAGGGATTGTGATGCTTGTCAATGAATGAGTAATATTGGGAAAAGACAAGAAATGTCAATGAAATACATTCACATAATAGAACCATTTGATGTCTGGGGAATGTATTTCGTGGGACCTTTTACCTCTTCTAACGGCTACACTCATATTCTTATTGTTGTTGACTATGTTACCAAATGGGTAGAAGCTATATTGACGCATGCAGATGTGGCAACTTCTATCATGATGATCAAGGACATCATTCTTCCTAGGTTTGGAGTACCTAGATTTTTGATAACTGATGGTGCAACTCATTTTATGAAAGGTACTTTTCAGGAAAATACTTCAAAAATATGGGGTAGACCATCGAGTATCTTCACCCTACCATCCACAAACTAGTGGGCATGTAGAGCTTTACAACCAGGAGATTAAAATTATACTTCAGAAGACGGTCAATAAGACAAGAAAGGATTAGGCTAGAAAGCTAAATGATACTTTGTGGGCTTATCACACGATGTTTAATAACCCAATGGGAATGACGCCATAAAAGATGGTCTATAGTAAATCTTGTCATCTCACATTAGAGTTAGAACATAAGGATCGTTGGGCTATAAAAACTATGAATTTTGATTTTAAAACTATGGGTGAAAAACGTCTCTTAGATATTCATGCTTTAGACGAACTCAGAAATGAGGCCTATGAAAATTCTAAAATATCAAAGAGAAAAGTAAAAAATACCATGGTAGAAAATAGAGAATAAGTAATTAAAATCTAGAGATAAAGTTCTGCTCTACAACTCTAGGCTTAAGATTTTTGCAGGAAAATTAAGATCCAAGTGGGAAGGACCCTATGAAGTAGAAGAAGCTTATCCCTCGGGAGTAGTGAAACTAAAAGGTAATACCCCTTCTTCTTCCTGGATTGTTAACAGGCAACATTTGAAACACAATAGAGTTGGGGAGGTCGACACTTTGGATTTAATCTTCTTGATTACGACCAAGGAGTTCATCAAACAAAAGCAAGGTAACTAGACACCTAATAATCTTAATTGTTTTGGATTACACTTATGGAACCTTTTCCGGTCCTCTTGTTTTGTTCTTTGTTTTCCTCACCTTTTTATGATTAAATTGAGCTATTTTTCAACCTGGTACGAGCAGATCGTATGGGTGGACGCGCTTGTACCAGTGGTCGTTAAACCCTCGGTACAGTTCCTTGTTTTCACTTGATTTCTCTAATCGGTATGACCGTGCGGTATGGGTGCGCGCGACCGAACCATTGGTAGTTAACTCGCTAGTACCTCCTGGTCGTTTTCTTGGATTTCGGTACTCCCAGACCGTACGGGCATCTCCAACCGTACATAAGATTGTTATCATCACTGTTTCCCCGTTCATTTTCTAATTATCTAAAAAAATACAAGAACGGGCGTAAGTTGGTGGATGCTAGTACGGGCGCACAGTACAGACGGATCATGCCCATACTGACGCTCGTGACCGACATAAGATGACTCTTATCCTAAGCTTATTTTTCTTCTTTTCCCTATTTCTCTTTTTTATTTTTTCTTTCCGATCTAGGGTACATCTTTCTTCTACCCTTGCCTCTTATTATCATGCATCAGATCTCACTTGATCGTTCAAGGACTATGCAGCCTTTTAACATGAAGCAGATCTGGACCAGAAAAGGAGAGACACCGGCAGCGAAAACCAAAGGAAGTAAACTTGAGAGGGATTCTTCATATTTCTCAATTAGGGATACTACACAAGTGGTTCTACTTCCAAACTGGGAGACATGTTTCTGCGCAAAGTGAAGAAACTCAGGCATGTGGAACAAAGGAAGAACAAGAAGAATACCCCCACAATCCTTACAGGTACAACCTTTGTGGATCTTCTCTCAAATCTCTTCATGGTTCCTCTTCCCATAAAGAAGAAAAACGGGATGAGATTAGAGACAAGATCAAGAACCTTGAAAAGATTTCCAGGGCTTCTGTTCGAACTATTGGAGAGAGAGTTGACTCCTACTAGATGATGGGAAAAGACCTCGAAAAGAGGATCTATGACATGGATGGTAGAGTTCAATTCCTAACTAATATTATTTTTGAGATGGCAAATGACAGGAACATGCTCTGCAAGATAATTAAAGAGAAACATGCTAGCATCACAAAATTGTCCACCCGTTTTGCGTGTATTTCTCATGCTTGTAGCCTCAAAGCGTAAGAAGAAGAATATAATTTCTTCACCCCCAAGAAATAATAATACCCACAAGGAGTTTTGGGATCTCCCCCACCTTGATTCCAAGCTTGGGGGATCCAAAGAGACCTTGTATTATATCTTCCAGTTTTAGCATGTTTACTTTCCTGCATGCATGTTACGTTTTTAATTCCAGAATTTGCATTAGCTGCATCATCTTTGAATTCCTTTGGTTCAAGGAAAGAGTTATATCCATTGATTTTTGAGACTTTATAATATTTTTAAGTAATTTTTGATCCATAATTGTTATATTAGATGTATGAATTAGGATGAGTGCTATGATACTTGTACCACTGTTATGATTTTAGGGCCTTCCACACCAACGATGTATTGATTAGTTATGAGAAGAAAATCTTGATATCCTTTTATGGTCACAATTTTAAGTTTATAAGAGCCATAAAGAGTATTAAAATTGATCAAATGACTTGGCTTGATGGAAAATAAAAAGACTCAGCTATCAAAGAAATTCAAGTCCAAAGAAAGTACAAGAGTAAAAAAATAAAGGGAGTAACTCAAGCAATGATCATTCGTTACTCGAAATAAGTGCTCAACTAATCAAATTTGATGATTATATAATATGCTTACTCCATAAAAACTTCTTATGACATATTGATACAAATGGTGTGGAAGCCTCTAAATCATGTGATGTGTAAGGGTGTGATATTACTCACGATGCAATTCTATATCTGATGTTGTACTCTTTGTTTCAATTTTTGCCTCATTTATTGTAACAACTCGTGCCTCATGAACAGATGACCTTGTCCATAAGCCACCACGTTGCTCGGGGACAAGCAAGTGTCTACCTTGGGGAACTTGATGAGTCCAAAATTGTAGAATATTTACCTTTTTGTTTTGCATAAGTAGAGTAGGATTTTTAGTATTTTACCGTGCATTTGCGCACCTTTTGTCCTTTTTTCAACTGGATCCCGAATTGCTAAGTCTCTAATGAACATATCAGTTGGAATTGTCATATTATGTAGTAATATGGAATTTCTAAGTAATAAAAGTCATTTGATTGATTTATTCTCGCACCTGGGAGACTGGCGAATGTGGAGGGAAGCTCCACAGCATGTAACGACCACTGGTATGGCCAGAGCTTACCCGTACTGTTAGCCTGTATAGTGTTGCAGCACGTCTGCCTCATCAAATATTCTCGCCTCGTGAAGACGGATCTGAGATCCGACATTCACAGAAACTTCTAGCCTCGAAATACCACACTAGAGAGGGATCTAGAGGAGGAACTTGGAGAAGGGAAAATCTTTGTTGTTTCACGGATCATTGGAGGACATCGCATCATCCTCTTCATCATCAACTAATGCATCTCCATCACCATTGATATTCCCATCTTCCATACATTTCTTATTGTAATTCCAAATTCAATTGTGGTTTGCACTAGATTAATCCCCGTACCTTTATCCATCAATTTGATTATGATGATGTCGTTGATTGCTTCCATGTGTCAGTAGTTCCCTATGTTCTTGGGGAGATTGAGAAACCCTAGCACTATTATGAAATGAAATAAAGATGATATATTACTTGTGTCCATGATCCATTGATTTATGATATTGTGTTTGATCTCTCTCTTTAGATGGTATGTGTAGTCAGCCACATATAATTTTCCTTAGATAGTGTTACCATATCTTCTTATATTAAAGGGAATTATGATTTTTATGATGTGGAACAGATTGAGGAATTTATTGCTTGGAAGGGTGCTTTTGAACTTGCTAGTTTGCTTGAAAATATTGATGATTCACCTTAAAAATATGAGGTTTACGGTATACTTAAATTTTGCTTTGATAATTACAACGAAGAAAATTGCTATATTCTTGAATATATTAATAGATGCTTTCCACAAATGGAAGAGACTAATGCCTTGCAGGATCCTATGGAAAAAGAAATTGATGAACCTGAAATCTCATTAGATGAAAAAGAGGAGGAGAGTGATGAACAAAAGGAGGAAGAATGGATTAGCTACCCATGCCTACCTTCTAATGAGAGTAACTCTTTATCCCTTACATTATTTGATTGTCCCCCATGCTTACTAAAGAGGGATGAATGTTATGTTCCTGAGGATTCTTTTGAAGATGTTTATGATAAATCTCTAGTGCTTGTAGATCATGAAAAGCATGATTTAGGTGATAGTTATATTGTTGAGTTTACTCGTGAGGCTACTGAAAATTATTATTAGAGAGGAAAATATGGTTGTAGAAGTTTTCATGGTATGGAAACATCTCTCCATGTGCTGAAAGTTTTGAAGTTACTCGTGTTTTATCTTCCTATGCTTGTCGCTTTGTTCTTTGCGAATTTATTTGCATACACGATTCCTATGCATAGGAAGCGGGTTAGACTTAAATGTGTTTTGAATTTGCTTCTTGATGCTCTCTTTTACTTCAACTCATATTTCTTATGTGAGCATCCTCTCAAACTATCATGCCTGAAGATGATAATATGTCTATTATCCTTGGGAGACCTTTTCTTAAATACTGCATGAGCTGTTATTAATTGTAATCAAGGGAAGGTGAACTTTAATGTTAATGACAAGGAACATACTATCTAAGAGAAATATATTGTCCCATACCAAGAGAAATATTTGAAACTATTATGATTGGGACCATTGCTATCAAGGTTGAGGTAACATAATCATTAGTGGAATACAAAGTTTTGTCTCATATGAAATTGTTTTGGTAACAAGACCTGATTAACCTTATTAACAAAAGGATTTCATTGAACAAAACAATGTTTTCACCATGATTATCTCCGCTTACTTCTATTCTACCCATTTTAGTTTTTGCTTATGCCTAACTTAAAGGCGTTAAAGAAAAGTACTTATTGGGAGATAACCCAAAAGTTTTAGATGAGTATTGAAAGTTATTACCTCAGTAATAACTGCTCCTTATCCTTTTTATTTGCTTTTTGTGCCAAGAGTAACCTCTAATGAGAGAGAAGTAATGATTGGGAAAGTTGCTGTCCTGAAACAGATTTCTATGCTTCACCGTAAAAATTCGTGTAAAATCTTTGTACGTCCTTTTCGGGCGTGCATTTTTGTGCTGCTGCCCCAGGTTTTTATCTAACTTTCGTTAGTTCAACACTTTTTTATTTGAGCAACAGAAGTTCTTAAAAAAATTTGTCTTTACCTGCTGGTCTGTTTTGACAGATTTCTGCCATTTTCTGCATTTGCTTCTTGTTGGTTCCTTTTTGAGTTCTTTTGGGGAATTGAGCTTTTTGAGGGAAGTGCTTCAGTAGCTAGTGTTCTAATGGAAGTTTATTGGTGTTAGTACTGAACCTAAAGACCTATTATCTTGAGTGCACTAATGTTGCTAATAAAGATTGTGTGAAGTTTTGTATGAAGGAAAAATTTCAGGTGTATGGAAGGAACGAGTATGAGATGAAGGATGGACTAAAGCTCAAGCTTTGGAATGCCACGCGTGTCACCCCAAGAAATATCCAAGAAGTACAAGCGTCAAATCTTGGGGATTCCCAAGGCATCCACTTCTTCATCAATAAAAATCCCATGTTTCTTCCAAACACTTTATTTTTATTGTTTCATGCACATTTGTGTTGTTCTTGGAGCGTCTTCTTTTTAATTTTCATTTTGGTTTTTAGCTTGCATGGTTTTCTTAGTTTGCTGAATAAATTGGTTGTACCTCCTCTTTCATGCATTGGTATTCAAATAATTTGGTTTGGATTGGAAAAGAGTAGGAAAGTTCATGCTTAAGTGGTAAAGAGAGCTTGTTTTTGACTGTGGCCTATGCTTTGTCATGCCATGCTTGATATTTTTTTGGCTTTATGCTTATAATTCTTTGCTGTAGCATGACTTGTATAAAGAATTGAGATTTCTTAATGTGCCTTGGATGAATCATGCGTTGTTTTAGCATATTAAAGCATAGTATAGTGGTATTTTCATTTGATGCTTTATTTGGGTTGACTTGGCGCATGCTCACACAATGTTATGACTATCTCAAGTCACCATAAGCCTTTATGATCCTTTAGTTTTCAACTTGTAGTATCACTTTATGCTTTGATCAATGATGTTTTGTCGCTCTGCATGATTATGGCCATTATTGCTCTCTCGTTTGTCGCTCCCTTACTATTGCTAGCCTTCACCTTCACTGAGTATGTTTTACTCATATTTCCACCTCCCCAAAACCAAATATTGCCAAAGTGTCCACCATACCTACCTATTAGCATCATTTGCCACTTCCGTGCATATTCAATATGCCTTGTTTTCTTCTGAATAATTTTTTTGCTTGTTATGAGAAAGTTAGTTAGTAAAGCTCTCACAAACTTGATGGCACACTTTATTTTTCCTGCACTTAATAAACCTGAACCATTGTGACTCTCCAAGAAATTTATATGCTTGCAAATTATAGGTTGGGATTAGCAGAAGCGTGCTGTCATGGGGAACGCTTTCAACACTTGTAAATATATACCCAGTTGATACCTTGCTCTTTTGTTTGCGGATGTCGTCGGTGTGAAATAAAAGGGGAGCTTGTAAGTCCATGGAGTTATGTATGTGTGTTAGAGAAATGCCTAGGCCGATGGTCTAATCCATGCTGACATGGTGGAAACCTGCAGCATAACCATAATGATATCTATGAAGCATTCTTCTTATAAAAAAAGAGAGAGATAGCTATTGAGAAAAAGAAAAAAGATATTTATGAAAAGAGGAAAGAGAGAAAAAAGCACGATTTTCCCATGGTAAATAAGAAGATTGCTGAGATAATCATTGTCTGCTTACCTGGTCATTTTGATATGGGGATTCTTTTGTATCATCAGGCAAGGGGTACCCCGTTGGCGGTTCTCTATGATACGCACATATTTACGATGACAAGAACTTACCGGTAACTAAAGTTGAGTAGCATGAGGAGCGGCCCTCGTACTCAAGGGACATGAGATTTTCAGTTTATAGTATGTGAAGCATATAACTCAGGTTGGACCTCACTTTCACCATAACCACATTAAAGATGCTTATGATAGGGGCAATGAGAGCTCAAAGCTAATGGGTACCATACTTTCAGCATTTGGAAGCCTTTTAAACTTTTCAAAACCTGTTCATTTCCTTGTTGAGTCTTCGCACATTCTATGAGCACTTTCTTGAGAGCATAGTGGCCATTCTTAGTTCTACGTGCATTGTCCCAAAACTTGTTGATTGATGCATACCTTGATATTTCTTGTTTTAAACTATTTGTATCTAGTCACTCTTGTAAACTTTGAAGGTATCCTATGCATTTATGTTTGCCACTCTATGAGGGACAAGCTGAATGCCACTATGCTATGTTTTCTTTATGTGAAACAAACAAACGTCTTGCAAAGCATTGTTATTCATGAATCTTTTGTTTGTGCCTTTTCATGTTGCAACATAGTTGCTATATCTTATTGCTAGAACTTTGTCTTTCATGTTATGATTGAAGTACTATGATCCCAGCTTTGAATGTTTTACAAATACATTGATCAATTTTATGATGGTGCATGTCACCTAAAAAATTATTCTTTCTTTTTATCACTTACCTACTCGAGGACGAGCAGGAGTTAAGCTTGGGGATGTTGATACATTGCAAATGTATCTATAATTTTTGATGTTCCATGCTTGGTTTTATCCACTTTCTTGTGTTTTGTCCACACTTTGGATTACTTTTCATATGATTTCTTGGACTAACCTATTAACAAGAGCCACGGTGTCAGCTGCCTGTTTTCTGTTGTTTTTGGTTCCAGGAAAGTCAGAAAATGAATATTCTCGGAATTGGACGGGACAAAAGCCAAAGTGCCTATTTTTTAGAAGACTCACGGAGCCAGAATGCGAGACGGAGAAGAACCAGGGGGTGGACACACCACCTGGTGGTGCGGGCCAGGCCAGGCCGCTCCAGGGGGTGGTGTGGGCCCCCCAGGCACCCCCTCGGTCTCCCTCTTCGCCTATAAGGAGCCTTCTGACCTAAAAAGCCTAAGGGGTTCGATGTTTTTCTAGAAGGAGCTCCGCTCCACCGCCACCACCAGATTCCATGAAACAGCACTAGAAACGCCGTTCTGGCACCCTACCGGGACGGGGAATTGGAGGAGATCATCGCCATCATCATCACCATCGCTTCTCCATCGACCATCCATGTTTCCCCCATCTATGAGTGAGTAATCCCCCGCTGTAGGCTATGGGGATGGAAGGGATTGGATGAGATCGTTCATGTAATGGCATCAGATTGTTAGCGTATGGTGCCTAGTATCTTTTATTAGTGCTTTATGACTTTGTTGCGACTTGTTGTGCTTAATGCTTGTCACTAGGGCCCGAGTGCCACGATTTCAGATCTGAACATGTTATTGATTCATTATGATAGTATTGTTTATGGTCTTACCGGCAAGTTGTATACACACGTTGTTATCCGGAACCAATGGCCCCGAAGTGACAGAAATCGGGATAACCGGAGGGAATGGCTTTGATGTGAGGATCACATGTGTTCACGGAGTGTTAATGCTTTGCTCTGGTGCTCTATTAAAAGGAGCACCTTAATTGCCAGTAGTTCCTTTGAGGCCCCGCTGCAAACGGGCTGGCAAGACAAAAGATGTTGTGCAAGTTCTCATTGCGATCACGTATGACTATATATGGAACACATGCCTAGGATTATCCAGTACTTGGATGCTTTATCTTATTTATCTACAATTGTCCTATGTTCTAATTGCTATGTGAATTGTCTTGTCCATGCAACGCCCGTCCATCCATCCCTATGCCTACCACACTCGAATCCCACTGTTTACTGCTATTGTTACTGCTGTCTTTACTTTTACTACTGCTGCTAGTTTGCTATTCCTACTACAAAACTGTTGCTACTGATAAACTGCTGTGAGCAAGATTGTTTCCAGGTGCAGCTGAATTGACAACTCAGTTGTTAAGGCTTATAAATATTCTTTGGCTCCCCTTGTGTCGAATCAATAAATTGGGTTTCACTTCCCTCGAAAATACTACGATACACCCCCTATACTTGTGGGTCATCAATCACGAGTGTCCTTCGTAGCCTGCATAATCTCGATTGAACATATACCACTCTTTTGGCATGGTCTCGTTACTAAGAAATATATTTTCTATGAGCTCAACAATCGAAGTTTGCACTTGAGAGACTTTAATAGATGGAATGAGTGGGCAGTATTGGAAAACTCCATTCTATTTATGATTGATGATACGTTGCAAACGTATCTATAATTTTTTATGTTCCATGCTTGTTTAGTATCTACTTTGCTTTGCTTTGTTAACACTTTGAGGTATTTTTATATGTATTCTGGGACTAACCTATTAACAAGATGCCATAGTGCCAGTTGCCTGTTTTCTTCTATTTTTGGTTCCAGAAAAGGCAGAAAATCAATACTCTCGGAATTGGATGGGACAAAAGCCAATATGCCTATTTTTCCCGGAGCAACACGGGAACACGAAGTAGATACGGAGTAGGGCACCAGGGTGGGAACACCATATGGTGGCGCGGGCTGGCCCTGGCCGCGCCACCAGGTGGTGTGGGCCCCCTATCCACCCATCGACCTTGCCTCTTCGCCTATAAGATGCCTCCGGATGCAAAAACCCTAAATTGAACAACCTCCAGCCACGAAAAATTCCGCAGCACCGCCGCCACCGAAGGGGAGATTCAGGCGACAGAAAGTCTCTATTCCGGCACCCTTCCGGGACGGGGAAGTGCTACCGGAGTCATCTCCATCGATCTCCACCACCATCTCCATCGCCATTGCTGATTCCCATGATGAGGAGGGAGTAGTTCTCTCTCTAGGCTAAGGGTTCTACTAGTAGCTATGTGTTCATCTCTCTCTCTATGCATTATCATATTGTGATCATGAGCTTTGTAATCAACTAGATCTACCTTGCTACTCAAGTGCTTTAATATATCTCTGCTCTCCCCACGTGTGTGAAAGTGACAGCGTGCACACCATGGTGGCACTTAGGCTAGAGATTACAAATACTTCTTATGAGTTATATTTGGAGTTGGATGTTTCTATGAAATTGTGGTGTTTGTTGGAACCATCTAGAGCTCAAGGTGACATTGTGGGGTTATCTAGATGGGGAAAGCGTACTTTGAGGTGTGTTGTGATACATTGCAAATGTATCTATAATTTTTGATGTTCCATGCTTGGTTTTATCCACTTTCTTGTGTTTTGTTCCAACTTTGGAGTACTTTTCATATGATTTCTTGGACTAAACTATTAACAAGAGCCACAGTGCCAGCTGCCTGTTTTCTGCTATTTTTGGTTCCAGGAAAGTCAGAAATTGAATATTCTCGGAATTGGACGGGAGAAAAGCCAAAGTGCCTATTTTTTGGGAAGTGAACAAGTGCCAGAATATGAGACGGAGAAGGGCCAGGGGCCGGCCACACCACCTAGCCGCGCGGCCAGGCTGGGCCTGCGCCAGGGGGTGGTGTGGTGGCTCCCGGCACCCCCTCGGCCTCCTCTTTCGACTATAAGATGCCCTCGGGACGAAAGCCCTAAGGACCCGATCAAAAATCCACAAAAGAGTCTGTAACTGCCGTCATCTCCATCCCTAGATCGGGAGGGATCTGAAGCTCTTCCTGGCACCCTGCCGGAGAGGGGAATTCACCCTGGAGGCCTTCTTCATAACCATGCAAGCGTCCGGTGTGATGCGTGAGTAGTTCATCCTTGGACTACGGATCCATGTAGTACCTAGATGGCCGGTTCTCCTCCTTTGTGCTTTCATGTTTAGATCTTGTGAGCTCCGTTCATGATCAAGATCATCTATTTGTAATTCATACATGTTGTGTTTGCGGGGATCCGATGGATATTGAGATGCTATTTCAGATTCATTATTGATTCTATCATATCTTTGTTATTTGTGATCTTGCATGCTTTCTGTTGTTAGTAGCTATCTTGGCCAAGTAGATGCTAGCAACTCCAAGAGTTAGTATTTATGCTCGATAGTGGGTTCATGCCTCTGGTAATCTGGGGAAGTGACAGAATCTCTAAGGTACTAGATGTGTTGTTGCTACTAGGGAAAAAAACAACAATCCTTTTTTCATAGAACAATTGTATTGTTTACTTTACACGCAGTTCGTAAAGCAATAATCCGTTGCTTACAACTTAATACTGGAGGGGGTTCGGATGATAACCTGAAGGTGGATTATTAGTCATAGATGCAGTTGGATGGCGGTCTATGTATTATGTTGTAATGCCCAATCAAGTCTCACAGGAGTCAAGATGATTTGTATATGCATGTATTGCTTTCTCGGTGTTTGTCAATTGCCCCGCTGTAATTTGTTCACCTAGCATGTTATCAATCTTAAGGAGAGCCACCTCTAGTGAACTATGGATCCCGGTCCTTTTCTTTACATACAATCTACAATCTTTTACTTCTTTGTGTTTACTTTTTGCAAACTTTTACTTCTTTCCATTCAATACGTTTAATCCTTTGTTTTCCGCAGAACACGGTGAGATTGACAACCTCATCGCAAGTTGGGGATAAAGTTCTGTGGTTGTGTTGTGCAGGTCTCCACGTTGCTACTAGCACCGGTAGTGCGCCCTGCCAAAGCTCAGCTAGTAACACCTTTGAGGTGTTTCCTTGCTCCTACTGGTTCGATTAAACCTTGGTTTCATAATCGAGGGAAACTTGCTGCTGTGCTCATCATGCTTTCCTCTTGGGGTTCCCAACGAGCTCTACATCAACACCGCCATGAAGCAATTTTCTGGGCGCCATACTTAGAGCCATCATGCTGTTATAGCCCTACCATGGATTAGAGTGTCCAACAGGAGAGTAGTTTAGAGTAGTATCATAAAGAGAAGATATTTATATGAGAGTGTTCAATAATGAAAGTATGATCCCTAGGCCTTATTTCTAAACATTGAAACATTGTTTGCAACCAGATTTGTTACATGTTTGCTTGCTGTTACCTTTATTTCAGTTTTCCTTTAGTCTCTTCCTAGCCATCAAGCTATTTTCTGGCACCGTTGCCTTATATCCATACCACTTGTATTTCACTATCTCTTCGCCAAACTAGTGCACCTATACACCTGATAGGTGTATTGGGTGTGTTGGGGACACAAGAGACTTCTTGTATCTTGATTGCAGGGTTGCTTAGGAGGGGATACCTTTGACCACTTCCTCCCTGAGTTCGATAAACCTTGGGTGATCCACTTAAGGGAAACTTGCTTCTGTTCTACAAACCTCTGCACTTGGAGGCCCAACAATTGTCTACAAGAATAGAAGTGCATAGACATCAAGCTATTTTCTGGCGCCGTTGCTGGGGAGGTAAGGTAAAAGGTACTCACATCCTCCGATGTGAGTGCTCGAAGTTATTTCCTTTAGATTCTACAATTTTGTCTTTTTGTTTCTTGTTTTCACTAGTTAGTCTTAATGGAAAACAACAACAAAATTAGAGAGATTTTTAGTTTTTTTCCTAATGTAGAACATGAATTGTCTGAAGTGAAAATTAAAAAACCCATGGAACTTTCTTTGCATGCTAATAGCAATGGTATTAGTATGAATCTTTTGAACACCTTTGTTACTAATGCTATGGAAACGTCTAAGCTTGGGGAAGTTAGTTTTTATGAAAATGATCTTTTTAGTTCCCCAGCTTTAAAGAAGAAAATTTGCTCTGATGATACTTTATCTCCCATATGTGGTAATTCTAATGATACTTGTGATATTTTAAATCCACATACTGAAAGCATATCTTTTAAAATACCTATATAAATTGGTGAACATGTTATGAACAACTATTATTTGGGAGATGGAACCATCCATCCTGGTGATCATTTACTCTTTATACACGAATTATGCGAGTTGTTCAAGTGTGCAGGTATTTCAATGAACCAAGTTAAGAGGAAGCTATTCCCTTTTTCACTTAAGTGCAAAGCAAGGGAGTGGTATGAGCTACTAGATGATCCTCATCATTTGGAGTGGAAGGAACTTGAATTTCTCTTTTACTCTAAATTTTATCCTCCTCATGAAATTCATAAAGATAGGAATTACATTTATAATTTTCATCCACATGATGGAGAAAGTATTTCCCAAGCATGGGGGAGACTGAAGTCACTAATGCTCAAATGTCCCATTCATGAGCTCCCTAGTAATATTGTTATTAATAATTTTTATGCAAGGCTTTCAAGACATTACAAGGACTATCTCGATACATGTTTAGAGGGATCCTTCACAAGTAAGGAGGTCAAAGCTAAGTGGGATCTTCTTGAAACAATTCAAAGCAATACCAAAGATTGGGATAATGACAAAGGTAAGGAACCGGGTATAAACTATGAGTATGACTGCATTAAGTCTTTCGCTGAAACTACTGATTTTGAAGAGCTTAGTGCAAAATATGGTCTTAATCCTCAAATTTTTGTTGATTGTTTTAGAGCCTTTGCTTCTCATATTAATGCTCCTAAATAAAATTGGGACTTGTATCATGAGCCTTTTAAAGACACTTGCATGGAAAATGAAATTGTTATTAATGATAGCAATAAACATGCTCAAACCTCTGAAAGTACTATTTCTTATAAGCATGTTAATTTTTGTAGAATACATAGACCTTGTGAGAATAATCAAATTGAATAAGAATAGTGTCTCACCCATAGGAATGAAAAAACTAGAATGTGGTATAGGGCTTTAAATGATCTTGGTAAAAAAGTTAGTGCCCTTTATCCTTTTATTTGTGAACTTTGCTTTGAAGTGGGTCATTTAAATTTTCAATGCTCATGCCACAATAATAGCCCTTCTAATCTAGTGAGTACTTCAAGTTTGTATTGTGATGACATGATCACTCCTAATCAGCATGATGAACTTACACTATTTTTGGGGTGTGAAGAGTTATCAAGAAAAACCTCTTTGGTAGATATGGGTGCTTTTGATATGAATAGTGTCCTGCATGGTTGTCATCTTTATTGTGTTGATAATTGCCACACAAATACTTACATACAAAATATTATAGAAGATGATACTTACATACTAATATGTGTTTTGATCTTATTAATGAAAAGAAGGAATCCTCCAAAGTTTCTTCTATTGTCTCTAATAATAAACCAGGATATATGGAGAAGCTTCCTTTCAAACCTCTCCCTCCTAAAGAGAAGAAGATAAAGAAGAAAAGGAGGGACGAAACGGTATTTTACCCTAAGCATGTTGCTCCTATTATAGTTTTTTATGAGTCTGAACTCGATGATGTTCCTGTTACCTATAGTAGTGATCATGATTGGGAAGAGCACACTTCTTTTGATATTGAAAATCTCTTTGGTACCAATTATGAAAATGATGATATTAATAATTGCTGTACTATTAGTGTTATCCATGTTCCTTCCAATGATGATATGTTTACAAACGAACACACTTTGGATGATAGCTATTTAGTTGAATTTGCTCCCACTACAATAAATAAAATGACTATGTTTATGTGGGGAGTATTAATTCTTTTATGCATGTGGCTCATGATAAGAATGTTTTATGTGATATTTATATTGTTAATTTTATTCATGATGCTACTGAAAGTTATTATAAGAGAGGGAAACATGGTTTTATGTATCTCAACAATATTAAGTTTCCCCTCTTTATGTTGAAAGTCTTGAAGTAGCACTTGTTTTGCTTTACTATGCTTGTTGCTTTGTGCTTTCATGACTTGTTTCTTTACAAGATTCCTATGCATAGGAAGTGGGTTAGACTTAAATGTGCTTTGAATTTTCTTCTTGATGCTCTCTTTTACTTCAATTCATATTTCTTATGTGAGCATCTTCTCAAACTATCATGCCTAACTTAAAAGCGTTAAAGAAAATTACTTATTGGGAGATAAACCAAAAGTTTTCTTGAGTCTTGGAAGTTATTAATTCTGTAATAACCTCTCATTATCCTTTTTATTTGCTTTTTGTGCCAATAGTAACCTCTAATGAGAAAGAAGTAATGCTTGGGAAAGTTGCTATCCTGAAAAAGATTTTGTTCTTCACCGTAAGAAATCGTGTAAAATCTCTATACGTCGGTTTGAGGCGTGAATTTTTGTGCTTCTGCCCCAGGTTGTTATCTAACTTTAGTTAGTTCAGCACTTTTTGATTTGAGCAACATAAGGTCTTCGAAAAAATTTGTTTTTACCTGCTGGTCTGGTTTGATAGATTTCTGCCATTATTTACATTTGCTTCTTGTTGGTTCCTTTTTGAGTTCTTTTGGGGAATTGAGCTTTTTGAGGGAAGTGCTACAGTAGATAGTGTTTTAATGGAAGTTTTATTTGTGTTATAACTGAACCTAAAGACTTATTATCTTAACTGCACTAATGTTGCTAATAAAGATTGTGTGAAGTTTTGTATGAAGGAAAAATTTTAGGTGTATGGAAGGAATGAGTAATGAGATGAAGGATGCACTAAATCTCAAGCTTGGGGATTCCACGCGTGTCACCCCAAGAAATATCCAAGAAGTACAAGCGTCAAAGCTTGGGGATGCCCAAGGCATCCCCCTCTTCATCAATAAAAATCCTAGGTTTCTTCCAAACGCTTCATTTTTATTATTTCATGCATAGTTGTGTTGTTCTTGGAGCGCCTTATTTTTTATTTTTTGTTTTTGGTTTTCGTTTGCTTGGTTTTCTTAGTTTGCTTGAATAAATTGGTTGGACCCCCTCTTTCATACATTGGTTTTCAAATAGTTTGGTTTGGATTGGAAAAGAGTAGGAAAGTTCATGCTTAAGTGGTAAATGGAGCTTGTTTTTGACTGTGGCCTATGCTTTGTCATGCCATGCTTGATATTGTTTTGGATTTATGCTTAGTGATATTTTTTGTAGCATGAAATGTTATAAACAATTGATATTGCTTAATGTGCCTTTGAAAGAATCATGCTTTGTTTTAGCATATTAAAGCATAGAATTGTGGTATTCGCCTTTGATGCTTTATTTGGGTTGACTTGGCGCATGCTCACACCATGTTATGACTATACCAAGTCACCATAAGCCTTTATGATCCTTTAGTTTTCGACTTGTAACATCACTTTATGCTTTGATTAATGATGTTTTGTCGCTCTCCATGATTATGGCCAGTATTGCTCTCTTAGTTGCTCGCTCCCAATCGTTTGCTAGCCTCCATAACCAAGTATGAGTTCCACTCATGCATCCAACTCCTAAAACCAAGTTATTCCAAAGAGTCCACCATACCTACCTATTAGCATTTGCTATTCCAAGTATATTCATGTTTTTATCTACCTTCCAAATTAAACTTGTCATGAGAAAACTAGTGATTAAAGCTCTCACGAACTTGATGGCCCACTTTACTTTTCTTGCACTTAATAAACTTGAACCATTGTGTCCATCTTTGTTGCGTATATGCTTGCGCTTTATAAGTTGAAGTTAGCAGAACCATGTATCATGGGGAATGCTTTCAACATTGCACTTCTACATTGTACCTAGTTGATATCATGTTCTTTTTCTTATGGATCCCGGCGGTGTGAAATAAAAGGGGAACTTTTAAGATCATGGAGTTTGTATTTGTGTTAGAGAAACTCCTGGGCCGCTAGCCTAAGCCATGCCTAATCATGGTGGAAACTTGCAGCATAACCATAATGAGCACTCTATGAAGCATCCTCAATAAAAACCTATGCAAATAGAAAATAAAAAGTTCGCTGAGATGCTCATTGTTTGCTTGCCTTATCATTTTGATTATGGGATAGCGCTTGTATCATGTACAAGGGGTACCCCGTTGGCGGTTCTCTATGATACATATGTACTTACAATGACTAGATCTTACTTGTGACTAAAGTTGAGTAGCACGAGGTTCGGTTTTCGTAAGTAAGGGGCATGATATTTCAGCTTATAACTTGTCAAGCATATACTCTTAGTTATGTCACTTTAATCTTAATCACCTAAAGATGCTTCTGATAGGGGCAATGAGAGCTGAAAGCTAATAAGTACCATAATTTTTGGAAGCTCTTTATGAAACTTGAATCCCTGTTTCCTTCTATGAAGGCCTTTCTTCCACTTTTATATTGAGTCTTCACCTTCTATGTTTATGCACCTACTTTGAGAGCATAGTGGCCATTCTTAGTTCTATGTGCATTGTCCCAAGACTTGTTGATTGATGCATAATTTTGATATTTCTTGTTCTTAAACTATTTGTGTCTAGTCACTCTTATGAACTTTGAAGGTGTCCTATGCATTTATGTTTGTTACTCTATGAGGGACAAGCTGAATGCCACTATGCTATGTTTTCTATATGTGAAACAAACAAACGTCTTTAAAAGCATTGTTATTCATGAATCTTTTGTTTGCATCCTTTCATGTTGCATGCATAGTTACTATGTCTTATTCTTAGAACTTCATCTTTCATGCTCAGGTTTAGAGTACTTTGATCCCAACTTTCAATGCTTGCAAATGGTTTGATCTTGATTGTGATGGTGCATGTCACCTCAAAAATTATTCTTTTTATCACTTACCTACTCAAGGACGAGCAAGAGTTAAGCTTGGGGATGTTGATACGTTGTAAACGTATCTATAATTTTTGATGTTCCATGCTTGTTTAGTATCTACTTTGCTTTGCTTTGTCAACACTTTGGGGTATTTTCATATATTTTCCGGTACTAACCTATTAAGAAGATGCCACAGTGCCAGTTGCCTTTTTCTTCTGTTTTTGGTTCCAGAAAAGGCAGAAAAATCAAATATTCTCGGAATTGGACAGGACAAAAGCCAATATGCCTATTTTTCCCAGAGCAACACGGAAACACGAAGAAGAGACGGAGTAGGGCACCAGGGTGGGCACACCATATGGTCGCACGGGCTAGCCCTGGCCGCACCACCAGGTGGTGTGGGCCCCCTGGCCGCCCACCGACCTTGCCTCTTCGCCTATAAGATGCCTCCCGATGCAAAAACCCTAAATCGAACAGCCTCCAGTCACGGA
Organism: Avena eriantha; assembly: GCA_910589775.1. Classification (NCBI taxonomy): domain Eukaryota; kingdom Viridiplantae; phylum Streptophyta; class Magnoliopsida; order Poales; family Poaceae; genus Avena; species Avena eriantha. The sequence goes on along the minus strand of OU342743.1, from coordinate 338,999,006 downwards.
AAGTTCTACAGCGCTACCGCCACCGAAGGGGAGATTCGGGGGACAGAAAGTCTCTATTCCGGCACCCTGGCGGGACGGGGAAGTGCCACCGGAGCCATCTCCACGGATCTCCACCACCATCTCCATCGCCATTGCTGATTCCCATGATGAGGAGGGAGTAGTTCTCTCTCTAGGCTAAGGGTTCTACCGGTAGCTATGTGTTCATCTCTCTCTCTATGCTTGATCATATTGTGATCATGAGCTTTGTAATCAACTATATCTACCTTGCTACTCAAGTGCTTTAATAGATCTCTGCTCTCCCCATGTGTCTGAAAGTGACAGCGTGCACACCTTGGTGGCACTTAGGCTAGAGATTACAAATACTTGTTATGAGTTATATTTGGAGTTGGATGTTTCTATGAAATTATGGTGTTTGTTGGAACCATCTAGAGCTCAAGGTGACAGTGTGGGGTTATCTAGATGGGGAAAGCGAACTTAGAGGTGTGTTGTTATAGCCCTACCATGGATTAGAGTGTCCAACCGGAGAGTAGTTTAGAGTAGTATCATAAAGAGAAGATATTTATATGAGAGTGTTCACTAATGAAAGTATGATACCTAGGCCTTATTTCTAAACATTGAAACACTGTTTGCAACCAGATATGTAACATGTTTGCTTGCTGATATGTTTATTTCAGTTTTCCTTTAGTCTCTTCCTATCCATCAAGCTATTTTCTAGCACCGTTGCCTTATATCCATACCACTTGTATTTCACTATCTCTTCGCTGAACTAGTGCATCTATACACCTAACAAGTGTATTGGGTGTGTTGGAGACACAAGATACTTCTTGTATCTTGATTGCAGGGTTGCTTGAGAGGGGATACCTTTGACCACTTCCTCCTTGAGTTCGATAAACCATGGGCGATCCACTTAAGGGAAACTTGCTGTTATTCTAGAAACCTCTGCACTTGGAGGCCCAACAACTGTCTACAAGAATAGAAGTGCGTAGACATCAATTGACAACTAACCATGTTCAGCTTTGCCTTATACAAATAAAAGTACAAAAATACAATAAAGTGGATATAGAAGGATCACAAGTTTACTTGGAAGCTAGATTTAACTTTGACATGGGGCATAGAAGTTTCTGACTAATATCTAGTGGTTTGGAATAATATAACTGAGCTTATATTGCCGTGTATGATTATGTACTCTCTTACTTTGAGCTTACAGGAAAAACAAGGATATGATGCATTGATTTCCAATGATAAGCAAGATCACATCCATTAAGTTATCGATCCCTTTTTCTCGAGGAAGAGCAAGATCTAGCTTGGGGAAGTTGATGGATATGATATACAACGCTTTTTAGCAATATAAATTGTGTCATTTGCCTATCATATCATGCTCCATCTAACTATTGCTATGCTTAATATGCATGATTACTTGTTTTTGTTAAATTCAATATGAGCCTTGCACATTAGTAGTTTAGGTAGAATATCACTCTTCCTTGTCTTTGACCTGTGTGTAGGTGTTGATGATGATTATGGACAAAACAAAGGCAAAAGGAACAATGAGAGCATAGTATGCAGGAGCTGTAGTGACCAGACTTAGCCATTTGAGAGGTTCAAAAAGTGATTTTTTTTCCAACTTCTCAAAATAAATACCCAAGACCATAGGGTTGTATCCCGCAACCATACGAACTGAACAAGCCCAAGAACACCCAAAACGGAGTTCGTATGAAGAAATGGCGGCAGAAATACTAAAAGCATCTACAGGTTTAACAAGCAACTGTACGGCCGAAGCCATATTTTTGGTCCTATAGCTTCGCCCGTATAGTTGCCAAAAAGGTCAGAAACGACGGAATTTCACCCCAGAAAAGCGTCAGAACCTTCTCTAAGTCAGATGACGGTATTGGGGTAACCCTAGGGCACCCCCAAGGCCTATATAAAGGAGGGAGGACCCAATGGAGAGCCACCAAGCCATAGCCCCTCAGGGGGCAGAGCCCTGCCTCCGCCGCCACCATCCGATCTCCATAGTGGTGGAGCTCTGCCTCAACCACACCTCCGAGATCTAGATCTCCCTCAACACCATCACCATCAAGGCATCCAAGCAAGAAGAAGGGGAGGAGAAGGAAGACATCACCACCACCACGCATCGATCTCCATCTCCATCTCCCTCTCTCTCTCTCTCTTGTGTTTAGTAATTGTAAGATTCAACACGGTTGTGATATCACCATATTTATATATGTTTTGTTGTTCATACATGTGTGAGTGATTAATTCAATTCTACGTTGAGGTATGATCTAGTGGAGCCATATAATTTATTGTGATCTAAGATGAGTTTATGTGATCCTTTGGTCCGGAAGTGCCTTTGCCTTGCGGTGCGCGAGAACCATGCATAGTGCACATAGTGTGACAGCCCGGTAATCAATTGAGGAACGTTTATTTGTCTCAGTAATCTCTTATAGATCACACATATATTTGCGCATCTAGTACTAGTGAGACCGAAGCCTAGAAGCCCTCTCTGATTCCATTCAATCCTACAACTACATTCTCTTTAATTCAATTCATATTCATGTTTACTTTCCGTCTTAGTTTATTTTGTTCTTGTTAAAAGGTCTTTGTTATTAGATACTTTAAACTTCTCTCAATTATCGATGTTCTAGTAACTTATAGAATAGGCTATTTCCAAACCATGGTTTGGGTGCGAAACGTGGCTGCATTGACATAGTGGCTGCGGGGTCGTGTTGTTTCCGTTCGACGATCTCCCATCGGTACAAACTCTTAAATATTTGATGCTACAAGTACTGCAATAACCCTGTTGTTGGTGTAGGAATCCAGTCATCAGGTTGGCATATTCTTAACGGTGGAGATGATCATGCTTCTAACTACAACCTAATAATTAACTATTTTGGAATAGATATAACTAATAAAGAGGCACTAGTGGGTAATAGTTGAGATCTGTCTTTTATCCCACCCACTTGTGTCCACCTAAGACCCGAATACTTTGACACATGTTCCTTGACTATCTCACTATCCACATGTGGGAGACTGTATGGACCCCCCTTTACCTGAGCTTGATTCAAATCTTATTTTGGGGGCCCACAAACTAGTTTGGGGTTTTACTACTATACTGTACTTATGCCATGCTTTACTTCTTTATTTCCTACAATTGCTCGAGGAGACCGGTTTACTACTATACTATTTAGGAATGCAGAGTGTTTTCGCGGTATCGACAAGCCCGGCCACACTTTCGGGTTCCTAGTTGTTTACATCCATTAATGCAAACCATGGGTCTGCCTTGAAGCCTGGGCAACTTTGTTGTGGGTAACTTAGTGGGGTGGCCCCCTGAAATCATTTTTGAATCATGTGCATGCTTTGTCATGATGCCTCGTTGCTCTTTTTGGTTTTTCTCGAGGTTGATCGTGCGTGTGTTGCTATTTGTGCACCCTTGTAGGGTAAATCATTTTGAAAAGCTATGTTCACAGTTATGGACTACTTGGAGCATAGTGTCTCGACCATAGATAACTCAAACTAAAGTAGTGCTATAAATTTTACTGTGACATGACTAGTAATCAACTCCACTACAACGGAATGGATAACTAAAAGTGCCAACAGTTGGTGATATTGAGATGCTCTATCCTATCTATATTTGACTAGTAAGTGATGCAACTTCAATGGAATGCTTAAATAAAACTGCCAACTATGTGAGTTCCTCAGAAGGACTTCCTCGTTTGGTCTCGAGGGGGAAACTCTAGGATGGGTTATGTTGGTGTTAGAGTTAGGTTGGTTACAAATAGGTCTCTAGTATCCCTCTCTAATAGCTGACAGTTGTATCGAGTCTCTGTAGGTTGTTTAGTGCATGTTTTGCTGCCACTTCATCCCACCATACCTATGTAGGCGAGAGCCACCGAATTCTAAGACTCTCCGTGTACTGGCCTTAGTACTGACCGCTCCCTTTTTCCTTCTCCCTTTGTCGGAACCCCTTTGCTTTGATAGGTATGAGTTTGATGATGTTAGAAAGCTTACCCTTCTATCTTGGCCTGGGAAGGGTTATGGACGCCATTGATTAATGTTCAGGACTCTTAGTCCAATTTTCATCTTATCCGTACTCGAATGCTGTATCACTTTCAATGTGATTTGGATGTTTGTAATGTATATTTGTATTCTTGACCCGTTGACTCGTTGTTGTATATATATGTTCTTGTGGGTCCCATCATGGACTATTGTGTAATGGTATTACTTGGTTTTCCACCCACACGCAAGTGCCTGGTGGGCATCTTCGAACACTTTCTATGCGGGTTTGGCGGGGAGCGCTAAAATCTGCATAGGGCCGATTCGAGGGTATTACAATGACCGGGAGACCTGACCCAGAGCCACCAACCCTCGAGCGTGCCTCGTCTCCTCTCCAACTCCCAAGCCCCGCCGCCACCTCCGGATCATATCGCAAGTGCTGCCTCCTGCAGCACGTCGCCATCCCCATGGGGACGCCCTCCTCCTCTGCCTCACGGTTAACCTTGCCCCTATCCTCTTCTCCGACGCTGCCGGCTCACCCGTGCCCGTGTCGCCACTTCTTGGAACTCCCCCGTTCTGCTCGAGGATGTGCAGAGCCAGAGCCCCACTCGAGTTCCTCCTCGGCCATGCCCTCCGCCGCCAGGTGTGGCCCCGCTCCTCCAACATCGTCGTCCGTCGCCTCCTCCTACCGCCCGTCTTCAACGCCAAACTATGGGCTTCTACAGCTCCAACCGTGCTCCCCTGCCTGTATCTCCCGATGCTCGTGGCCCTTGATAACCCACAAGTATAGGGGATCATGTGTAGCCTTTTCGATAAGTAAGAGTGTCGAACCCAACGAGGAGCTAAAGGTAGGACAAATGTTCTCTCAAGTTCTATCAACCACTGATACAACTCTACGCACACTAAACGTTTGCATTATCCAGGGAATAAAAGTAGAGAAACAATACGAGCACTAGAGATAGCTTTGCATGATAATAAATAATAAGAACATAAAGTTAGTTGATGCAGCAATAAAATACACTAAACTAACAGAACCATGAGTGTGGAATAGTGGTGGTAATTGTGGTGGCTTTGTCCATGTTTAATTAGCGAATAAATCGGGTTCATTGTCTTTGATGCAGTTTTCTATGTGGGAGAGGCTAAATATATATGCGCTTCACTACTTGGAATTACATGTACTATATGATTGGATTGTTAGCAAACATCCATAACTACTAACAATGCATTAAGGTTTCCCCAACCATAGCCTTAAGTTTAATGGTCCTCTTACTCCCATACGTGCAACGTTCCGGTTCGCGTCCTCAGGTTTCGGTCACTCTGGCAGAACTCCCCCTTCCTCTTACACATACTACAAACCCTATGATGTTTAATCCATGCACGCACAAATAGAATGGACACCAAACGACTGTACCATATCAACATACAACTCTAATGAACCAAAGACGTTCAACCATTCAATCTAAGAACAAAGAAACTACACAAACATGACATAGATCATAGGATTATAACTTATAGCATCAAACATCATGTTTATATAGGATGGTACAGAGGTGTGTGGGAGGATGAACCACTGCATACTAGGAGGATTAGGTGATGGAGATTGGAGATGGTGAAGAGGGCGGCGGCGGCGCCGGCGGCGGCGCGGGGGGCTCTTTCCGCGCCACTGATATCTTGGGGGGGCACCGCACCTTAGCCCCCTTACTTTTTGGCGTCTTGGGAGCCCTCCCCCATGGAGATGGGATCCATGGGGGAGGAAAAAACTTGGATTTGGTGGTTGCAAATTCGTGGGTGGAGATGCCCTGAGCGAGTTAGGTTTCCTCCCTTTATATAGCTTCTCGGATTCCCGTCACCCCATCTTGGGCTGCAGTAAATCGGGCCTAGCGGGACCGTTCGGACTCGGAATCAGCTAAATTTTATGTCTAGAACGTTTGTCGCGAAATTTCTAACAACTTTGTAGTTGCAGAGTTGTCCGTTTGACGCTGTATTCGACCCTAAACCGGATCATCTTCAAAAAGAGTTCTGAGACCGATTTCTAGAAAAATCTCAATTTGACTCCAACAAGGTTTCCACTTTTATTCTTAGTAATTTCTACACATCAAAGTGTAAAAAAGAACATTATGCACTTTTGAAACTATTAGTAGGTTAGTCCAAATAAATCATAAACTTTATAAAAAAGGAGTGTCAAAAGCATATTATTAGCATAAAACCATCAAAAAGTATAGATACGTTATGGACGTATCAACATCTCCAAGCTTAGTTCCTGCTCGTCCTTGAGTAGGTAAACGATAAAGGTAACATGCAAACAACACAATCGTGATCATCATTATTGTAAAAGCGTTGATAGTTGGGATCAAGGTACTCTAAACATGAACATGAAAGATAGAGTTCTAACAATAAGACATAGCAACTATGTTGTAACATGACAAGGTACAAACAAAAGATCATGAATAACAATAAATTGAAATACGTTTTTTTGTTTCACATATAGAAAATATAATAAGAGTGGTATTCAGCTTGTCCCTCGTGGTATAGCAAAATATAAATGCATAAGACACCTTCAAAGTTCATAAGGGTGACTAGATATAAATAATTTAAGAACAAGCAATATCAAAGTTATGAATCAATCAACAAATTTTGGGACAATGCACATTAAACTAAGAATGACCACTATGATCTCTCAATTGGTGCATAAAGATAGAAGACGGAGACTCAACATAAAAGTAAAAAAGAAGGTCCTTCATAGAGGGAAGCAAGGATTTCAAGTTTCATAAAGAGCTTCCAAAAATTATGGTACTTATTAGCTTTTAGCTCTCATTGCCCCTATCATAAGCATATTGAGGTGATTAAGGTTAAAGTGACACAAATATGAAGATATGCTTGACAAGTTATAAGTTGAAAATCTCATGCCCCTTATTTACGAGTACCGAACCTCATGCTACTCAACTTTAGTCAATAGTAAGTTCTTGTCATTGTAAGTACATGTGTATCATAGAGAACCGCCAACGGGGTACCCCTTGCCCCATGAGATAGGAGCTATCCCATATCAAAATGACAAGGCAATAGACATTGATCATCTCAGCGATCTTTTTATTTGCTATTTGCATAGGTTTTTATTGAGGATGCTTCATAGAATGCTCACTATTGTTATGCTGCAAGTTTCCACCATGATTAGGCATGGCTTAGGCTAGCCGCCTAGGCATTTCTCTAACACACATACAAACTCCATGAGCTTACAAGATCCACTTTTATTACACACCGTCGGGATCCATATGCAAAAGAACATGATATCAACTGAATAATAAGTGCAATGTTGAAAGCATTCCCCATGACAGCATGGTTCTGCTAATTAACAACTTATAAAGTACAAGCATATACGCAACATAGATGGACACAATGGTTCAAGTTTATTAAGTGCAAGAAAGTAAAGTGTGCCAGCAAGTTTGTCAGAGCTTTAATCACTAATTTTCTCATAACAAGTTTAATTTGGAAGGTAGATAGAAACATGAATATACTTGGAATGGTGTAACACACCATGCATAGGAATTTATGGTGGACTCTTCGGAATAACTTGGTTTTATTTGGGGTTGGATGCATCAGTAGAACTCATACTTGGTACAGGTGGAGGCTAGCAAAAGATTGGGAGCGACCAACTAAGAGAGCAATAATGGTCATAATGATGCAAAGGGACAAAACATTTTTAATTAAAGCATAAAGTGATATTACAAGTCATAAACTAAATGGTCATAGAGGTAAGGTGACTTGTTCATAGTCTTAACATGGTGTAAGCATGCGCCAAGTCAACCCAAATAAAGCATCAAAGGAGAATACCACAATATTATGCTTTTGAATGCTAAAACAATGCATGATCCTTTCAAGGCACATTAAGCAATCTCAATTGTTTGGAACAAGTCATGCTACAGCAATAATCACTAATCATAAAGTCAAAACAATATCAAACATGACATGATAAAGTCTAGGCCATAGTCTAAACAAGCTCCTTTTGTACCACTTATAAGCATGAAGCTTCCTACTCTTTTCCAATCCCAATCAACTTATTTAAAACCACATATGAATGCAGGGGTCCAAACAATTTTTTCTAAGCAAACCAAATAAAAGAAAACTAAAAACAAAAACAAAGACGCTCCAAGAACAACGTAATTGTGCATGAAACAATAAAAATGAAGTGTTTGGAAGAAAACCTGAGATTTTTATTGATGAAGAAGGGGATGCCTTGGGAATCCCCAAGCTTTGACGCTTGTACTTCTTGAATATTTCTTGGGGTGAAACGGGTGGCATCTCCAAGCTTGAGCTTTTGCCCATACTTTATCTCATCACATTGTTCTTCTCTAAACTTGAAAATTTCCTTCATACAAAACTTCACACAATCTTCATTAGCAACATTAGTGTATTCAAGATAATAAGTATTTGGGTTTAGTTTCAACACAAGTAACACTTCCATTAAAACACAAGCTACTGTAACAATTCCTTCTAGAATCTCAATTGATTGGCGAGAACTCAAGGAGAAAGAGATTTTAAGAGGCAAATGCAAATAACGGTAGAAATCTGTCAAAACAGAACATCAGGTAAAAACCGATTTTTTCAACGACCTTCTGTTGCTCAAATCGAAAAGTGATAAACTAACGAAAGTTAGATAATACCCTGGGCATAAGAACAAAAAATTACAGCTCAATCCGACGTTATTTTTTGGCGATTTTTTACAGTGAAACACAAAAATCTGTTACGGGACAACAACTTTCCCAAGTCTTACTTCTCTCTCATTAGAGGTTATTATTGGCACAAAAACCACACAAAAATGATAAGGATAGGTTATTACTGAAGAAATAACTTCCAATACTCAACAAAATAAAAACTTACTGAAAATAAAAATAATTTGGGTTCTCTCCCAATAGTGATTTTCTTTAACGCCTTTCAGCTAGGCATAGGAGCAAGATTCAAGTATTTTCAAATGAATAAGCATTAAGATCAATACCAGAAATATCTTTCTTTTCCAAGGCTTCATGCATTCCTACAAGTTTTTAACTGAAAAGCTTCCATGGGAAGATTTGTTTTGGTTTCATAGGCATGAACACAAGTGTTCAAGGTCGACCCCCACTTAAACATTACCATCTTTCCAATCACTATCCTTTTTGAAAACGTTTTTAGGTAACAAGTACAACTATTTTTTTTGTAATCCGCATTCCCTATCCATACTAATATAGAGAACAACTTAAAACTGAAAGTAAAAACTACTTTGAGATAAAGAAAACAAGTGCACATAAGAATATTCACCCACACGCTATTGCTCCCCGGCAATGGCGCCAGAAAAGGTCTTGATAACCGAAAAGTATAGGGGATCGTGTGTAGCCTTTTCGATAAGTAAGAGTGTCGAACCCAACGAGGAGCTAAAGGTAGGATGTCGTGGTGTGGAACACGGAAGTACCATCAGGGATGGCTTGAAGGGGACAATCAGGATGCTATCGGTGGCTACTCGCAATGGGTTGGGCACAGAACTGCAAACACAATGATGTACCCAGGTTTGGAGCCCTCTTGGCGAGGTAAAACTCCTACTCCTGCAAGGATCTACTATCAAAGGGGGTGAATGCCCAATAGATGCTCCTTGAATTGTTTCCTTATCTACTTCTTTCTTGGAATTGTCTAAGTCCTTCTTCTTATGTCTATTTTCTGCCTCCCTAGAACCCTAGCACTACCCCCCTTTATGTACAGGTTGAGGAGGTAGCTTACAAGGTGGGTTCTAGGGTTTACTGTTTGGATTTGGGCCTTACAAAGTGGGCCGGCTGGATAGGGCCAAACGGTAGGCCCGAGTCCAGTCAAGCCTCCAATACAAGGGAGGACCACGCTTTAGTGTCCAGCACCCCTGCTTTACTCGTCATCCGGGTCTTTATCCATCAGCCGGTTCTTTATGCGTAAGTCGGGGCTTTCCTCGTCAGCCCTTTCTTTGCTCGTCAACCTCCAGCTTTGGCGCAGTTGTCTAGCAGCGCCGGCAAGGCCAGCCAGCCTGTCCGGTCAAGGGTGCGCTCAGCAAGGAGCGTCATCCCCACCGTACCATGACCAGCGGATCCGAGGCAGCCGTCTAGGAGCAGCCTCCCAGCCGGTTCTTCTGGCTACCCGTCTAGATGGGCCAGCCAGGGAAACTTGAATGCGGACCTGGTGGGGATTCCACTCGGCTGTGGTTCCTTGATCTAGGTCTAGACGGCATGTTCTCCTCGGAGCCGGCCGGTTGGTCCCGTCTTGGCCTACCCGGGGGTCATCCCCCCAACACTAGTCCCCGAGCGTGTTAGGACTTGGCCCCGTGGAGAAGTTCTTGCGTGCTCATTTGAAATGATTGATGATGCAGATGCTTTGTCGTTTCCATTTGTCTTGTAGTCTTTGTTTTGTAGTCTTTGTCATGTACCGGCTTGAGATTCTGTGCTGTTTTCCCGGATGAGGTTCACCGGCTACGGAGCCGATGGTCCCACCCATAGGGTGTGAGTGGTGATCTTCTTGACCGGCTGCTGCTCCCGGCCGGAAGAGGGATCGACAGTTTCTGTTGTCGGTGCTCGCGCTAGCCATGCCTGCCATTTCTGGTGCATGTCGCGTCAGTTTGACTTCTGGGTCTACCGCTTCAGTTTTTGGTAACCGCGCGCACGCCTTCATCGTTGCGTCTCCCTGGAGATTGTGGGTGCGGTTTGCCTCCCGCAGTAACTTCTGCAGGATCTTCTGTGCGCATGGCGCTGGCGCACGCAATCCGCCCTGAACCGTCATGGGGTAGTAGGGTGGTTGCTTGCCACGTGGCGCAGAGGGAGGGGAACCGGCATGGTGGAGTGGGGCCATTGCTTGCCATGTGGCGCAGAGGTAGGGGAACCGGCATGGCTATTTTTCCCCGACAAATACATGCGCCAAGGAGCAGTGGTTCCTCACTTCGTCTCCCTGCGCCTGCCGTCCCTATTCTCCCTTGCGCTCTAGCCTCTCACTGCTCCTATGCGCCACCTTTTCTTGGTCGCTGGTGCCACTCCTCTTCCTCGACAACAGGACCCCGCGCTTCCATCACGGCCACCTTTCTAGACAAGATACTGCCAGAAGTCGCCGGCGATTGGTGCGGCTCGTACGTCACGGAGGAGCTGGTGAAGAAGTACCGGGCGGGGAGGTTCCTACCGTCGGAGTGAGTGGTGAAGCATCGCCTTGCACCGGAGGGTGAGCGGGTGCCCAACCCCCAGCCTAGCGAGGCCATCGTCTTCCTCGCCCACTTCGCTCGCGGCCTTGGGCTGCAGCTTCGTCTTGGAGCAGCTAGTCACCTTTGACCTGCAGCTCCACCACCTCGGAGACAACGCCGTGTCGATGCCGTCGCATCACGTGGCCTGATGCGAGGCATTCCTCGGCGTCTGCCCCGATGCCGCGAATTTCTTGAAGTTCTTCTACTTCAAGGTTCAGGAGGTGGGGAAGGGCGGGTCGTTGACGGAGACGGGCTGCTGCGCTATCTACCCGCGGCCATCGGCGCCCATATCGTGCCTGGAGATCCCCGATACCATCAAGCTCTGGCAGCGCTGGTACTTTTACGTGCGCAACGCCACCGAGGTGGACTTCATCAAGGCCCCTACATTCGCCAACGTCCCCTCTAGCCAGAAGGCCCGGAGCATCCAGCACTTGGGTGCCCAGGGCGACATCGACCGGATGGGCGCCCCGCTGGCGGTCCTGGCGGAGAAGGAGCGGCTCACCGCCCGGGACATTCTACTGTCTTCGATGGTGAACCACGTGCTCCCGCTGCAGCACTGGTCGCACAAGATGTGCCACCTCTCCAGCCATCTAGACCCCACCCAGTTGTCCCGGCTGGAGGTGCCGTATGACACCCTCCGTGAGTGGCTCACCACCATCTCGAAGGAGGCGCTGGAGGAGGACTGGGTGTTCTCCTGCCGGCCGTACCACCGCGGTCGGCTTCCGCCGAAGGTATGTCTTTCTTGATCTTCTCCGGGTGGATTTTCTTGAGGGACTCCCGTTTCGTGCCTCTTATCTTCCCTTGTTGAGTAGCTTTTCACGGCGCAGCTAGTGGAGGACAGTATGGGGGACACCGAGCTCCCCAACCTTTCCGCGGACTTTAGGCCAGCGAAGGCTCCGCCGGTGTAGACGGAGCAGTTCCCCATGCGGGCCGACGAGGGCAGCGAGTTCCCACCCGGTGAGAGTTTGTCCTCTGCCCTTGTCTGCCTTGCACTTGTTATGCCTTTAGCCGTAATCTTGATGTTTTGCTTGCACTGGAATAGCCGCTCATGGCAAGGATGTGGACCTGGCCGAGGTCGCCGCGCCTAGGGGCAGGGGCAAGGGGGCCGCCCCCACCAGCGCTGCTCCGGCCGGAGGTGGCGCCAAGAAGAAACGCCACCCCGTCCCGCGGCCACCATGCCGAGCGTTGCCAGGGAGGTGCTTTTGGCTTCTTGGTGCTTGTATTGACTTTCTCATATTCGCGTTGCTCACTCCTTGTGTTTCTGCAGCAAGGCTATGGCCTTGCCCGGCTCCACGACCGTCGCCACCACGTCCGCCTATAACATCCCAAAACTTTAATCAAGGTTAATCAAGATCAAATCTACCCAATTTAGGGTTAAAAAAACCTTTTTCCATTTCAAATCTATAAGCATGCATATGTGTGTGCATTTAAAATAGGAGTTGTTTGAAATGCCATGATTGTTTGTTTTAATGGTTGTAAAATGATTCTAAGGTGAATCTCACATCATCAAGATCATTCCCAAGAAAAAATCAAAGAAAAAGAAATCAAAAAGAATTAAATATAGGAAATGGTCACTTTTGCCATTTTAATCACCTAGCCCACTTTGGGTGTTCCTAGCACTCAATTTCCAACAGAGACAATTGTGGATCTTTGCACCCCTTGCTAGTACAAGTAGTGATGTGCCAAGGCCCACTTTGTTATATCCCAAAAACATTTAAACTCTAATTTTAAATGACAATTGAAAATGGAATCTAGTTCATATGTCTAGATCACACTTTTTCAAAAACCACTCAAATGAATTCCATTTAACAAATCCTAGCAACCACAGATGCTCCAGCATGAGACCAACAAATCCACAAAAAATCATCTCAAAGTTTGAAAGTTTGGTTCATGTGGCCATTGTGTCGAACAGGTGGCATGCACATTTTATCTGCCTAACTATTACTATTCAATGATCAATGCATTGTCGAGTAATTGGGCTCCCTTTGGTCCCCTTGTCCCCTCTAACTCTAACCAGCCCCTAACTAAGCTACTAACCGGCCTAGAGCAGAAGTGCCGCACCGCCGGCCGAACTTGGGCAATGCTCCCCAGACTGCGACGCGCCGTTCCAGCACCACCCCTCGCTCCGCCCAACCCTACCGCACTCCCCTGTCCACCCCACGGCCACAACCAGCCCCTAGACCAATTCCACTCGATCGCGCCCATGCCTCTCTGCACCGCGCCAGAGAACGCCAGAGCGCTTTCCCCGCCAGCACGCCATAGAATGTGCCTCGACCACAGACCTCGCAGGCCGCTCCGCCTCGACCCCCTCACCCGCCCAGACACGGCCGTAACCCGCCACGTGACCCACAGCCTCCGGGAACTGCGTCGAGCACCACCTCTGTCTCCCAAAGCGCACGGCGCTCCCGACCGATTGCCACCGCCGCTAGCTGCGCCATAAAGCCGTAGAGGACTGCCAGGAAGCAAGCCCCCGCCCGCCTACGCCGCCCATGCCGATAGCACCCTGTATCGTCGTCATACGCGAGCTCGTTGTCACCCCTTCGGTCCCCTCCTCGAGCCTATATAAGTAGGCATCCCCAGCCTCAATCGCCACACCATTCAAATCCCCTCTCTCCACCAGTCCTTTGCCACCTCTCGCAGGAGCAGCTCGAGCAGCCTCTCGCCGGAATTGAGCCGGACACCACTGCAGTAGAGGAGGAGACGCTGCCATTGATTTCATCCACCTCAGCCTCTGCCGCGACTTCGCCTGAGCTTGCCGTCGTCGTCTCGTTCGTTGTCCCGCCTCGCCGCACTAGCTGGAGCCCTGGTACGTCCCCACTGCACCCCCACTGAGCCGCTAGGGCTCAGTCTCGCCGGGGACGTGTTCGTCGTCGACGAGGACCGTGAGCCGTTGATCTAGTTCTAATCCCGCAGTTTGTATCGCCCCATACCGCTTCGCGTGTAATGAGCCACTGAGAGGAGGATCCCCCTGTTAGCAGTCCTCAGCGCCGCGGAGTGAATCTAGGCCGGCCCAATTAGTTTCCCGCGCGATCCAGTTAATTCAAATTAGGAATTTTCTTTTTAGACTTAGACTTAGTTCTGTCCCTTAGTTTAAAAATCAATTAAGGGAGTTTTACAAATCCAAATTGAGTGATTCCAATTTTGATGGAAGGATAATGAAAATCTCTATCCAAGCCTGTTGGATTTAAATCATTTAGAGTTAGAGATCTCTCCTAGTAAAAATAAGAATACAAAAGATTTTGCACATTCAAACATTTTTATAAAATTAACCACAATAGCTTTGTAGTTGATTCCAACTCTTAAAAATCACATTTAACCATACCTATCTGAATATGTAATAATATTAAGGTTTGCATACAGTGAATTTGGACTAGTACCAAAGTAATGCTATATAGGCATTTCTAGTCACTTTAAATCATTAAATATTAAAATTAAACTTATTAAAATGCGATCCAACCCTTAAATCACATTCCCATATGTTAGAATATGTGGTGATGACATGTGTCCACATGATCCCATATTTTAATTGGAGAATTTTAACTCTTAGTTAATTTCAATGAGTAGAAATTACTTTTCTCAAATAAAAAGAATGAAGCTAGGTCATTAAACCTTCTGGTGTTTGTGATGATACTAGATCATCAAATGTGTGCCTTAGTGTGCTAAGTAGACTAGTTAAGTATTGTTTGGTGACTGTGTATCCCGTATGTATTTATAGACGATAGTACCGACCAAGCTTTCGAGGAGAAGGAGTTCTACGAAGAGGAGGAGGAATAGAATTTCAACCACTGCACCAACCAAGGCAAGCCACCATTAACAATGCAAGCTAACCCTTGCAAGCTAGATAACCCAAGCAAAATGCATTAGGCATGCTTTGGTTATACCATTTTGACTTATACCTACTCCAATTTTATTTACAAGCTTTACTTCCTTTACTTTAGCAAAGTCCTTTACTTGTTTAAAGGTAGCATAAAGAGTATAAAACTTGACCTATCTAGTTAGACTTAGATGTCATTCTATGGCGTGAGATTGAGATTAGCATCCCACATTAGTGAACACTCTTAACGTTGTAGTTTAGAGCTAAATCAAAACGTGATCACTTTAGATGGGAATACTTGGTGAAAATGACTTGTGAAAACCTTGGAATGATGAGTCATTCTATTGAGATGTTTTGACATGTGTTGAGAAACAAAAATGGTTTATGATGATGATGAAAATGTTGAGGCATGAGCCTTAGCCCTTTTATAAAACTGATGGTTGGGTTCGGATGCGATACCATTCCAATTTTACCATACAACCACAATACCTGAATTGGGTAAGGCTTAGCCAGAAGTTTATATGCATTAGTATTAGTTCCCTCGCGGGAGAGGTTTGAGCTGAGGCTACCTCTCAATGTTGTCCACCTATGCAGTGCCCAAGATGACAGATGGTCATGGCTGGGAGGCCATACTCATAGGAGAGGTGCTTATACTAGAGTGTGTAAAGGAAAGGTTATGTTTGATTATCTGCATACTAAGTATGATGATTTAGGGCTATCCCTGACAGATGTATCGAATCTTGTGGTGAAAGTGTACCACTTCTATAGAGTGTCAAACTATTCGAATAGCTGTGTCCGCAGTTATGGACAGTTGGAGTGGCCATACTGTTCCGTTGTCAGATGTTTTCCAAATGAATTATGAAATAAATTGTGACATGACTTGTCCACAACAGAGTTGTGACTATGATAACTAAGTTCCCCCTTAGGTGTTTTCAAACTTAATTTTATTTTTCTTTGTTTCTGAACTCAGCTTAGGTTTCAAACTTAGCTATACAAATAAACTTAGCCTTTAGCCTTCCTACTAGAACTATCTTAGTTGTTAGTGATAGTTTGCGAGTACTTAAAGACTACTCATGGCTTTGTCCCTGGCTATTCCTATGGCCAGGCTATGAGGAGGACTACCTTGAAGGAGGATAGCAGGACGATTATGACAACTAGGATCATCTCCCATCATCAGCATTGCATGTGACACTGAAGATGGACCCCACCGCTATGCTATTTATTCTGCTACTTGATTGTACTAAGACTGGATCATGAGATCCTTTATTTGTGTAATACCTTATATGGTTTGTAACGGATGACATACTGTGATATCCAATATGTTATGTCTCGCAAAAATGGTAATCCTGGGATTGCGATGTATGGCATAACAAGTATCTAGGATTAATCATCTGGGTGTTGACACCGCCCCTCCGCCTACTGTGGAGGGGAGCGCGCCGACTTCGGCATCCGAGGCTGTGCCGGCTTCGGCATCTGAGGCTGCACCGGCTCCGGCCCCCGAGGCATCAACGACAGATGTGGGGCCGTCTCTCAGCTTGCTGAGGGTCTGCTGCTCGGGCGTGCCAGCACGGCGGTGCCTCCCTCCGGCTCGATGGTGGGTGCTGACTTCAGTGCCTACTAGGTGGAGGAGTCGGTGGAGGTGCCGCCGCCGGAGGCCCTCGTCCAGCCGGAGATTGGACCCTCCGTGGCTCCGGTGAGCGACGCTGACCTCCACATTACTGGCTGGACGCCGGCTCGGGCCGCACCGCCGCTGGACGCTCTCCTGGCGCAATTGTCGGAGGTGGCGCCCCTGGCTGTTGGCCAGGCCCGCCAGCTGGTGGGGGCGCTAGAGCAGGGGCTCGGCCAAGCCAGGGCGCTGGGGGCCTCCATCGAGGTATGTGCTCTGTCGCCAATCTTGGTGTTTTTTTTCGTCTTGCGACGCAGGTGGTTCTTTTGGTTCTTATCTCCTTTTTCTTGCACAGGGGGCTCTCGCTGATGCCGCCAAGACCTCGCGGGACCTAGGCCGTAAGATTGCTCGCTCTGCCGTATCTTCTCAATTGCGCGATTTCTCACGCTTCTTGTTGAATATTGGTTACCCTCCTGCAGCTCTGCTGGCAGACCGGGACCGCGAGGTGGCCCGACTGAAGGAGGAGGTCGCCCAACTGGAGGAGTCCAACAAGACCCGCCAGGACTAGATCGCCCAACTGACTACACAAAAGCAGCAGATGGAGATCAAGGCTGGTAGGGCCAAGAAGACGGCGGAGACCCGGGCCGAGGCGCTAAAGAACCTAGAGGGGCTTTCCGCCACCCAGGCGGATGCCCTCAAGGTTTCCAAGGCCAAGGAGGCGGCGACACTGTCGGAGCTTTGCCAGATCGCTGAGACCATTGTCAGTAAGTGCCCTTGACTTGAGCCAGTTTTGCAGTTTTGCCCTTTGTAGTCAGTACTGATTACTATTTCTTTTTCTGGCTACAGCTCTGTATCCTCAGGCGATGGATCAGGCGCTGGGCCGGATTCTCGAGAGGATCCGGATCGAGATCTCCACCCGGGGAGCTGGTGACAATCGTTAGCGAGGAGGTGAACCAGCTTCGTGCTGCCGCTCTCGAGGTATTTGATTACGTCTGGCCCAAAGCCGTCCCGCCTGCCACCATGGATGTCTTGGCCAAGCGTCTTTTGGGCGCTCCGGATCTCATGAATGTGGCCCGAGAGTGGGCGGCTTGTGGCGGCGCGGAGATGGTGCTAGCACTGCTAAAGTCCTAGTACCCGGATATAGATCTGTAGAGCCTTTCCTACGGATTTCGCCAAGGGACCAGTTATGACCAGCTTCGCGCCGAGGTTCCTGACATCCGCTCCTGTGGCGTGACGATCAGGAGCTTCGTTGCGCTGGACAGGGACTTCAGTGACACAGCCGGCACAGAGCGGTACTATCACAGCCTGGAAAAACCACGTGAGCGCACCCACAGGGTGTAGTCCCCGAGGTTCAGGCCGGCTGGAGAATACATCCCGGTCGAAGCTACTTGACCTGCTCTATTGCCGCCTGGAAGCTATCTGCCTCCGGCTTGGGTGTTCGTCGTTAAACTTTGGCTGATGCAAACATAGAAACAAACAAGTTGTTTGCCTAGTTAAGCATATGCAAGTTCGAACTGTAATCTTAGGTTAACTAGTTTTGAAACTTTTGCTGTTTCGCGCAAATCCAATGTCTTTGCCCTTTTCTCGGTGAGCATTGGCCAGTTTTGATGTCGTTCCCTTGCTAGCTTTTAGCCGAAGTCGAAGGGGTAGCTTAGTAGGCGTACTGCATGATACTTCAGGTTTGCGTCATTGTCTTTGAGTGAGCGAGCGCAACCGGGTCGTCCAGACATTTTTGTTTTCCACGTGGCTTTTTCGTGTAGGGGCCTTTGAGTCTTCTGCTCTTGCTAGATCTGTCAGCCGGCTTGCGGTCTATAGCCGGAACCGAAGAGGAAGCCTTAGGAACCGCGTACAGTACTTTGCCGCGTGGGTCGTGCAGCCATCTGGGCCAACCGGCGAGTCCCCGAGACGGATCGCCGGCTCCGGGGTTAGAGTAATGCAGCCGGAAAACCAATTTGTGCAGCATGACTTGCTTATTTATTGCGGAGTCCTCGAGACTGTGTCGAGGCTCCCATGCTTGTTCATTACATGAAAGTAAAATACATACACTTCTTTCTCAAGTGTAAAAGGGGCGGAGCAGGCTCGCGTTCCATGGGCGTTCAGTTTCTTCGCCTGAGCGATCCATCTTGTTCTTTTCTGGCTTGCGGGCGTCGATGAGGTAGTATGAGTTGTTCTGTAGTGCCTGGCTGATTATGAATGGGCCCTCCCAAGGCGGAGACAGCTTGTGCATCCCCTTGGTGTCTTGAACTAGCCTTAGTGCCAGGTCGCCCTCGCGGAACGAGACGCTGCGTATCCCGATGGCATGGTAGCAGCGCAACTTCTGCTGGTAGATGGCGGATCTGGACAAGGCCAGTTCGCGTGCTTCTTCCAAGAGATCGACGATGTCTTCCCGTGCTTCTTTGGCTTGTTGTTCTGTGTAGAGCAGTTTGCGGGGTGCGTCGAACTTGATGTCAGTGGACCAAACCGCCTCTGCCCCATAAACGAGGAAGAAGGGAGTGTAGTTGGTGGACCAGTTTGGTGTGGTGCGAAGGCTCCAGAGTATAGCCAGCAGCTCCTCAATCCAGCAGCCGGGGGATCGCATCAGTGGTTCGATCAGCCGGGGCTTGATTCCAGCTAGGACCAGGCCATTTGCTTGCTCACACTTCCCATTGGACTGGGGGTGTGCCACAGATGCGAGGTCCAGGCGGATGCCCTTATCTCTGCAGAATCATGCGAAAGCTCCCTTGGTGAAATTTGTGTTGTTGTCGATTATGATGTTGTTGGGGTAGCCAAAGCACGTAATTATGTCTCTGAAGAATTTGACCACCGTTGGCCCATCCAACTTCTTTATTGGCTTTTCCTCTATCCACTTGGTGAACTTCTCCACCGCCACCAGCAAGTGGGTCATGCCGGATCTAGCCATCTTGAAAGGGCCAACCATGTCCATCCCCTAGACGACGAACGGCCAGGTGATGGGAATCGTCTTAAGTGCTGCAGACAGAGTGTAATTCTGCTGGCTGAACCGCTGACATCCGTTGCATGCTTTAACGATCTGCTCAGCGTCTTCCAGTGTCGTGGGCCAGTAGAACCCGTGGTGGAATGCCTTTGCCACTATGGCCCATGACGACGCGTGGTGTCCGCATTCACCCTAGTGGATGTCGACCAGCAGACGAATTCCGTCCTCTTAACATCTTTGATAGATGCCACCAACACTGCGCTTGTAGAGCTTGTTGTTGATGATGGTGTATTCGCTGGCTTTGCGCTTCACCTGCCTTGCCTCTACCTCTTCTTCAGGCAGCACTCCTTTGGCCAGGAAATGCATGAATGGCTTGGCCCATGTTGCGGTTTCTCTGATGGTGTACACCGCCTGCATCAGCAGATCCACTTTTGCCTGGATGACCGGGTCGGGCTCCTCCGGAGGGCGACCGGGTGGAGCAGCGGAGCCGACAGACTCTAGGATGGAGGCGGCACTTCTTGGGTGCGGCGAAGCCGTCACGGGGATCTTGGAGCCGGCAGTCCCTGGGTGCGGCGAGGCAGTCCCCAGGTGCGGTGCAACTGTCGCGGAGGTCTTGGAGCCGGTAGTCCCCAGGTGCGGCGAAGCAGTCCCTGGGTGCGGCGAAGCAGTCCCCGGATGCTGTGAAGCAGTCCCCGGATGCTGTGAAGCAGTCCCCGGATGCTGTGATGCCGTCGCGGAGACCCTGGAGCCGGCAGTCCCCGGGTCCGCGTCAAACATTATGGAGTCGGATTTGGGAGACGGCGTGATTGATGGCTTGCTCAAGTTCTCAAGGGAGACTCCAGGCGGAATTGCTTGTCTTGTTGACCCGATGCGGGCGAGCGTGTCCGCGACCACATTGTTTACCCTGTGAACATGGTGAAACTCACACCCTTTGAAACAGGCACATGGCTATTGTACGAAGAAACGATATAGAGCCATGTTTGCATCTCTGGTGTCCCAATCGCCCGACACATGTTGCACCACCAGATCAGAATCGCCCGACACTTTGCCTTCTTGAGGCCGTGGATGAGCGCCTCATATATTCAGCGACGTCGTTGGATGCGCGGAAGTGGATTTGCAGCACGTATTCCAGTCGGTCTCCTTTTGGAGAGGTGATGACCACTCCGGCTCCAAGTCCTCCATACATCTTGGAGCCGTCGAAATGCAGCTTCCAATGCATGGAGTCAGGGCAAGGTGGCAGGTACTGTGTTTCTGCCCAATCGACGAGGAAATCTGCCAAGGCCTGAGACTTGATCGCCATTCTTAGCTCGTACTGTATGTTGTGGGCGGCGAGCTCTATGGCCCATTTCGCTACCCGCCTATGGCATCTCTGTTGCCGATGATCTCCGAGAGTGGCACTAGCGCCACCACCCAGATGGAATGTTCTTGTAAGTAGTGCTTCAATTTCTTGGTGGCCATGTACACGCCATACACCGGCTTCTAGTAATGAGTGTAATTCTGCTTCGAGAGCGAGAGTACCTCACTTAGGTAATACACCGGTCGTTGCGCCGACTGCGCCTTTCCTTCTTCCGGCCTCTCCACCACCAGAACCACACTGACAACCCTGTTTGTTGTTGCGATGTACATCAACATGGGTTCCTTTGCTGATGGTGCTGCCAGAATAAGTGGTGAGGTGAGCATGCGCTTGAGGTCGCGGAAGGCTTCATCCGCCTGTGATGTCCAGACGAATTTGTCCGTCTTCTTCATGAGTTGGTACAGTGGAGTGCTTTCTCGCCCAGCCGGCTGATGAACCGGCTGAGGGAGGTCAGGCATCCGGTAAACTTTTGGACATCTCTCAAGTTCTTGGGCGGCTGCATGTGCTCGATTTGGCCGATCTTCTCCGGGTTCGCCTCGATTCCTCGCTGGGACACGAGAAAACCGAGGAGTTGGCCGGCTGGGACACCGAACACACACTTCTCCGGGTTCAGCTTCATCTGGAACCGGCGAAGGTTGGTGAATGTTTCCTTCAGATCCTCAAGGAGTGTCTGGTGCTCCTTGGTCTTGACTACCACATCATCGACGTAGGCGTGTACATTTCTACGAACCTGAGTTTGTAAGCACTTCTGCATGCAGCGCTAGTATGTTGCTCCAGTGTTCTTCAGTCCGAACGACAGTGTGGTGTAGTAGTAGGCTCTGTAAGGAGTGATGAATGCTGTCTTTATTTGATCAGCGGGGCTCAGCCGAATCTAGTGGTAGCCGGAATACGCGTCCAGAAATGACAACAGCTCACAGCCAGCCGTGGAATCTATCACTTGATCTATCCTTGGCAGGGCGAATGGATCTTTGGGGCATGCTTTGTTCAGACTGGTGTAGTCAACACACATGCACACGGTCTTGTTCTTCCTCAGCACGAGTACGGGGTTTTCCAGCCATTCCGGGTGGAAAACCTACATGATGAATCCGGCTGCGAGCTGCCGGGTGATCTCTTTGCCAATGGTTCTTCTTTTTCTTCTGTGAAGCGGCGTAGTGACTGTTTGAATGGCTTTGCATCCGGCCTGACATGTAAAGAGTGCTCGGCGAGCTTCCTCGGAACACCTGGCATGTCCTTGGGGGACCATGCGAAGATATCCCGATTCTCACGGCGGAAGTCGACGAGCACGCTTTCCTATTTGCTGTCAAGGCCATCTTCGACCAGGACGAACTTGTCCGGTTCGGCCTCATTCAGTAGGATCTTTCTCGTGCCCTTGGATGGCTTGAACTGCGCCTCTCCGGCTAGCTTGGGCTCGCCAGCTGGCATGTCCTTCTGCAGGGCCGCCACGTACTGCATGATTACGCGTTTTTCTTCAGCGATGATCATGGCTTCCACTATTTTGGACCCATCTGTGGCACACTCCACAGACCATCTGTAGCAACCAGCCACGGTGATGACGCCCTTTGGCCCTGGTAGCTTCATCTTGAGGTAGGCATAATGTGGTATCACCATGAACTTGGTGAGCGCTAGGCACCCCAGGATTGCGTGGTACACGCTGCAGAGGTTGACCACCTCGAAACAGATGGGCTCGCGGCGGAAGTTGTCTTCCATGCCGAAGATGACGTCCAGCCGGATTTTTTTGATGGGGGAGTGCGACGGGCCTAGGACGGCTCCATGGAAGGAGGTGCTTGACGGCTCCAGCTGCGACTCGCTGGTATCGAGCCGGTCGAGTGATCTGCGGTACAGGAGGTTGATGCTGCTCCCTCCGTCTACGAGGACGCGGGAGAATCTACATGAATGCTTCTGGGATATAATGATAGGATGCAAAACCATCGCGTAGGTGCCTGGGAGAGGCATCTCAGCTGGCTGGTCCTTCCGGCTCCGTGCAACTTCTTGCTCCGACTAGTTGAGGTACTGGGAACGGGAGGAACGATTGTGTTCACTTCCGCCTTGCGATGCCTTTTGTTGTGCTTGGTCTCCGGCTCCATGGTGAAGATGTGGTAGTTTCCCACCTGACGAGGGTAGTTGTTATCATCATATTCCCTTTGATGTTGGTTATTGCGATCGCCTGGCGGCCCGCTGGCTAGAGGAGGTGGCGCCTGTCCAGCCGGTGCACCGACAATTTCTGCCATCTTCTTCGTCCAGGTGCACTGGCGTGTGGTATGCGTAGTCGGCTTGTTGCCCCCGCTATGGAACTTGCATGGCACATCAAGAATCGACTCAATGGTGTACTTGGGCCTTGGAGGCCGGTCATCAGGCTTCTGTCTCTGGCTTCCGCCTGCAGCCGGATCCTCCTGCATTGCCGCCACCTACCTGGAGCCATATTGGTTATCTGGCTGGTCGTCCTTTCTTTTGTCGTGGCGGTTGTCGTGCCGCCTAGAATTGTTGCCATTCCCTTCTGGCTGGCGCCGATCTACGGTGACGTCGATGATTATTTGCCCTTGGTTGTCCACCCGGACAGACCTTTTCATTGCCGCGTCAGCCGTGGCGTACTTGTCCGCGATGGCCATGGTCTGTGCCATGGTTGTGGGTTCCACCCGGCGAAGCTTATGCTTGAGCATAGTGCCGTCTCTGCAGTCGTTGATGAAAAATCAACCACCTTTATGTTTGCGTACCCCCTCACAGGAGTTGTGCATGCTTGTCCACCAGGTGATGTAGGAGCGGTCGGATTTATCCGGGCCCTGCATGTAGAGAGGAAGCTCGCCAAGCCGGCATGGGGAGCTTGTAGGTGCCGGTGAAGTTGCGAACGGTTGTCGGGGAGGATGTTGAGCCATGTCCTGGCTGAGTCGAGGAGCATGAGAGGGGCGTAGCGTACTGCTACCCGGCGGTTGCTGTTGGCGATGCCTATGGTGGTGGTGTAATCCACCAGCCAGTCCTCTGCCTTGACCGAGCCATTGTACTTTGGTGTATCCCTTGGGAGCGAAAATCCCTTCGGAAACGGTTCGTTCCGGATGCGCGGTCCAAAGAATCTTGGACCGGCTGGACTTTCTTCCTCTAGCGCGCGTGATTGGACCAGCAGGTCGATTCACGCGCGCGCATCTTGCTGTTCATCCGGCTCAAGCGGTCCCAGCCGGCCAGATAGGCGGGACTTGGGGAGCACTTGGCCTTTTCCGGCTTTGTCGGCCGGCTCAAGGTTTTTGCTGGTAACAGCTGCCGTGTCGCGGGCATTGTTCCCACATCCTACGGATCCACTACGTGGGCAGTTGCTCTGCCTTGCTCTGTTTGGGTAAGATGCCTTGCTGCCGCCTACTGCCGGGTCCGCCATCCGGCGAGCCGGTTGGGTTCTGCTGTTGCCAGCCATGCTGAGTTCTGCCTCGGCCTGCTGCTTGTTCGCTGTGACCACAAGGATCTGGACATGTGCCTGCTGACGGAGCAGTTCCTCGCCCTCCAGGTGGCTTAGCTCCGCAACTGCCGCCTCCGCGGCCCTCATATTTTTGG
The DNA here is from genome assembly GCA_910589775.1 of Avena eriantha. NCBI lineage: Eukaryota > Viridiplantae > Streptophyta > Magnoliopsida > Poales > Poaceae > Avena > Avena eriantha. Next base: position 338,974,569 of record OU342743.1, on the reverse strand, counting down.
CGGGGGTGCTGTAGACCGGCTGCACCACGAGCGTATGCGGATCAGCGGCGCGATCCATCTCCGAACCAAGGTTCCGGCCTTGTGGTTGGGCCAGGCGGCTGGTGCCAGGCAAGAGCGCGAAGCTGTGCATGATGTTGTATTCCCGCATGGTGGCGCTCATCCATCGTTGGGTGGCCGCCACCTTGCCAGCTTCCTCCAGAAGGTTCAGGCGGGTGGTCTCCAGGGCTGCCGCAGCTGCAGCTGGATCCGCCTCGATGGGGGTGATGGGGTTGCGGAAGTGCTTGATGGACGCGTTGATCAGGTCCTGGTTCGGGAGGCATGAGTTAGTGGCGCAACCGTCCATGTTGCGCTCTAGAGGTGGGCGACGGTTCTCCACCGAGCCCGCCATCATGACCTCGATGCTTCTGCTGGCGATGCATGAGGTGCAGAGGCCAGGGGCGCGCCGAAGATGGTGACGACCTCACGAGGAAGGCCTCAGGGATGCTGGCGACGTAGACGTGGTGCTCGCCGAAGTGCATGATGGAGCCCCTGCTTGGGAAAATCCTCCCAGCAAAGCAGGACATGTTGTCGAGGACGCAGTCAAAGGAGTCGAGAGTGAGGGCGTGGCTAGAGGCGACTCGCTCACTAGCGATGAGTGGAAGTCCCGTGCGAAAGATGATCCTAGCCGAAGCGATGTGCCCCACGGTGGGCGCCAACTATCGTCATGTGGAACACGACAGTACCATCGGGGATGGCTTGAAAGGGACAATCAGGATGCTATCGGTGGCTACTCGCAACGGGTTGGACACAGATACTGCAAACATAGCAATGTACCCAGGTTCGGAGCCCTCTTGGCGAGGTAAAACTTCTACTCCTGCAAGGATCTACTATCAAAGGGGGTGAATGCGCAATACAGATGCTCCTTGAGTTGTTTCCTTAGCTACTTCTTGCTTGGAATTGTCTAAGCGCTTCTTCTTATGTCTATTTTCTGCCTCCCTAGAACCCTAGCACTACCCCCTTTATATACAGGTTGAGGAGGTAGCTTACAAGGTGGGTTCTAGGGTTTACTGTTTGGAATTGGGCCTTACAAAGTGGGCTAGCAGGATAGAGCCAAACGGTAGGGCCGGGTCCAGTCAAGCCTCCAGTACAGGGGAGGACCATGCTTCAGTGTCCAGCGCCCTGCTTTACTCGTGATCTGGCTCTTTATCTGTCAGCCGGTTCTTTATGCGTAAGCCTGGGCTTTCCTCGTCAGCCCTTGCTTTGCTCGTCATCCTCTAGCTTTGGCACAGTTGTCCAGCAGTGCCGTCTAGGCCATCCAGCCTATCCGGTCAAGGGTGCACTCAGCAAGGAGCATCATCCCCACCGTACCATGACCAGCGGATCCGAGGCGGCCGGCTAGGAGTGGCCTCCTAGCCGGTTCTTCTGGCTACCCGGCTAGACGGGCCAGCCAAGGAAACTTGAATGTGGACCGGGTGGGGATTCCACCCGGCTGTGGTTCCTTGATCTGGGTCCAGACGGCATGTGCTCCTTGGAGCCGGCCGGTTGGTCCCGTCTTGGCCTACCCGGGGGTCATTCCCCCGACATAGGATAAATGTTCTCTCAAGTTCTATCAACCACGGATACAACTCTACGCACACTAAACGTTTGCATTATCTAGGGAATAAAACTAGAGCAACAATACGAGCACTAGAGATAGCTTTGCATGATAATAAATAATAATCAAATAAAGTTAGTTAATGCAGCAATAAAATATACTAAATAATAGAACCATGAGTGTGGAATAGTGGTGGTAATTGTGGTGTCTTTGTCCAAGTTTAATTAGCGAATAAATTAGGTTCATTGTCTTCGATGCAGTTTTCTATGTGGGAGAGGCTAAATATACATGTGCTTCACTACTTGGAATTACATGTACTATATGATTTGATTGTTAGCGAACATCCGTAACTACTAACAATGCATTAAGGTTTCCCCAACCATAGCCTTAAGTTTAATGGTCCTCTTACTCCCATACGTGCAACGTTCCGGTTCGCGTCCTCAGGTTTTTGTCACTCCGGTAGAACTGCCCCTTCCTCTTACACATACTACAAACCTTATTATGTTTGATCCATGCGCGCACAAATATAATGGATACCAAAGGACTTTACCATATAAACATACAACTCTAATGAACCAAAGACTTTCAACCATTCAATCTAAGAACAAAGAAACTACAAAAACATGACATAGATCATAGGATTATAACTTATAGCATCAAACACCATATTTACATAGGATGGTACAGAGGTGTGTGGGAGGATGAACCACTGCATACTAGGAGGATTAGGTGATGGAGATTGAAGATGGTGAAGAGGGCGGCGGCGGCACCGGCGGCAGCACGGGGGACTCTTTCCCTTCCGCCGGTATCATGGGGGATCACCGCCCCTTAGCCCCTTCCTTCATGGCTTCTTGGGAGCCCTCCCCTATGGAGATGGGATCCATGGGGGAGGCAAAAACGTGGATTTGGTGGCTGCAAATTCGTGGGTGGAGATGCCCTTGGCGAATTAGGTTTCCTCCCTTTATATAGCTTCTCAGATTCCCGTCACCCCATCTTGGGCTGTAGTAAATCGGGCCTAGCGAGACTGTCCGGACTCGGAATCAGCTAAATTTTATGTCTAGAACTTTTGTCGCGAAATTTCTAACAACTTTGTAGTTGGAGAGTTGTCCGTTTGACACTGTATTCGACCCGAAACATGACCATCTTCAAAAAGAGTTCTGAGACAACTAGAAAAATCCCAAGTTGACTCCAACAAGGTTTCCATTTTTATTCTTGGTAATTCCTACACATCAAAGTGGAAAACAAGAACATTGTGCACTTTTGCAACTATTAGTAGGTTAGTCCAAATAAACATAAATTTTATACAAAAAGGAGTGTCAAAAGCTTATTATTTGCATAAAACCATCAAAAATTATAGATACGTTATGGACGTATCAGCCCTCCACCTCGAGCTTGCTCTGGCCACCACCACGTCTTCAAGCTCTGCCTCATGGCCACTCCCTCTGCAGGACACCACCCCTCACATGCATCCTTCTCTTCCCAAGGTCGCCACCACCCGTCCTCCTTGGCCATCCCCTAGCATCGCCCCGGAGCTCCGGCCCTGTGTTGCCCTCTTTAACCTCCAAGACCTGCGCCACCATGCATGGGATCCCTTGACATCGCCCCAGCCATAGTTGCACTGTCGCTAATACATCCCAGTCGACTTCAGTATCTCCATGAGTCCAACGCCAAGTGTCATCGAACGCATGCCCCTGGTTCCCAAGCTCGCTGCCTCCATTGTAAAATGAGGTTGTTTCTTTCCCTCTTGGCCACATCCCGATCAAGTGTATTTGTGTGTTGCAGCTCATGTGAGTGCCCCTATTTTCCTTGCATGTGCACGTTGTGTGTGTTAGGATCCCGGATATCCTCAATCATCTGGTGCCCTCGTCATATTGGCACTGTGACCAAGACCACAAGTACCTCATGGATGCCGTCGAAGAATACACCTACTTGGAAACCTCCGTCCCTGAACCAAGTTCTCCACCGACAGTCGAAGACGGAACACCAAGGTCAACGACATGGAACCTTAAGATGATAACACTGAACTCCAAGACTGATCCCAGATCTGAAGGCCCTGATTCCATCGGGCCTGAAGATCTTCGAACTGAAATGTGTGACCCGTTTCCAAACCCTATTTTCTAAACGTCATCTACCTTGTTGCATATTTACATCGTACATGCTTCCATACATATATTTTGGTTTGGTTTAAATAGTCCATTCACCAAAAGTTAAATATGGAGTACATATGTGTAATATCTTTGTCTTATCTCAACTCCATTTAAATTTGTGTAGCTCACTGATGACATGTTTTGTCCTGTTAAGCCAACATTTAAATTGTGGGGTACCTAAATAACTTGAACCGTCTAATTAATTATTGGGATTCCGATTCCGGTTAATATTGCTAAGTTAGACCGCATACTGCCATGCCATGCATCATATCATGAAGATGTCGGATCTTTTGCCTAGTATTAAATATTGCACCTAGCGTTTCTTTCTGGTGTTTTGCTTCTTCACTGATAGGGCATTGAGTGGATGTGAGACACAACAAGTTCTACGGTTGGTCCTCTTTGATGTTTCACAGGCGAGCATTCTCCCTCTTCTACCTATTTTGCATTTATAGTATTTACTTCCTTCTGTTGATCTATTGCTATCCTTATTGTCAATGCTTTAGTGTCGTTCCTCTATTAACCTGCTCCACTATATTGCATTGGTTATCTTATTGCCTTGTTTGAGTATCTAGTCTATCCTTGCGAGTCGTAGGCATGCTTAATATAGCTCTCATACTGGTGGAACATGATGCTTGGATATTGTTGGTGATAAGATAATTAATCTGATGTTGTTGGTTATTGCTTCATCTAATGATAAGGCCCCAGCAGGAACCACCTTTGGGAACTACTTGAGACGACCTAGGACCCGTTCATTCTATGATACTAGTTGTGAGTTGATCACGCTAACCAAACGTGGGGGCCTCTAGAAACCCCCTCCCTACTACCGGTGCTATTCGTTTACCCAGAGGGTCACAAATTAGTTTTCCATTTGGTGCATACCCATAATATGTCCTTGGACATGGTGACTATAATATGTCTTTGGACATGGTGATGATATGATATTTTGGTGGACAGCAGCTACATTTCATACATAAACGCGGTATGGTGAAGGGGATATTCCTATGGCCTCTGTCTTCCTTAGTTGTAGACACAAACCTTGTACTACCCTTGAGAATCGTCGTGCCTCCTAGTTGGTTCAATACAGTAGGTGATACCTCTGGATATGCGTGTAGTTATGGGACAGTTCTTGTTGTGAGATTCGGAAGGCACGCATAATATATTGCCTGAAGGGTTGAACATGTGTCTGGGTACAGTAGTGCACCCCTATAGGGTAAATCTTTTCAAGAATCCGTGTGTCCATGGTTATGGATGTCTCAGGAGTACAACGTCATGATAATAGAAAACGCCACAAATTTTTTGCCTCTAATAATATGAAATAGTAATTAGTCTTATTAACTAAACACCTGCTTAACTAAAATTTCGACCGTGTGTGTTCTGCAAGAGGACTTCCTCAACTGGTCTTCAAGGGGGAAATCTTTGGATGGGTTATGCCTGGTGTTATATTATTGTTACCTTATAGCGCTCTCCTATCTCGCTCTAATAGCCAAAGTTGTAGTGTGTCTCTGTGAGTTTGTGCAAGCTTTTGCTACCATTAAGCCCACCATATTAGGCGAGAGCTGTCAAATTCTAAGACTCATCATGTACTGGCCTCAGTACTGACCGTTATCTTTCTATTTTCCTTTGCCCTTTGCTGGCACCCTTTTGGCTTTGATAGGTATGTGTTGACGATGTTAGCAAGATTCTTTCTTGCTTGGCTTGTGTAGGGTTTATGGACACTGCTTGGTTATACTTCGGGACTATTAGTCTCATGTCATTTTTATACATACTCGGATACTATTTTGCTTTCTTCTTCAATTGTATGTTTGCATTGCATCATTTGTATTCTTGACTCATTAAGTCGTTGTTGTATATATATGTTTCTTGTGGGTTTTGTTGTAAAATACTATGATGTAACTACTTGCAATCAAATCAACCCACATGAAAGTGTCTAGTGAGTGTCTTTGAATTGCTTCTATGTGTATTTGGCGAAATATACTAAGATCTGCATAGACCAAATTCTGAACATTACATACATCAAGGAAATTCATACAAACATATCAAGAATACTACCAACACACACAAGCGTTACTTTAGGTCTAAAGAGGAGAAGCTTTAAAAGGTTTGTAATTTTAAGAAGGTGAAGGTCCCTTGGTACTTCTACCAAGAGTGGGAAACAAATAGATTTATAAAATGTTTTGAAAAGACTAGAGATAAGTAGATGGTATCATATAGATCTCCATAATTTTGTCAATAGAAGCTAAGAAGACATTTGTGTGGAAAAGGCATCTTGGCTCTTGTTTTGAAATGCCAGATCATTTGAGAATATGTAAAGTAAGCCAAGAAATTGTGTTTTGTTAAATAGGTTCTACAACTGATGAGAAGGTAGAGAAGTATCTTAACTACTAAACAATCATAAGTATAGGCACTAACAAGTAAACACCTAATCCACAAGTAAGCAAGAAAAAGTTTTTGTTCCCCTGATTTTTGCATTCAGAACAACTAATGAAGATTACTGAAAGTGGGGTGTTACACAAAGCGATAAAGAATAATAGCGAGAGATAAACTTAGGTTGACGAACTTACAAGTCCAAGGTGGTAGCATATTCCATCATCACAAATCCTACAACCTTAAACATGAGCATAATACATTTTAATAGTTGACTTAAGTTTGCCTCCTAACCATGTGTTACTTGTTAGCTAATAAATCTTTAAACTCAAAAGGGATTGTCGGGAATTTGGTTAGGCTTGCGAATCAACTCTTTCATCACCTCTCTTCTAAGGAGAGTAAAAATTATTTTTGAGCAGTCAAATTAAGGGTTCACTAGTAAATGTCAAAAGAAGGATAAATTTAGAGATTTTCATTAACAGCCACTTCGAAATTCGTGGCCTTCTAACACCCAACAGTAGTGAGGTAATGCCAAGAATTTTATTTGGATCAAATAAATTTAGAACAAACAATGATATGAACTCACTTTAGCTTTAATACTTCAGCCCATGGAACTAAAATTTTGAACACCGCATCATTGCTACAAATGTCTAGCCAACTGACATCCAAAATCTATGATGAACTCAAGATCGTTCGTCGTCCATCGAAGTTGTTAGTTCCATAAAAAATTTGTACTTTCACAACTCACTTTAGCTTAAAGCATCTCCTTTTAAATCATCAAGACAAGTTTGGCATCTCCCTCAACCACCGAAAAATTTCCATTCCTTCAAACAATTATTTTTCAAAAAGTGTTATCAAGTCAAATCCTTTAAGATGTGGAGTTGAGTACTGCTAAAATTAATCCCTTAAGACAAAAACATGGCACCAAAGTTGTCACAGAGACACTTTCTCTTGTTCTTACAAATATTGATCCAATGCACTTGTTTTTCAAGCTAAGAGTAATTGTCATAAGTCATAACCAAAGTAGTGACACTAGTTTTTTTAGTATGTTCTGAAAGATAGATTAAGTTCTGAAAGATATCAAGCTGAGCGGGGAACGAGACTCAAGTGCAATAGAACAAAAATAAAATGTCCATGAATAAACTTACAAGAAGAGGGAAGAATAAGAATGTGGTACCTTCTCTCGCTTGCTTATTTCACACTCAAATATACTCCTCGCGTCCTTCACCATCACTAAGTCACTTGAAGTGAATAATCTGTGAAAGAATAAAAATAAAACAGAGAGAGCTTCACACAAAACAAGATAAAAGCTACTCTCAATTCTTTTTATCACTACAAAGTGAAAGTAAACATGCAAATGAAGAAAAGTAAACAAATTAAAATAAGAAAACAACATATGAATGGAAAAGGTGGGGAGGAGTTCAACCTCTCCAAGCTTGGAATCTTGGTCTATCTTGGATCAATTACCATCGCAATCATTGGGAGGCGGCTGCTGCTATAGATTGCATGGAAATGGGTGAAGTTCTGAGTGAGGGAAGTGACATTGGTGTTCACGTCATGCAGTATGTTCTCCACACAACCGACACAAGACACCAACTGATCAAACTCACCTCTTGGGACATAGTTGTATCCCGGTTGTGGTGGTGGAATGTTCCGTTGCTGCTGGTACTACGGCTAGTATTGCTGGTGCTGGTGTTGCTGGCTAAGTCATCCTAGCCCATGATGTTCCAGCCTTGATCCTCCTATTGGTGCTGCTCTTGGTCCACTCCCGCATTTTCCCAAGTGGGGTTTCCTTTTGGAGGTGCTGCCTTGCCCGAGTTGATCATTTCTTGTTGGAACTCCTCCTCATCAAAGACCCAACTCTGCTTTCCTAGCAAACCAAAAGCTTGAACAAAAGGTAGCTTAATTTGCTGAACATCACTGTTAGGTTCATAATAAAACTAATAAGCAAGGGAAGGACAGTGGGCCCTATAGACTCCAATGTATTTGGTGATTGCCATGTGAATAGCATCCAAGTATTTACTACCTTGTACCAGTCTCTCTTAGAGCATGGTGAACTCACTCGCATAGGAAATTTGAGTGATCAAACCATCACAATGAATATCGCCTGGATGGGCTAGCCTTTAGCAGCGAAAGTGTTGGATTAGCAATGCAACCAAGTTTACCTTATGCACCATATCCTGTTGGATAGCCATGTAAATCACACATATCTCGGGGATAGCCATTGCGCCGGTGTCTCCCTTCACAAAAATAGAATTTGCCAAGAAGGTGGTGACGTAATGGATGGTGGGCTTCTGGATGGTGGCAGTCTTCTTCCGCATAAAATCAACATCCCTATGAACAGAAATTTGCTCCCAAGCAAACATTGCCTCTACGAGGACTTCTTCAGTAATATCAAGTTCTCCCTCATAGGAGAACTCGAAGCAATCACAAAACTAATAGAATGTAAGATTCCTGGGCTGCCCATTGAGTACGAAACTTAAAGTGCAATGGCATTGTAGGAGTGCAAGGTCATTATGAAAGGTCATAACAGTGTTTTGGGCCATCATATAGAAGTCCTCCTTCAAACCATGGTGATAGAGGAACTTGTTGCACACCCACTTGGTGGGCAGCACATCGCGAGAACTCACTCTCGTGTAGTCCTTACTCAAGGCGGACTTCATAGCATCCCCCTCTTGGGGCCTATTCTTCGAGTCCGACACGGTGGAGCTCCCAGAGGTTCCCGAGTCTCCCAGCTTCCCTCCGGTGCAGAAAATCTTTCCAATATTCATTGTTATGAAAAATTTCGAAGCAAAACTATATGCATAAGGTTTCTATCATACAAATATACGATGGTAGAAAAAACTTTGAATCCTAATGGGAGGAATTAACAAGAATCTAAAAAAATTAAGAACTCATCTAGATAACCAATGTGAGGGATTCACCCATGGATTTCAGAAAATAAATGAATGGATCGGGTGAGAAACTTAGTGATGCGAACATTCCCCAACTCAAACGGATGAAATAGGAGAAGAATCAAGGATTCTACGAGGTTAGATTTTGAGTTTGAAAGAGAAAGAGAGAGAAAAGGAGAGGAAGAAGGCTGGCTTGGTTGCCGAGCTGTCCGCCGTCATTTTTGAGTGGCGACACACTAGGTACGGGCGGATGATACGGGTGTGCCCTCCCGTACTGGTGGTTGTCACCATTGGATACGTCGATTGAGATTGAACGTGAGCCTCAGTACAGGTGGACAATACGAGCGCGTCCGATCATACTGCTAATCGTTATTTATGTTGTAACCTGGAATAAAACATTGCTTACTATGTCAAGACTCGGTACGGGTGTGAGGTACGGGTGCGTCCGGTCGTACTACAGCATGTTAAAAGCTCTATCTCGGTAGAGTAAATTCTACCTCTTCTGGGTCTTCAGTACGGGCACCTCTAGTCGTACTATTGGTCGTTAAAGGCTCTGAAGACCTCTTTCTTCTTTTATTTTCAATGTCTTCCTTCAAACTTGAACCACAACTTCTTATCATCCTATTTTCCGTGCAAAACTTTGGCTACAAGAGTTTTATTAGCACAACTAAACATAAAAGTAACTATAATATCTTTATTCAAATATTGGTTGACTCCCATCGAGCATTTATTTGGAAGTGGTTGATTCTACTCAACCGACCTCTAAGTTTTTACCGCATACCTTGGGCTATACTTCATCGGGGTACTTAGCACTTGAAAATGTTTAGGTGGTGGTACATATTTTCCACAATGTTCTTGTTTCTTCGGGAAGTAACGAACAATCTGATCATCATAGATGTTGAAGACAAATTTCCCACTAGTGCAATCAACATTAGCTCTTGTAGTGCTAAGAAAAGGATTTCCAAGGATGATTGAAAGTTTGTCATCTTCGATAACATCAATTATAACAAAATAAGTGGGTGTGGCATGTTGATCAATTCTAAGTAAAACATCTTCGATCATACCAATGGTTTGTTTATTGGTTTTATCAACCATTTGCGAGGTAATAGAAGTAGGAGAATATTCTTCAAGATTAAGTTTCTTGAAGAGGGAATAAGGCATGACACTAAACCTTGCACCTATATCACATAGGGAATTGTATATGTTATTTTTCGAATAGCACAAGAAATAGTTGGTATACCATAATCCCCAAGATTACCGAGAAGCTTATCTCCATAGCTTATCATTATTACTACGGTCTTAGTTACCTTATTATCTTTGTTAAGAATATCTCGCATGAACTTTTTGTAGGTAGGAACTTTAATTGCATCAGCTAGAGGAAGTTCAAAACAGAGATTACTTACAGCCTCGGCAAACGATTCATAGATACTCTTATCAAATTCATATTGAACATGGTTAGGAAAAGTGATTTTATTTTTAGTTGGTTTTACCTCCTACTTTACCTTGGGCATTGACTCAGTATCTTTTTTGTTCTTCTTCATTTCCATCTTCTGCTTTTCAACTTGATTTTTCTTTGATATAATCACTTCTTCCTCTTGTTCACGGCTAAGATCCACTTATTCTCTTGGATCGATAGATTTAGCATCGGATTCATATTGTTTATTTTTATCTCCTTCATCTTCATCTTCTTCATTTTTCATTGAAGCTTCTTCCTCTTTTCTTTGGGCTTCAAGATCAATGTCATCTTGTGGATCAACAAAATCCTCTTCTTCTTCTTGACTCACTTCCCGAGTATCCTTTGCCTTCCAGGCATGTTCTTCTTGATACCAAGGTGGCCCTGGAGGTTCATGTGTTTCTGTAACACGTGTGGGGAAAATATTAGTAGACACGGTATTGTAATCATGATTACTTTGATTTAAAATTAGATCTTGAGTCTTTGTTATTTAATCAATTTTAACCATACTAATATGTTTATCAAGATGTTTAGCAGCATGTCCTAGATCATCAAAGACTGTAGTCAATTCTTTTATATATTTCTTGTGGAGCATGCGGTGTTTATTTTAACTATCATGGAACCGAAGTTGTTGATGTTTACATTGTTGCATATTAAGATTCATTTCATCTTGTATTATAAATTTTCGAGAACATCAGCTTGATTATATTTAATAAGTTCCATTGATATACCTTTTTATTCCATGGACTTTTTAAATTCCTGCATAAGTTCTAGATGTATATGAAACATACCTTTCTTTGGTTTGAAATCTTCAACATGAATATATTGTTTATCATTGAAGGATCTTACCACAAAAATATCTATGCATTCTGGTAGCGCCATCTTTCTCAAACTTCCTCCTAAAGTTAAATCCATCATTTGTTTGGAGTCATCAGTGAGTCCATTATAATAATAGTGTATGATTAAGTTCTCCTTAAAAACCATGATTTGGGACTCTCATAACCATCCCATAGAATCTGTCCCAAGCTTGTGTGAAACTTTCTCCAACTTTTTGAAAGAAATTAGATATATCACGCTTGATCTACAAAATCTTAGTAAATGAACAAAAAATGCATAAAATATCGGGTACAATCTGTCAAAAAATTTAGTAGTATGTCTAGGTAAGGATTGCAACCAGGCAAAATCTTTATCTATTAGTGACTAGTGAAAAAGTTTGTGGAGTACAAACTCTTTTAGTAGTCTAGCTGGTTTAAGAGTATCACAAAGGTCATGAACCTTCGTCAGATGATCACTTGGATCTTCATCTTATCTTCCTACATAAATTTCTTCCATCACATACACCAACTCAGGGTCTATTTTAAATTCCATTCCTTCAAGGTCAGGATAGAGAAGGGGTATTACCCTAAGATGCTAAGATGGATTCGCATAATCTCCCACTGATTTGTCAGGATCTTCTATCCTTCGGGTGATGGACGAATCTTCCATCAAGGGAATCAAATTGTTCACGTCTATAGAACATGAGTTATACAAACATTCAATAAGTTCCAGGCATCTTTCAATTGGTACACATTCAATATAAGTAATCAAATAATGTCTTCTGGAACATCCAGACCCTCTATCTTTAACAGAGATCATGGATGGTTAAATATGTCAAGAAATAACACATACCACTAGATCCCCGACGATAGCTCCATAAAATAGCTTGATGGCCTACAAGAGCATAGGTTTGTCAGAGCATGTTTTCGTGGAAGTATTAGTTCCAGGCTTTATATTGATCCCAACAAGGAGCTTAGGAAAGTGTTTAGCTATGGTGTTTATGCGCACTCAAGGTGTCACTTATCATGAGTGAATTGACTGTAAGAGTTGAGGTGGAAATGAATGAGTGGAAATAAATTTGCTTTGAGTACTAAACAGTACTTAAAGTAAATAACATAAATGTAAAAGAGCATGGAGGTTGTTTGAGGTTTCATGTAGATGAGAAGTTAGGCGTGGGGAGAAACGATTCATGGTGATAGTGAATGTGCCAAATTGAATAAAATGGGATAAGTGAATATAGTACTTATTATTCATATGTGAGTAGGCAAGCAACCCATATACCAATCAAAAGTCCTCTTGGTAGATTCTTCTCAATTCCAATGATCCTTCTGCCTGTTACCAAATCCATGGTCAACACATCCATAAAGGTCTTTCGACCAGATCAAGGCTTTACTCTTGATGGCTTCTTGTTGTCCTCGAGTTATAATAGCTCCTCTTGGATATCGATTGTGTCACTCAGGGGTCACCGATTCGATAGTAAAAATGTTTATATCTATGAGATCTCAGGATCATGTTATCCGAGCCCTTAAATTGGACAACAAGCATTAGATAATCTTTCTCACTATATAATAACCATGGAAATAATCACAAATGGATGCAAATAAAGGAGGCACATCACATCTCACCAATTCCCTACATGTCCCATGCCTATGGGGATTTACTCACACATGAGAGGAGAATAGACCAAAGACATATTCATATTGCAAATGGAAATCATCTCGACTTTACCATAGAAAACCACAATGAAGTTGAAGATCAAATAAAATACAACTCAAAGTAGGAATAGAGGTTTGAAACCCTAATCTTACAAGTATGAATATCTCTCTCACTACAGGTTGGGAATTATGATGGAGTTTGATGATTAAGAGGCTAGTGATCTTCGAAGAATGAGGTGGAGTTCTTCTTTAGATCTGATCTCCTCTCTTAAGGGATGGTGTGTGGTGGTTGTGTACATATTCTTCCCTCCTTGCCTTCACAAAAGATGCTTGTATTGATATAACAAAGATTATGGTGTGTAGTACGGGCAGACTCTAACCATAATGTTGGTCATTAAGCCCCTAGTGATCCTCTGATGGAATTTTCTTCAATTGGAGATTTGCTCATTTAGGTGTGATTAGCCCATAAATGCTCTCAGATCTTCCAAAAGTGTCTAGTATATCAAAGTCATCACAAAACGACAAGGTTTCGTTAACTTGCGATATTAGCATTAATTGAAAGATAAAATTAACGAAACCAAGTGAAAACCAATGGAAAATCCTCGATAAAAGTGTCAAAAATTGGAGCTATCGGAGCGCAACACCCCATCTATCGCAAAGTCGTCAATCAGCTAGTTGCCCATAGAATCTGCAAGGCGTTCATGGATCTCTTCCATGATGTCCAAGTGGCTCTCGAAGCAGGTGGTTTCTTCCATCTTGGTTGAAAGAAACGCATCCATGTACTCATATCTTATGAGTCTGATCTACGCTGGGAATAGACTCTTCCATCCATCTAACAAATCATAGGCTTCGAGTTCATGAAAGTTTACTCGTAGTCTAGACTCCATGGCATGGATTATGGTGTACTTGACAACCATGAAGGTGTCACGGCGACCAAGAAGAATTGGATCTTCTTCACCGTCGGTGTAGTCGGGTGATGAGTCCATTTTTTGAAGCATATTATCTTGTGTTTTTGCATAAGTAGAGTTAAGATTTTTGTATTTTATGATGTTCGCACACACCTTTTGTCCTTGTTTCAACATGATCTTAAATTATTAAGTCTTTTGTAAATATATCAATTGGGACTGTCATGTTATGCAGTAATATGATATTTCTAAGTGATAAATGTCATTTTAAATGATTTTCCACGCACCTGGGAGAAGAGGGGATGTGAGGAGAAGTTATTGCAGTCTTAACGACTTGTGGTACGGGCAGAACCCGCCCTTACCATCTGTCCGTACGACCTATCAGGGTGTCTGCCTTGTCGAATACTCTCACCACGCAAATACAGATCTAAGATCCGACATTCACAGAAACTTCCAGCCTCAACATACCATACCAAAAAGGAATTTGGAGGAGCAACTTGGAGAAGGACAAATCCTTGTTGCTTCACGGATCATTGGAGCACATCGTATCATCCCCTTCATCATCAACCATTGCATCTCCGTCAACACCCTTTTCCCCAACTCTCATTCCTAAGATCTTGTTGTAATTCTAATACAATTATGGTTTGCACTTGATTTACTTTGCACTTTCAATCCATCCATATGAATATGATGATGTTGTTGATTTATACCATGTGTGAGTAGTCTCCCTTGTTCTTGGGGTGATGGAGAAACCCTAGCATTATTATGAAATGAAATAATGATAATCTATAAATTTGGTCTTTGATCTATTGATTTATGATATTGTGTTATATATCTCTCTCTCTAGATGGTATGCGAATTCGACCACATAACATCTACCTTCAAGACTAGAGAGATGGAAATACCCTTTGGACATGTATGGGAGTATGTCCAGTGCTACATTGTGAATGCAACCATCGGCTTATAACCTATACGATCAAAGAGGGAATTAAGGGAGAGTAACTATGCTCATACGACATCCATGGGGAAACCTTTAATTGCGGTGGTCTGTAGAAGTGATTTGCTCGCAGACATCATAGTGGTTATTTAGAGATGACCTCAAAATTTGACTCGTAGAAGCGGCTGCTGATGATACTTGTAGTGGACATCTTATTATGGAGCTCTCTCCACACATACCATGACAAAAGACATAGACTATCCTAATCATAAATATTTCTCATATGCTAGTGGTCTATCCTACATCCCTGAGAACATTTTAGCCTTATTGAGTTTCAACACCATTTCCAATGCTTTTGTTACTTGTTTACTTTACTCGCTTTTATTACTTTCTTGCATACAAATACAAAAACCTGTCAAACACCCTTTACTTGAGATCAAAGGTAGCTTACAATCTCCTTTGGTAGATAGTGAGACGGGGTATAAAGACATTAACAAAATAGCTCTAAGTGGGTTCGGTACTCTTATTTTGGAACTAGCTATGATCGATCTATGCACTTGCAGTCATCAAGCTATTTTTGGCACCTTTGCCAGGGAGATAAGCGCTTTTGGTCTGTGTTCTTAGTTGCTAATTCTATTACTTGTTTTACTAAAGTTGTTTCCTAGTTTCATGTAAACACCATGGGCGGGTACTGACGTATTATTCAGCTCTAAGTTGTAAAGAATTTTGGTCCACCCATGGACGGTTATTTAAAATCCAACAACCCTGATGGGTATGACATTAACCCCATGCTGCTGGATCTTTTGCATGCTTAAAAATGTAGGGGACACCCGGAGGATCCGTATGATCATGTGGAGTTCTTTGAAGAAACCTATGGGACTTTTCTCCTTAATATATTTATCGAGGATAATGTTAAATCAACTTTATTTTGTCAAAATCTTATTGATGAAGCATGTTCTTGGTATCTTTACAGAGAATGTCCTACGAAGATTACTAACCCTGGGAGAGGCTATCCTCTTTATTCTTAATTGATTTATTCCCCAAGAATAAAACACCTGGAGCTAGACGTATGATCACCAATTTCAAAGGTGGCCCCAAGGAAAGACTTTATGAAGGGTACTCAAGGTTTAGGGAATTACTTGATCATTTCCCTCACCACCATCTCACACCTTGGCTGGTAGTACACACTTTTATGAAGAGCTAAGCATAGATAATAGAAAAGAATTAGACTCTCTTTATAATGGGTCATTTACTAAATTTAGTGTTGAAAGAGCCTGGAATTTTCTAGATACAGTTCATAAGATTGAAGAAGCCCGTCATGGAATTGAACTTAATGAAGAAGAAAAATCTATAGAATATGATTTTTTAAGAAAATTTCTAGCATTCGATAAAATAGGGAAACTTCTTGTAAGCTTTAATCTCAACCCTCGTATGATTATTCAAATTGTTAAAACCTATGTTGAGAATCTGCATATTCCGAAGGAATGGGAACGTTACAAGCAACCGTGTGACGAAAAGCTCTTGAAGACTGTCCCAAAGAACAAGTTTACACGCTACTGGCTGAAGATGAAACTATCTTAACAAAAAGAGAAAAGAATGAAAATGAAGGTACAAGGAGGATTGGGAAGTTAACCAGAGATCTGGGAACTATCAAGACGAATATTGGTATAGTGAAAGAACTTTTAGAGCTCAAAGTCATTGAAAATGAAGTAATGATATTAAGTAGGGAATCCTCTGATATAAATGAAGGTAAGCCTAACCGTAAGTATACAAATAAACAGAAAATCCCTTTCTGTTTAGGTGAATCTACTTATGTAGGGTTGTGTGATCTAAGTTCTTACATAAACATTATACCCTACTCTATCTATGAGGGACTCCGATATTATCTTAATAAACCAGAACGTGAACCTACTGATGTAACCATAATGCTCTCAGTTAGAACCTTGCAGGAATCTCATGGAGTTCTTCACAATGTTTGCATCTCCGTAGGAACTTTTGTCTACCCCGTTGAGTTTCATATTATTGATATTGAATTAGACTTATTTTGTCCTGTTATTTTTGTGAGTCCATTTTACAATTCTAAGAACATTGATATTAATGAAAAAAAATAGATTATATCCTTATAGTTTGGATAAGATCTAAAGGTCAACTGCAATCAATTAAATAAGCTACTGTATGAGAAGAAAACTAAGACAAGGAAGAAAATAGTATTGAAGAATTGGCAACAATTTACTTTGGTACCCCGCGAACCGAATTGGAAAGAAGCCTAACCAATAATGACTAAATCCCAAATTATTCAGCAAAAGAAGATCTTGATAGTATCCTTGATACCACACTTGAAGTAGAGAATCTTCTTAAAGATGAATTTGAAGAACTAGAACGGAAGGGAGATGAGGATCCAGCTCCATTGTTATTAAAACCCCTTTCACCTAGGCTCAAATGGTTATTCAGGGTATTCCCAAATCGCTACTCAACTTGAATACCAAGAGAAGATAACCTTTATCTACCTGTATGGGACTTTTTCTTATAGATTTATGTCGTTTGGTTTGTGTAATGCAAATGCAACTTTCCAAGAATGTGTATTGAAAATATTTGACAATTTAATTGAAAATTCTATGGAGGTTCTTATGGATGACTTTGTTGTTTATACAACCGCTATCGAACAATGGCTCTATAACCTTAATCGAGTATTGTAGTGTTGCAAGCAAGCCAAATTGGTCCTCAATTGGGAACAATGTTGGTTCATGGTAAGAGAAGGTATAGTTTGCAGACACAAACTTTCATAAAGATTTTGCTAAACTAGTTGCACCCTTGACTTACTAAATAAAGATATTCCTTTTATATTCGATGAAAGTTGTATCACTTATTTTGAAATTGCACCTATTATTCAACCACAAAAATGCGATGACCCGTTTGAAATTATGTGCGACGCTAATGACTATGCGACTGGGGTTGTTCTTGGATAAAGAGAAGGCCTAAACCTAAATGTTGTTCAGTATACTAGTCGTGTTTTTAATGAGGATCAAAGGAATTATGCAATAATTGAGAAGGAATTACTAGCTGTTGTTTCTTCTTGTGATAAATTTAGACACTTTATTATAAACTCCAAAGTAATAGTGCATACTGATCACCAGGCTTTAAGAAATTTCTTAGAAAAGAAAGATGCGAAGCCTTGTTTGATTAAGTGGGTTCTATTATTACAAGAGTATGATTATGCTCAATCATTGAGCTATTACGCACTCTTTAAAGGGTGGCTGCTGATACATTGCAAATGTATCTATAATTTTTGATGTTCCATGCTTGGTTTTATCTACTTTCTTATATTTTGTCCACACTTTGGAGTACATTTCATATGGTTTCTTGGACTAACCTATTAACAAGAGCCACAGTGCCATCTGCATGTTTTCTGCTGTTTTTGGTTCGAGAAAGTCAAAAAATGAATATTCTCGGAATTGGACGAGACAAAAGCCAAAGTCATTATTTTACCAGGGGACACACAGAGCCAGAATACGAGACGGAGAGGAGCCAGGGGCGGCCACACCACCTGGCCGCGCGACCAGGCTTGGCCCGCGCCAGGGGGTGGTGTGGCTAGCCCAGGCACCCCCTCGGCCTCTCCTTCTGCCTATATATCTCCCTCGATGCAAAAACCCTAAGGAGTCAATCAGAAATCCACGAAAAGTTCCCCAGTGCCGCCCGCCACCGAAGGGGCGATTCGGGGGACAGAAAGTCTCTGTTGGGACGGGGAAGTGCCCCCGGAGCCATCTCCATCGATCTCCACCACCATCTCCATCACTATTGCCGATTCCCATGATGAGGAGGGAGTAGTTCTCTCTCGAGGCTAAGGGTTCTACCGTAGCTATGTGTTCATCTCTCTCTCTCTATGCATGATCATATTGTGATCATGAGCTTGTAATCTATAGATCTACCTTGCTACTCAAGTGCTTTAATAGATCTTTGCTCTCCCCATGTGTGTGAAAGTGACAGCGTGCACACCATGGTGGCACTTAGGCTAAAGATTACAAATACTTATTATGAGTTATATTTGGAGTTGGATGTCTTTATCAAATTGTGGTATTTGTTGGAACAATCTAGTGCTCAAGGTGATAGTGTGGGGTTTTCTAGATGGGAAAAGCTTACTTTGAGGTGTGTTGTTATAGCCCTACCAACGATTAGAGTGTCCAACCGGAGAGTAGTTCAGCGTAATATCATGAAGATAATATATTTATATGAGAGTGTTCACTAGTGAAATTATAATCCCTAGGCCTTGTTTGTAAGCATTGATACACCGTTTGCAATTAGATTTGTTACATGTTTGCTTGCTTCCATCTTTATTTCAGTTTGCCTTTAGTCTTTTCCCACATCAACCACACGCCAGCAAGCTATTTTCTAGCACCGTTACCACTTATAATTATCTATACCACTTGTATTTTACTATCTCTTCGCCGAACTAGTGCACCTATACACCTGACAAGTGTATTGGGTGTGTTGGGGACACAAGGGACTTCTTGTATCTTGATTGCAGGATTTCTTGAGAGGGAATACCTTTCAACACTTCCTCCCTGAGTTCAATAAACCTTGGGTGATCCACTTAAGAGAAAATTTGCTGTTGTTCTACAAACCTCTGCACTTGGAGGCCCAACAACTGTCTACAAGAATAGAAGTGCATAGACATCAAGCTATTTTGTGGCGCCGTTGCCCGGGAGGTAAGGTAAAAGGTACTCACATCCTCCGGTGTGAGTGCTCGAAGTTATTTCCTTTAGATTCTGCAATTTTGTCTTTTTGTTTCTTGTTTTTATTTTCACTAGTTAGGCTTAATGGAAAACAACAAGAAAATTAGAGAGCTTTATAGTATCTATCTTGAGTTAGGACATGAAGTGTTTGAAGAGAAAATTAATAAACCTATGGAACTTTATTTGCATGTTAATAGCAATGTTGTTAGTATGAATTCTTTGGACACCATTATTGCTAATGCTATGGAAAAGTCTAAGCTTGGGGAAGCTAGTTTTTATGAAAATGATCTTTTTAGTCCCCCATCTTTAGAGGAGAAAATTTGCTTTGATGATACCAAACCTCCAATATATGATGATTACAATGATCCATATGCTATTTTCAGTCCACCTACTATTGAGAAGAAAATTAATTATGCTTACAATATGCCTCCTATATTAGATGATTATGGTGATGAGAATAATAATGATAGCTATTTTGTTGAAATTGCTCCCACTACAATCAATAAGAATGACTATGTTTATGTGGGGAGTATTAATTCTTTTATGCATGTGGCTCATGATAAGAATGTTTCTTGTGATAGTTATATTGTTAATTTTATTCATAATGCTACTGTAAGTTATTATGAGAGAGGGAAACATGGTTTTATGTATCTCAACAATATTAAGTTTCCCCTCTTTATGTTAAAAGTCTTGAAGTTGCACTTGTTTTGCTTTCCTATGCTTGTTGCTTTGTGCGTTCATGACCTGTTTCTTTACAAGATTCCTATGCATAGGAAGTGGGTTAGACTTAAATATGTTTTGAATTTTCTTCTTGATGCTCTCTTTTACTTCAATTCATATTTCCTATGTGAGCATCTTCTCAAACTATCATGCCTAACTTAAAGGCGTTAAAGAAAAGTACTTATTGGGAGATTACCCAAAAGTTTTAGTTGAGTCTTGGAAGTTAGTACCTCTGTAATAACCGCTCCTTATCCTTTTTATTTGCTTTTTGTGCCAAGAGTAAATTCTAATGAGAGAGAAGTAATGATTGGGAAAGTTGCTATCCCGAAACAGATTTCTGTGCTTCACCGTAAATATTCGTGTAAAATCTCTGTATGTCCTTTTGAGGCATGAATTTTTGTGCTTCTGCCCTAGGTTGTTATCTAACTTTCGTTAGTTCAACATTGTTTTATTTGAGCAACGAAAGGTCTTCGAAAAAATCGTATTTACCTGCTGGTCTGTTTTGACACATTTCTGCCATAATTTGCATTTGCTTCTTGTTGGTTCCTTTTTGAGTACTTTTGGGGAATTGAGATTTTTGAGGAAAGTGTTACAGTAGCTTGTGTTTTAATGGAAGTTTTATTGGTGTTAGAACTGAACCTAAAAGACTTATTACCTTGAGTGCACTAATGTTGCTAATGAAGATTGTGTGAAGTTTTGTATGAAGGAAAAATTTCAGGTGTATGGAAGGAATGAGTAATGAGATGAAGGATGGACTAAAGCTCAAGCTTGGGGATGTCACGTGTGTCACCCCAAGAATATCCAAGAAGTAAAAGCGTCAAAGCTTGGGGATGCCCAAGGCATCCCCTTCTTCATCAATAAAAATCCCAGGTTTCTTCCAAACGCTTCATTTTTGTTGTTTCATGCACAATTGTGTTGTTCTTGGAGCATCTTATTTTTTGTTTTCGTTTTGGTTTTTCATTTACTTGGTTTTCTTAGTTTACTCAATAAATTGGTTGGCCCCCTCTTTCATACATTGGTTTTCAAATAGTTTGGTTTGGTTTGGAAAAGAGTAGGAAAGCTCATGCTTAAGTGGTAAAGAGAGCTTGTTTTTGACTGTGGACTATGCTTTGTCATGCCATGCTTGATATTGTTTTGGATTTATGCTTAGTGATATTTGTTGTAGCATGAAATGTTATAAACAATTGAGATTTGTTAATTTTCCTTGGATGAATCATGCGTTGTTTTAGCATATTAAAGCATAGTATAATGGTATTCTCCTTTGATGCTTTATTTGGGTTGACTTGGCGCATGCTCACACCATGTTATGACTATCTCAAGTCACCATAGCCTTTATGATCCTTTAGTTTTCAACTTGTAGTATCACTTTATGCTTTGATCAATGATGTTTTGTCGCTCTCAATGATTATGGCCATTATTGCTCTCTTAGTTTGTCGCTCCCAGTCTTTTGCTAGCCTCCACAACCAAGTATGAGTTCCACTCATGCATCTAACTCCCTACACCAAGTTATTCCAAAGAGTCCACCATACCTACCTAATAGCTTATGCTATTCCAAGTATATTCATGTTTTTATCTGCCTTCCGAATTAAACTTGTTATGAGAAAACTAGTGATTAAAGCTCTCACGAACTTGATGGCACACTTTACTTTTCTTGCATTTAATAAACTTGAACCATTGTGTCGTCTATGTTGTATATGCTTGCACTTATTTTTTAGGGATTAGCAGAACCATGCTGTCATGGGGAACGCTTTCAACATTGCACTTGGTACTTGTACCTAGTTGATATCATGCTCTTTTGTCTATGGATGTCGTCGGTGTGAAATGAAAGGGAAGCTTGTAAGTCCATGGAGTTATGTATATGTGTTAGACAAACGCCTGGGCCGCTGGTCTAATCCATGTTGACATGGTGGAAACCTGCAGCGTAACCATAATGAGATGTCTATGAAGAATTCTACTTATAAAAAAAGAGTCAGATATTGAGAAAAAAGAGAAAAAGAGAAAAAAAGAGATATATGAAAAGAGGAAAGAGCGAAAAAAGCACCATATTCCGATGGTAAATAAGAAGATTGCTGAGATGCTCGTTGTCTGCTTTCCTTGTCATTTTTATATGGGGATTCTTCCGTATCATCGGGCAAGGGGTACCCCATTGGCGGTTCTCTATGATACACATGTACTTACGATGACAAGAACTTACCGGTGACTAAACTTGAGTAGCATGAGGAGCGGCCCTTGTATTCAAGGGACATGAGATTTCCAACTTATACTTCGTCAAGCATATACACCATAGTTTGTTCACTTTAACCTTAATCACTTCAAGATTCTTATGATAGGGGCAATGAGAGCTGAAAGCTAATAAGTACCATAATTTTTGGAAGCTCTTTATGAGACTTGAATCCCTGCTTCCTTCTATGAAGGCCTTTCTTCCACTTTTATATTGAGTCTCCACCTTCTATCTTTATGCACCTATTGAGAGAGCATAGTGGCCATTCTTAGTTTAATGTGCATTGTCCCAAGACTTGTTGATTAATGCATACCTTGATATTTCTTGTTTTAAACTATTTGTATCTAGTCACTCTTATGAACTTTGAAGGTGTCCTATGCATTTATGTTTGCTACTCTATGAAGGACAAGCTGAATACTACTATGCTATGTTTTCTTTATGTGAAACAAACAAACGTCTTGCAAAGCATTGTTATACATGAATCTTTTGTTTGTATCCTTTCATGTTACAACATAGTTGCTATTTCTTATTGTTAGAACTTTATCTTTCTTGCTATGTTGAAGTACTATGATCCCAGCTATCAATGTTTTACAAATACTTTGATCAAGTTTATGATGGTGCATGTCACCTCAAAAATTATTCTTTCTTTTTTATCACTTACCTACTCAAGGACGAGCAGGAGTTAAGCTTGGGGATGTTGATACATTGCAAATGTATCTATAATTTTTGATGTTCCATCCTTGGTTTTATCTACTTTCTTATGTTTTGTCCACACTTTGGAGTACTTTTCATATGATTTCTTGGACTAACCTATTAACAAGAGCCACAGTACCAGCTGCCTGTTTTCTGCTATTATTGGTTCTAGGAAGTCAGAAAATGAATATTCTTGGAATTAGACGGGACAAAAGCCAAAGTCATTATTTTACCGGGGGACACACGGAGCCAGAATACGAGATGGAGAGGAGCCAGGGGCGGCCACACCACCTGGCCGCGCGGCCAGGCTTGGCCCGCGCTAGGGGGTGGTGTGGCCAACCCAGGCACCCCCTCGTCCTCTCCTTCCGCCTATATACCTCCCCCGATGCAAAAACCCTAAGGAGTCAATCAGAAATCCACGAAAAGTTCTGCAGCGCCGATATAGAAAGTCTCTATTTCGGAACCTTGCCGAGACGGGGAAGTGCCCCCGTAGCCATCTCCATCGATCTCCACCACCATCTCCATCACCGTTGCTGATTCCCATGATGAGGAGGGAGTAGTTCTCTCTCGAGGCTAAGGGTTCTACAGGTAGCTATGTGTTCATCTCTCTCTCTATGCATGATCATATTGTGATCATGAGCTTGTAATCTATAGATCTACCTTGCTACTCAAGTGCTTTAATAGATCTTTGCTCTCCCCATGTGTGTGAAAGTGACAGCGTGCACACCATGGTGGCACTTAGGCTAGAGATTACAAATACTTGTTATGAGTTATATTTGGAGTTGGATGTCTTTATGAAATTGTGGTGTTTGTTGGAACCATCTAGTGCTCAAGGTGACAGTGTGGGGTTTTCTAAATGGGAAAGGCTTACTTTGAGGTGTGCTGTTATAGCCCTACCAACGATTAGAGTGTCCAACCGGAGAGTAGTTAGCGTAGTATCATGAAGATAATATATTTAGATGAGAGTGTTCACTAGTGAAAGTATGATCCCTAGGCCTTATTTCTAAGCATTGATACACCGTTTGCAATTAGATCTGTTACATGTTTGCTTGCTTCCATCTTTATTTCAGTTTGCCTTTAGTCTTTTCCCACATCAACCACACGCCAGCAAGCTATTTTCTAGCACCATTACCACTTATAATTATCTATACACTTGTATTTTACTATCTCTTCGCCGAACTAGTGCACCTATACACCTAACAAGTGTATTGGGTGTGTTGGGGACACAAGAGACTTCTTGTATCTTGATTGCAGGATTGCTTGAGAGGGAATACCTTTGACCAATTCCTCCCTGAGTTCGATAAACCTTGGGTGATCCACTTAAGGGAAAACTTGCTGCTGTTCTACAAACCTCTGCACTTGGAGGCCCAACAAATGTCTACAAGAATAGAAGTGCATAGACATCAGCTGCTTCTAGGCAAGCCTCCTGGCTGTCTTTGCACCCCCACCTCCTTTATCACTGAGCAGTCATTTAGGGGCCTTAGCTGGTGATCCGGGTTGTTTCCCTCTCGACGATGAAGCTTATCCCCCATCGTCTGACTCAGTTGGTTTGGGTCGAGTCAAAAAGCGTCTCTGATACACTAGATACCTAGGCTCCATAGAAAGGACATCGGCACAGTTTTTCAAAGCCGTACGAGAAGATCAAACAGGATAAGTCGTACTATCTTCCTCTGACCAACGACCAATAGCTGGGCCACCACCAGGATACATTACTAAAGCTATTCTCTGGTTTTGAGAGAAAGGGGTAACAAGAAATGCAAAAGAACTTCGAAAAAGAACAAAGACTCCCACCCTATTCTTATTAGTGGGTAGTTGATAGAAGAGGTAAATATAATCATATTGTTGATCACTTATCATGTATGGAAGGCATAATTGAAGATCCCATCCCTTTTAGGGAATCTATGCCTGGGGAATACCTTGCCACCATAGAATCGTATGACCCTTGATTTGTAGATTATGCTAATTTTTTGGTGGGTAAGTTTCTACCAAAGGGAATGAATTATAATCATAGGAAGAAATTCTTTAATGATTTAAAATATTACTTCTGGGGTGATCCATATTTATATAGACACGGACTTGATGGGTTGATTAGGAAGTATGTACCCAATCATGAGATGAATGCTATCTTAAAATCTTGCCATGATAGTCCTTATGGAGGGCATCACGTCGGCGACCGTACAATTGCTAAAGTGTTACAATACGGATTCTACTAGCCTACCTTATTTAAAGATGACCATAATTATGTTAAGAATTCTGATGCCTGTCAATGTATGAGTAACATAGGGAAAAGATAATAAATTCCCATGAATTATAACCTTATAATATAACCATTTGACGTTTGGGGAGTGGATTTCATGGGGCCATTCTCATCCTCAAATGGTTACACTCATATTCTTGTTGATGTTGATTATATTACTAAATGGGTTGAAGCTATACCCACTTCTCATGCACATGCAGCCACTAACATCAAGATGATTAAGGACATAATTTTTCCAAGGTTTGGAGTTCCTTGATTTTCTAATTACTGATGGTAGAACTCATTTTATGAAAGGTACTTTTCGGAAAATTCTTCATAAGTATGGGGTCGAGCGTCGTGTAGCTTCACCTTACCACTCGGAAACTAGTGGGCAAGTTGAGCTTTCAAACTAGGAGATTAAAGTCATACTTCAGAAGACAGTGTGAAAATCAAGAAAGGATTGGGCTATAAAGTTGAATGATACGATATGGGCATATCGCATTGCATACAAAAAATCTATGAGGATGACACCATATAAGATGGTCTACAGTAAAGCTTGTCATCTTCCTTTAGAATTAGAACATAAAGTCTATTGGGCTATTAAAACACTAAACTATGATTTTAAGACCCATAGGACAGAAACGCCTCTTAGACATTCATGCCTTATATGAACTTAGAAATGGGGCCCATGAAAATGCTAAAATATACAAAGAAAGTCAGAACAAGCCATGATAGAAAGATAGAGAATAAGGAATTTAAATCTGGAGATAAAGTTTTTCTCAACAATTCTCAGCTAAATATCTTTGTAGGAAAGTTTAGATCCAAGTGGGAAGGTCCATATGAAGTGGACGAAGCATATCCCTCAGACCGGTAAAATTAAAAGGAAATACTCCTTCATCTTGGATTATTAAGGGGAAGCGCGAGAAGCACTACATAGTTGGAGAGGTAAACCTGATGGAACTAACCTATTTAATAACAGTTGAGGAGTTTATCAAGCAAAGGTATGGTGAATGAAACATATGCTGATCCTTTTTATCTCATTCTTGCCTTTTTGAGACTCTTTCTATCTTTGTGGATATTTTATTATCCTCCCTCTCATTTTCCTGATTAAACTAGGCAGTTTTTCGACCCGGTATAGGCGGACCATACGGTCAGATGCGCCCGTACTACAGGTTGTTAAATGCCCAGTACCTTGTGTCGATTTTTTGCTCGATTTTCTGTGAAATGGTACGACCGGACCGTACGGTCGGCTTCCCCTGTATGGTAGGTCGTTAAACCTTATGTAAGTTTTCGTTTTGTTTCTCTTTCGTTTGATGTTAGATCTAAAAAATATACTTACCGCCTTAAAAGAGGTTGGTACCAACTGGTACGGGCGCGCGGTACGGAGCGATCCCGCCCATACCGACACCCAGCACCGACGAATACTGTCTTATTTTAGGCATGTTTTTCCTTATGTTTTCCTTCCCTTCCCTACTATTTTGTTTTACCTCTAAAATCTTGGGTTTTTATGCTAAACCTACCCTTTTCTCTCGCCATTATCGCCATGCACAAGATCTCACTTAATCATCCAAGAGTTATGCAGCCTTTTCATATCAATAAGATATGGACAAAGAAGGAAGAGGCTCCAATGGTAAGAACTAAGAGGAGGGAATCTGAAGGGGGTTCCTCATCTTCATCAACTCTAGAACTGGCTCAAGTGGTGCCACTTCCCAATTGGGAGGATATGCTCCCACGCAAGTTGGAAAAGATGAGGCATGTGGAACAATGGAGGAACAAGGGAGAATACCCACCAAATCCTGACATGTATAACCTTTGCTGATCCTCTCTCAAATCTCCTCCTGGTTCCTAATCCCCAAACAAAGGGAAATAGGATGAGATTAGGGAAAAGATCGTAAGTCTTGAAAATATCTCCAAAGAATGTGTTGAATTCATTGGTGAGGGATCGATTCCTACTGGATGATGGGCAAATACCTTGAGAAGAAGGTTAATGACATCGATGCTAGGGTTCAGTTCTTAACTACAACTATTGTTGAGATGGCTGATGATAGGAAGTTGCCCTGCAAGTTAATAAAAGAGCAATAGGCTAGCATCACCGAACTATCCACTCACTTCGCGTGCATTGCCCATGTTGCACCCTCAAAAGGGAAGAGGATGTTGATTTCTTCACCCCAAAGAAGGAACAGGTACTCACAAGGATTTATGTGATCTCCCTCGGCTTGATTTCAAGCTTGGGGTATCTATTGGAACATTGTAATCTATCTTTCAGTTTTAGCATGTTTAACTTCTTGCACGCATGTTAGGCTTTTAATTCCGAAGTTTGTATTAGTTGCATTATCAGCTTCCTCGGTCTAAGGAAAGAATTATATCTAATGAGTTTTGAGACTTTATGATACTTGAAGTGATTTTGTTCTATGATTATTGTATAAGATGTATTAATTAGGACATGTGCTATGATACTTGTACCACTATTATGATTTTAGGGTATTTCACACCAATAAAGTAATGATAAAATATAAGAAGAAAATTTTGATAGCATGTTATAATCATTGGTTTAAACCAAGAAGAGCCATAAAGAGTGTTAACATGATTCAATATTGATTGGTGCTTCAAATAAAGAGTTGTGCTGCAAAAGAAAAGAAAAGGGAGAGAGAGAGAATCAATTGGAGGTATCCCCAAAAGTGAGGAAACCTTTATTGAATATTATGTGTATCTATCTGGCCAAATACCCCCACTATATATAGGGGGAGGGGAGGTACTACCTCCCTCAAAGTCCCGGGGTGGGACTAAAGGAGGAAGAGGTGGGGGAGGTGCCGCCGGCCACCCCCTCATGGTCCCCACATGGGGGGGGAGGCCCAATAGGGCCACCGGTCACCCCCTTGGCCCTTTCCCCTCTTGCCTTTCCCTCATGGGCCCTTCTCCCTCCGGAATTTGGCCCATCAAGCCTTTTGACCTTTTAATTGATTTTCTCTTTATTAAATAATTATGAATAAATGATTAAATCAATATTTAACATTCATTCACATATTATTCAATCTCTGTGGTTTCGGAACACCTTCCATCTCCACTCCGGACATCCTCCGGACTTACCAAAACCCTTCTGGTTTTCTCTCTACTCTTCTTCGGTGATTCTACCGATCCTGTAAACACTCTCTAAGAAACATCAATCCCTTAAGCGTGATACCCCATGGTTCGGGAACACTCTAGACATGGTCGGGACACTCCCGAACCAATGATTGACAGAGGGACCTGGATGGCCATGTGACCCCTGTGCATTCCATGCAGATCTTTCTTCGTTTGAACCGGGACAGTCGTGTCTTATTCCTTTTGTCTCTCGATACTTGCATTGCCAGAGATCTGATTAATGACATCACCATGTCGTGTTCAATCTCGTTACCGAACAATGTTACTTGACTCGTTCCGACAAGTGATATCCCTGTGATCAAATCATACGCTACGCACCTATTGGATATAACTTCTTCGAGTCGGCCCTTGAGTAACTTTCCGTCACATGGACGGACAAATCCCGCTCTTGACATATATTGCCTCTACGTTTCCTCTAAGTACCTGAACACACCTTTATAATCACTGTGTTACCAAGTGACTCTTGATGCTATCTAAGCACTCTCGGGAGACAGTGATTGATATAGCCTCATGGTCTAAGGAATAGTCTACGAGGATCCATTCTAATCATCGCAACTTGAACTTCGTGACATATTTGGGTCATGATGTTTAGGTTGGGTATTGGTTCATCATCTCATTCTTAGAATGAGTTGACTCCATTTCCAACTGGCATAAATGCCTCATGATCAGGAAACCTTGATCATCTGTTTACCAATGAACCAGTGACTAGAGTTTCACTAGGAACCCCTTGTTGTTTATCTATCACACCTGTATTGACGTTTCCTTTCAATAAAGTTATAGCATGATATAAAACTTAATCATAAACTTTATGAAAGATGATAATAATCCTTATTATTATTTGTCTCTAGGGCATATTTCCAACAGTCTCCCACTTGCACTAGAGTACAAATAAACTAGGCGCATTTGTTCTTTCATCATTGGCACCATATTACCCGGTACCCTAAACATGCTTTCTCATGGAAGAGGTTGAGTCTTGGTCCTATACTTTACAGTCCCAAATCCTTTGCAACTTATTAATGTCAACTTGATTGACATTAATACTTTATCATCACATGATAACATCTTTGTTTATGCATATTCGCTATGGCAGCAGAATGAGGCTGGATTCCAGGAGCCTATAGTGACTTTAGGTCAACCTCGAGGGCTTTCTCATGGGCATTGTGCCCTAGGACACATCATTCTACATTAAAAGCAAACTAGCCCTGCCATAACATTATACAACACCTTATATGGTACCCTTATCTATTATTATAAATGTAATTATCGAAACACGAGTGCACTAATGACCCACAAGTATAGGGGGTGTATCGCAGTATTTTTGATAAGTAAGAGTGTCAAACCCAACGAGGAGCAGAAGGTGCTGGCTAGTGGTATGGACCAGGAATTCTCTGCAAATACTTAGCAAACGGATTTTTAGGGGTTTTTGATAAAGCAAGTAAACAAAGTACGAGTAAATAAAAGACAGTAAGAATAAATGCAGCAAGTGGCCCAATCCTTTATGCAGCAAAGGACAAGCCGGTTGTATTACTTAAGATGACCAAACATTCTCGAGGACACACGGGAAGACTGTCAAGTGCTTTCGCTTCATATAGTTGATTAATTTTCCGTAGCTTGCTAAGTGTTGTGTGGGTGAACCTGTGCTAGTGTACCGCCCCATCCAAGACTAATACATACTTGTGATTATACCCCTTGCAAACATCCGTAAGTACAAGAAAGTAATTAAGGTAGAAACCTAACCACAGCTTTAAACTCTAAGACCCTTACGTCCCTTGTGCAATGGTTTCCTAACGGGGTTAAGGTTTCTGTCACTCCGGCAACCCCTACGATTAGTAGCCAAATACACAATGCATTCCCCTAGGCCCATATAGGTGAAGTGTCATGTAGTCGACGTTCACATGACACCACTAGAAGAAGTACACCACAACTTAAATAACAATCTATTGAATCTTTCTCAACACAACTCCACTACTAACAACGAGACTTCTCCCATGTCCTCAAGAACAAATCTAACTACTCACAATACATCATATGGATCATGATCAGAGATGGAATAATGATGTATAACAATCTGAACATAAACAATAATTCAGTGGTTCACTTAATAGCATCAACTACAAAGAGTAATCAACACCGGGAAAGTTTCCCCTATGAACTATGCAAGATTCAACGCAATTGTTACAGCAATATGGAGATGGTGATGAGGGTCTGATGGTGGTGATGATGATGATGATGATGATGATGATGATGATCCCAATGAAGTCCAGCTTGATGGTGGTGTTGATGGCGATGATCTCCCCTCTCCGGGAAGGAATTCCCCCGGCAGAAATCTGTCTGCCGGAGAGATCTTTCTCTCTCGGTGTTTTCCGCCCCGTAGAGGCGGCGGAATCTTTCTGTGGTCGCTCCCCGAGTCTTAGGGTTTCGGGAGGATAATATACGCCAGAGGGGAGAGGCTGGAGTGGGCCAGGGTGGCCACACAACCTCCTGGCGCGGCCTAGGGCTGCCCGTGCCATGGGGTGGTGTGGGCCCCATGTGGCCCATCTCCACTCTTTCTTCTGGCATCCTTAGTCTTCTGGAAAAATAGGATTTTCCGTATATTTTCCCGGATTTTCTGATCTGCGCGAATTTTGCCTCCAAACAGCACATTTTCCATCAAAATCCTGACTGCAGCGGTCCATGCATAAGTATCACCTCTCAATATGAAATATATCAATGAATAATAGTGAATTAAGACATAGAATAGTGATGCAAAATGGACGTATCATGCACCCTGTGCAACTTTTGATGTTTTTGTTCACATTGCTTCCTACTTGACTTTAGTTGGTATTGTAGGAGTTTCCAACATATTCCCTTATAACATAACCCTTTATGCTTTAAGATATGTCATCCTTTATGGATTTGGAAAAACATGTCTACAGTTCTCTATTAGACACTGCGGATAAACTTACCTCAATGTTTCGTGATTCAAACTTAATCACTTTTCAAACGTTCCTTATTGGATCATATATTGTGTTAAGTTATCATCATGGTTTTCTAAGATAGAACCTATGTCTCAACATAGTGGATGATGATCATCCTTTTCTCTCTTTCAACCATTGATGTTAAACTTAATACTATTCCTACCTTGAGTTATTTAGGACATGTTCCTTAATTAACTTCTATTCTAAAACCCTTTTAGAATCCTTAAGGAATACTACATAATATCGTAATATTCTTATTATAAACTTCTACTCCCTATAAATAATTATTTATTAGTACTTGCGCTTTTATTCTCAATGTGTCATATACACACTTAAGAATCACTCCTTTAAGCTCCTATTCAAAATATTTTCCCAACATATTTGGGTATGAGTCACTACTCTTACTCAAACTATGTTCCTACATATTTGAATTTGAGACTTATATTGCTCCCACTCAGAATGTGTTCCCGACACATTTGAGTTTGAGACTTACATTGCTCCCACTCAAAATATGTCATTCACATATTGTTTTAGGAAGACTTTCATAGCTCCCACTCAATTTCATGCAAATTGCATATCCACTCACTATTTTGAACAACTTCAAAATCCTTTGATCAAATATCAAACTTGGAAATTTACTATGAGATACTAGTATTTTACCAGTTTTAAATCCACTACACATTCAGCACACTTGAATCAAATGCATTTGAATTTTTCCAATACTTGACAAATTGTTCTTTTGTCATTCACCCCTTTTTCCACTATGGCTTTGCAGTCATTTGGGAAAATCTAAGTAACCCCTTTACTTGTAAGATTCAGCAACAAATTGCTTTATAATCTCAAGTGAATTTTGCTATTAGGATTTTCTCATAATTTTAGTTTACCATTATTTCCTTAGTAGTTCGTAGGTATGTCATATTCCGGTAATCATGACAAATGATTCACAAATGTCTCCATACAAGATATGGGCTACATTTTGAATCCTACTTCATGTAGTGAAAACACCTGTGGGGGAAAACACAATGATCACTATCATTGATTCTTTCCTTTGTGAAGAGAATCATTCAAGAATGCTTTTCGTTGTGCTTCTCAACACTCTGATGCAGGGTTTCAAATCCTCATCGTGTTTTTCACTATCTTCCATTTTCTCCATAATCGAGAAATATCACTGAATGTGAACTTTCTCGAGAATGCACCAAAATATTTAAGCAATACTAGTTTTAATTTCCTTTTGGTTTCAGCTATGGATTTCGTATTCAAAATTTCCAATGAATACTCTACAAGGACTTATTCGCTATTGTTTTGGTTATATCAAATAACCCCAAAACTTCCACGACGATGCATACTAGATATGGAGCCGATCTAACGAATCCAGATGGTTCACTATATATTCTAATTGAGTGCTAACTATTTCTAATTAATGGTCTCTACATCTACACATCTACACTACAACGATTTATTTGGCGCCATCTATTCACCCACTTGATATCTTATATCATATTATGATGCTTTGCATTTTGACATTTCAAGTGCATTGCATTTCACAATTTCTTTTATGCCAAGCTTATAAAGTTGAATTTCATTACTATTGATCAAATCATAGTAATTGGATTCTCATTTATCTTTAATACCCTTTATTGATAAAATATTGATCATATCAAATAGTTTCATATTCACGTTTCCTTTGGTAAACTTCTTTACACATTTTTAACAATCATATAATAATAATCAACATTTTGTTAAAACACAATACATCGAATATGTATTCACTTTTAACAATTCATTAAACACTTTGTATTCAAGTAATACACGGTGTTCAAGTTATTTTGTCGAACTTGGGCATGATTCATATGTGACAAGAAAACAAGTGTCTTTCACATATTATCATTATAACTTCTGAATTTCAACAATGGTTTCATTCAGTAATGAACATATCATTAAGTTGGGTATTTTTCAAGGCATTTCAATATTTTATGAATGTTCATGCATTATCAATTAAGTTTATAACAAGAATAATTCACACGTAATCAAATAAGATATGAACACGAATAGAAATCATTCATAAAAGTGGAACAACTGTTTGTTACAAGCTCATATGAATAACCGTCTCACAAAGTGTGAGACACACTAATGAAGTTCATGATCTATCGATTACAATAATCATCGTAGAACACAAACTAAGTGATAAATGTTGAGGGAGAGTATCGTTGGCCATCATTATCATGCTCGCCATCAACACGCAACGTCACCTCCCCTCCAGCAAGCACCTCTATGCAGAAGGACATGTTTTTAGCAAAACAGAACAAGTATCAAATATACTTAACACTACAAATGTGTTTGCAAGATTATAACATTTATAAAATGGTATATCAAATATATACCTTTGTCATTGATGACTTCTCCTGCAATGGGTTCAACCTCCACATTCCTAAGATGTGATATGAACCTATGGAAATATTGTGTTTCCGCATCGCCTCTCATGATGCAAGTCCTCACATGTGCTCGGTAGCTTGGTGGTAGCAACTACAGCACAACACCATTTGCAAAAGAGCTCGTCATCTAGCTGTACAGGAAGTATGCTGGCCTCATGTACGCATCATGCATGCGCTCCAAGTGGTCATCAAGTGAAGAGTTCTCCTCCATCTTAACAGAGAGGAAATATCCCATAAGCTCATGCTCCCATATGCGTGCTTGTTCCACGAAATGTGTCCTAAGCTGTAGCATTACCGTACGAGGGTCGACATTTCCCACGATAGGCCACAGCTCATCCACCATTCCGAAACGCATTGTAACTGAAATGAAGGAGGCCATCTCACGATGGTAATAGTGGTATTCTCGCTACTCTAGGGTCTCTAGGTTAATGGGCTGATCCAAATCCATCTCGTTGAGTATATAGTCGACCACGTTATTCTTGCTAAGGAGAACGTGGAGACACGCAACCCATATAGAGAAGTTTGATCCATCTAGCCTGAGCTTCTCTCCTTCTAACCAATTGTCAACAGGAAAGGTAATCTCGGGGAGAACCATTTTCTACATTTATAATTGCAAAAGGAATTTAGACTAAATTTATAATTAAATGAGTTAATAATAACTCCACGAAGAAACACCTATCCCCTAAAGGGTTCTAGTGATAACACGACCCCTTTTCCCCACATCTCCCCCGATCATCACGGCCATCAATGTGGGTTCTAGGATGGATGCTAAACGTCGGTCACATCATTCATGTGACTCGTGCTTGATCTTTCGAGCATCCACGTTTCGAGGCCATGTCTGCTACATGCTAGGCTCACCAACTCAACCTTAGTGTATTCGTTGTGCAACATGGCTTACACCCACTTTATGCGAACGTAGACATGTCTGACACTCGATCATCACGGTCTACCTCATACGGAAGAACTTTCTTGGTGGTGCACTGTTATGACCTCGGATCGTGTAAGATCCTAAGTCCCTGTGATTAACATGCTAGTCCCTGGATCATTAGCTAGCACTCACAGTCGATGAAATATCATGTAAAACACAAGTCTTTATTACATGAATCGAATAATCCAGAGTTTACATTATTACAACAGAAGCAAAATATATACAACTTGGAGTCCCATCAATGCCACAGGCAGGTTGAGTGAAGACTCGTGATCCTAGCGCACCTTTCAACGATCTCCAAATTCTGCACATAAAACGTGCAGCCAAACGAGTTGGTCAATACTTTGAATGTATTGGAAAATTACACCAAGGAAAGAACAAGACTAACTCTACATGCAAGGCTAGAGTAGGCTTTGGGGTTCATTTGCGTAAAGCCAATTTTATAAATGTAATAAGAAAAGAGGAAGAAAGTTTTCCCTACTTTGTAAACTTTGATAAATAGTATAGGGTCAAATGGAACACGAGGATATTACTCACCAAGTGCCCAATCAACCTAACACTTGGATATTACACACCAGGTGGCACTTGGATATTACGCACCAAGTTACTTGGATATGACACACCAAGTTCCCAAATTCCCACCTATTAGCGATATTACGCACGCCATAGGGTTTGAAAAACTTTTGTTTGAAAAGAGAGAGGAAGATCTTTCAGAGGCTCCATCCTTCAGATGCTCAAAATGTTCTTTTCCGTGAACTCGGCTGATCGATCAGATTGCAATACTCTCGAGAGGTTGTGCACTTTCCCCACAATCCACGATCAAGTCCTTTTACGGACAAGACCATGGCGAAGCCTTCCCTTAGTATCCCCTCTACCAGCTGGATCCAACCGTGCCAAGAACCTCCAAATGTTGGTACCCCGGTGAGGTTTCCCACTAAGTACTAAGCCAAGACAGAGCCCATATGTATTGTGGTTGCACGGGAAGCTTCTGAATTCTGAAACATGGCAGACTTCTTTGATTCCTGGGCGGCCGTCCTCCACCAAAATCTCACTCGTTGTCCCGACAACCATTCCACCCAGAAGAAAACTTAGTTTTATTTTGAAGGGGTTTTGGAGAAGAAAGTTCGCTCGAGAGAGCTATCATACTTAGAAAATTCTTGAGTCTTTCGAACCCTCCCAACGGTATTTGATATATATATAGCATAGCAAGAAATACTTAGCAAAAACAGGGAAACCTAATAGGACGGAAATTTCCTAAGTATAAAGCTACTCATGGCATACTACAAAATCATCGCACTTGCAAAAATATTTTCAAGTAGGTCTACCAAAACAATCCTACACATGCATACTACTATTTTGAAGAGCAAAACATGCATAGTATTCAAAACTGGGACATTAATATGAACAAGTGGTGTAACTTGCCTTATGTTTGTGTTATGGGTGATGATTGAATTCTTCGGCAGCAATCGCACTCTCCGAACAATCTAACGCGAGGACAAAACAATTCCAATCAACACAATTACAAACATAACAACCACAACAATGATGAACACAAGCATGCATGATGATTTAATATTAGTTCTTTGAATGGTATTAGATCATATGATGCATGTAGGAGATCATTTAATGCAATAGGGTATTTGTTATTAAATCTTGATGACCAAAAAAAAAAGGCTTTAGTAGTTCTGTTGCAACTTCTGTCCTAATTGTCCAATTAA
Organism: Avena eriantha; assembly: GCA_910589775.1. Taxonomy (NCBI): domain Eukaryota; kingdom Viridiplantae; phylum Streptophyta; class Magnoliopsida; order Poales; family Poaceae; genus Avena; species Avena eriantha. Next base: position 338,938,049 of record OU342743.1, on the reverse strand, counting down.
ATTTGGTTATTAGTTTTATTGGATAGAGGACATTAATACGGGCCAGGAGGAATTGGATTCATCTTAATCGGAGTTATAGATCTTTTTCTAGGATTTATTTAGTGTTTAATGGAGTTTAATAAATCTGAACAGATCATGCTGACAACGAACAAAACTAAGTACAGATCTGAAAACTACGCAAGATTATGAACTCAGGGACATATTACTCATATTTTTTGGATATGTAGATTATTTACTATGAATTTAATGATTTAAAAGGCCAATAAAACTAAATAATTATTCGCCAGTAATCTATAAAGTAAACTTGTAATTTTATTCCAGAATCATGTTCTATACAATTTTGTGAATCCAGGGGTATATTATTTGCGATGTTTGGACATAGTATGAATTTTCTATAGATTTTACAAGTTAGATCTATAATCTGCAATTTTAAATTCGAACGGAATATTCCGGAGAATATTCCGCTGACTGGACAGGTTGACCGTGCAGGCTGACTGGGACTAGATGCTGACCTGACGACGACGTGGCGGTGACGAGGCAACTGATCGGGACGATTGAATCTCGACCGTCGGGATGAGATCCGGTGGCTACAAGAGAAGTTGGCTCAAAATAGACCCGATTTTGCCTAACAAAGGACTAGAAGTAGATCTGTGTTAGAGAGATAAATCCGTAGGTCAAATCGAAAAACTTTGAACATGAAAGTTGTGGAGGATGATTAGATCCACCTTTTCACCAAAGGGATTTGGATTCCAAGAAACGAGCGCGAGTAGATCTTGGGATTACGCCATCAGATCTGAAATATTACGTTGCGAAATTCTCCGGCTGTGGTGGATGAAAAGAGATGAGGTTTGTCGGAATTGAAAGATTTCGACGAGATCTACAACTTTCGTGTTGAAGCCGAAGGCAGCGACGAAGTTTAGATGGGTTTAGAAGCGAAATACGATTCAGTGGTGTGTAGATTCGGGATTTCGGGAAGGAGAAGTGTTATAGCTGTGGCTCCGATGGATTACTTAGGCTTTTATGATGATGGGAGGATAGATCTTGGAGTAGGGAACAAGTAGAAACAAACGGAAGTCAATTCGGAGTTGTAGATAAAAAGTTATAAGTGTTTGAATAGAGATAGGTTTAGAAAACAGATTTTCGCACGCTTTTTAAAGCGGAGGTGGGATCGATCCCGTACAATGGCTGGTTCTGTCGGCTGAGGTGGGCCGGCCGGCGGCCCATGTCGGTTTTTTTTTTCTATTTTGGTATTTTCTTTATATCTTTTGCATACGAACTCCAAATGACATGATTCTTGTTTCTAAATTTTTCTAAAATTCCATAGATCATTATAAGATCATATTTATAACATTTTCACTAGTTTAGAGATGATTTATTTATAAATGTCTTTATATTCCTTATAGGAACATTTGGGTAAATCAACTATCGGATCTAGATATTAGAATTTGGATTCAATTTTTGGGAACTTTGCATGGATGCAAAGGAATGCTTATGAATGCTTCATGATTTTTGTTTTTGCAAACATTCACACAAATCCTAAAGCTAAAACTCAATTCAGGCCTTTTTGCCTATATGGCTACTTAGGTATTATCAAAAAGGATATAGGATTTTATGCATTTGGCCTTATATGGCTACTATGCAATATTTCTAAATAGCTTCTTAGGGTTTTATTTTAACCACTCAACCAAAACACACAATGCCACAAATGCCCAAAACAACAAGTTCAATCATGTAACATGAAGGAACACATTCTTAACATCCAATGAAAATGAAGATGTCATGTTATCTTCTCTCTTTTCAAGCAAGTGGTGAAAAGCATCTAGAATGGTTTCATAAATCGAAGTAGAGACTTTAAGGGTCAAATAGGGAAATTAGAATATCACTCCACCATAATTGGGAAAGTCATTTTATTCCCTCTCTTTAATCATCTAAGCATGGTTGGATATTTAAAGAATCAAATAGTTGAAAAGAAAATGAAAACAAGTTGGATAGTCCTGTAAATCCAATCTCATACAAGTTTTCTAAATTCAAGGAAGGAAAATCATAACAGAAAGTTTCTTTTCTTTGAGAAATTTCAACAAAGTCAAACAATTCAACCAAGTTATTTTATTAACTTTACATTCCAAAATTAGGAGAATTTTGGGATGTGACATGCACACTAAGGGGGAACACAATCATTGGTAATTTTTAAACAGATCATCTTATTAGGCTACCGTCGAGTATCTAATACTAGCACACAATAAGATATACAAACAATAACATTGAATGTAAATACGATGTGATATGGTCCTTCACATCGTGATCTCCATCCGGCGTCACCGGATTCCGGCGCCAGGGTTCCGGTGCCGTTGACACTAGGGGACCAGTGTCTTTTCGGCGTGGTAGTCCGTCACCTCCGTGACTATCTACCACTACTTCGTAACAAAAGGTAATCACTTTACCTTTGCCACAACCATATCACAAAGCAACGCCCCCTGCAAAACAAAGTTAGACTCCTCTACTTTATCTTTGCATGGTTTACGTGGCTGAATAGGCTTTCGCACAAGAACCATTCTTACCTACGAACTGTCCCCACAACACTGATCAAGTAGTTGTCTATACTATACCCCTTTCGGGGCCCTCCATTGCAAATGGCACACCAACTAATGTGAGAGAGACAGACACCCCCCAAAGCCACTTTATACGGTACAAGTCGTATGTCAAGCGTGGACCAGTCTCGCGAATGAACGCGTAAAGTAGGTTGGGGGCCGCTTCATCTCGTGTGTTTTACCTGTACTAGCATTACTATGCATAGATCTAGCTCTGATACCACTGTAGGGGTTCGTGTATGAAAAAAATAAAATTTTACCCTACGCCCCTGAACCCCTAATGCTGCCAGAACCTATCTATTTGTAATGCAGTAATGGGAGGGGCTTTTCACAAACTTACCCTTGAAGACCGAAAAGCGTTTTCAACACTCAGGAGAGCATGGTTGATGTTGACGAGGCGAAGCCGACCTCAAGGTCGTGATGAAGTCCTTGCGCTCCTGTGGCTCAACGACTTGAGTGCCTAAAGTGTGACACCTCGCGGGGAGTTACACATGTCCGGTGCCTGGCGATGACTCCTGCTTCCTCGACCTAGTAGAAGTTGTGGAAGTAGAGCTCCTGGATCTGAATCCCATAGCGCAACGGTGCTCCGCAGTGAAGATGTCTCTTGTTCGCGCAGTCCAAACTTGGGACCACGGTCACAGGAGAGAGAGAGAGAGAGAGAGAGAGAGAGAGAGAGAGATAAAGAGAGAGAGAGATAAAATACCAATTGGAGTTCTCCCCAAAAGTGAGGAAACCTTTATTGAATATTGTGTGTATTTATCTAGCCAAATACCCCCACTATATATAGGGGGGAGGTACTACCTCCCTCAAAGTCCCGAGGTGGGACTAAAGGAGGAAGATGTGGGTGGAGGCGCCGCCGCCCACCCCCTCATGGGCCCCACGTGGGGTGCTGGACCAATAGGGCCGCCGGCCACCCCCTTGGCCCTTTCCCCTCTTGCCTTTCCCTCATAGGCCCTTCTCCCTCCAGAATTTGGCCCATTAAGAATTTTGAATTTTTAATTGATTTTCTCTTTATTACATAATTATGAATAAATGATTAAATCAATATTCAACATTCATTCACGAATTATTCAATCTTTGTGGTTTTGGAACACCTTCTATCTCCACTCCGGACATCCTCCGGACTTACCGAAACCCTTCTGGTTTTCTCTCTACTCTTCTTCGGTGATTCTACCGATCTTGTAAATACTCTCTAAGCATCATCAAGCCCTTAAGTGTGATACCCCACGATTCGGGAATACTCCAGACATGGCCGGGACACTCCTGGACCAATGATCAACAAAGGGACCTGGATTTCCATGTGACCCCTGTGCATTCCACGCAGATCTTTCGTTGTTTGAACCGAGACAATCATGTCTTATTACTTTTTTCTCTAGATACTTTCATTACCCAAGATCTGATCAATGGCATCACCATGTCATGTTCAATCTCGTTACCGAACAATGCTACTTGACTCGTTTTGACAAGTGATACCCCTGTGATCAAATCACACGATGTGTAGCTATTGGATATAACTTCTCTGAGTGGGCCCTTGAGTATCTTTCCTTCACGTGGACGGACAAATCCCGCTCTTGACATATATTTCCTCTACGGTTCCTCCGAGTACCTGAACACACCTTTATAATCACTATGTTACCAAGTGACGCTTGATGCTATCTAAGCACTCTCGGGAGACAGTGATTGATATAGCATCACGGTCTAAGGAATAGTCTATGAGGATCCATTCTAATCATCGTAACTTGAACTTCATGACATGATCGGGTCATGATGTTTAGGTTGGGTATTAGTTCATCATCTCATTCTCAGAATGAGTTGACTCCATTTCCAACTGGCATAAATGCCACATGATCAGGAAACCTTGATCATTTATTGACCAATGCACCAATGACTAGAGTTTCACTAGGAACCCCTGGTTGTTTATATATCACACGTGTATTGACGTTTCCTTTCAATACAGTTATAGCATGATATAAAACTTAATCATAAACTTTATGAAATATGATAATAATCCTTATTATTATTTGTCTCTAGGGCATATTTCCAACAGGGACCTACGTCCGCAAAAGACCGCGAGAAACCGCGCCATCACAGGATAACAGTGCCACGTCGGCTCTAAATGGACCCACGACCACGACAAATCATGTTAGGACCGCCATGTCAGCTCTCGGCTGGTCCTGCAACCCGGCAGGTGTGGAGCGTTGTCGCGCAGGGAACGCCTTTCACCGTGCTCGGTCGAACACGCCTATGTTGACAGCAGGCCCATGTCACGCGCATGGTCCACCGTCCAGCAACATGGGGTATGGCGGTGCGTGGTACACCCATCTATGGTAAGGAATCTTTCGCCCTGGACCGCATAAGGGCCCGCCTCACAAGATAGCAGGGCTCCGTTGCGACGTCGTTGCGTGTGCTCCTCGGCGTCCGTCCCACGGCTGAAGAGAATCGAGACGACGTGGATAGCAGTTTGAGCCAATACAATCTAGTGCTATTATTTACTCCTAATATCAATTGGGACTGCCATTTTATGCAATATTTTGATATTTATAAGTGATAAATGTCATTTAAATTATTTTCCATGCACTTTGGAGAAGAGAGGATGAGAGGCGATGTTACTGCAGGCTTAACGACATGCGATACGGGTAGAGCCCGCCCATACCATCCACCCATACAACCTGTTAGGACATCCGTCTCGTCAAATACTCTCACCATGCAAAGATGGATCTGAGATCCGACATTCACAGAAACTTCTAGCCTCGAAATACCACACCATAAAGGGATCTGGAGGAGGAACTTGGATAAGGGAAAATCCTTGTTGCTTCACGGATCATTGGAGGACATCGCATCAGCTACTTTTCACTTCATCTCCATCAACACTATTTTCAACCAACTCTCATTCATTATATCTTGTTGTAATTCCAAGACAATTGTGGTTTGCACTTGATTTACCTTTGCACTTTCAATCCATGCATATGAATATGGTGATGTTGTTGATTCCTTCCATGTGTGAGTAGTCTCACTTATTCTTGGAGAGATGGAGAAACCTTAGCATTATTATGAAATGAAATAAAGATGATCTATAACTTTGGTCTTTGATCTATTGATTTATGATATTGTGTTAGATCTCTCACTCTCTAGATGGTATGAGATGTCGAGCACATAGCATCTGCCTTCGGAGCTACAGAGAAGGAAATACCTTTTGGATGTGTATGGGAGTATGTCTAGTGCTACTTTCTGAATGCAAGCACTGACTTATAACCTATACGGTCAAAGAGGGAACTAAGGGAGATTCACTAAGCTCATATGATATCTATGGGGAAACCCTTAATTGTGGTGGTCTGTAGAAGTGATTTTCTCACAGGCATCGTAGTGGTTATTAAGAGATGACCTCAAAACTTGACTCGAAGAAGTGGCTTCTCGTGACACTTGTAGTGAGCATCTTATTATGCAGCTCTCTCCACACATATCATGACAAAAGACATAGATTATCCTAATCATGAATAATTCTCACATCTTAGTGGTGTATCCTATATCCTCGAGGACATTTTATCCTTATTGAGTTCCAACAGCATTCCCAACACTTTTTTTACTTGTTTACTTTACTCGCTTTTATTACTTTAGTGCATACAAACACAAAAACCTTTAAAACACCCTTGAACTCAAAGGCAGCTTACAAGTTCTTTGGTAGATAGTGACAAGGGGCATAAAGACCTTAACCAAAAAATCTATGTGGGTTCGATACTCTTATTTCGAAATTAGCTACAATCGATTTGTGCACTTGTAGTAATCCTCGGGGAAATCTTCTAATGGTTCACGTAGGACATAGAGAAGATGGTTTTCTATGACGACGTCCCTGAGCCATTGGTACTAGTTGATGAAGTTTGACCCATTTAGCTTAAGTTTCTCACTGTTCAGGAACCAACCAAAGATGTCCTGAACTTTGGGAATTGCCATGATCTACAAGATATTTGCAAAGACTTAGACTAAGTTCATAATACGAGTTAAAATTTGTAATAATATTAACAATTGAGATCCCATTAAAGCTATCATCCCTAAGACAGATTAGTGATTACACGATCCCAATTCACTATATCATCCCCGATCATCACGGCCTTTGATATAGTTGCAAGAGTGTACATCATAGTGTCGATCACAACATTCATGTGACTCATGCTCGATCATTCGATCTTCTTATGTCCCAAGGCCATGTCTATACATGCTACGTTCACCAATTCAACCTTAGCGTATTCGTAGTACATACATGCTTGCACCCACCATATGCAAACATCGATATGTTTGGAACCCGGTCGCCATGACCTGCTTCATAATGATGGACTTTCTTGGTGCTGCACACAAATGGGAGAACACTATGGTGGGTATTAATTAGGGATCATCTTATTTAATGCTATTGTTGTGTATCTAATACTAGCAAACAATAAGATACACACAACGAATTAACATCATATAAAATTTATATGTGACATGATATAGTCTTATTCACGCACATTTATCTCCATCGAGCGCTCTGGCATGATCACCATATTGCCACCAGTTCGGTGCCAAGACCACGATTACTATACAACTTAGTAACTGAAAAGTAAATTACTTTACCTGTTGCACGACTATGACCATATCAAATCACATGCCTCCTGTAAAATAAAGTTAGATGCCTCTAATTTATCAATTGAAACTTTTACGTGGATGCTAGGCCGTCGAGACAGAACCATGTCTACCTACGAACTTCCAACCACAACAAGGATCCAACAGTTTGTCCATACTACACCCCTTCAGGGCCCTTCGTTGCAAATGCCATATCAACTACTGAATGAGAGACAAACAACTACTAGCCACTTATATGATACAAGCCGTATGTCGAGCGCAGAACCAGTCTTGTTGTGAGATTACACGTAAGGTTGGTCCGAACCGCTTCATCTAATAGTGTCACAATATAAACAAATACACATGGGAGGGTAACAATTGGAGGATCAATGCCCATATTCTTCATGTGTCCTAACTGTACAAGAAATACTAAGCATATATTGCCTCTAACACAACTGAAAGGGTTCATAGTAGAAAACAAAAAAATGTTGACTAGTGTAACACCAAACTGCCCAGGTTCTATCTATGAGTAATGTTGTAACAGGGCGAGGCTTTGGTAATATACCCTTGTAGACTCAAAGCATTTAACGTTCATGCGGAACGTGGATGAGGTAGTCGTGCATATCTGACCTCAAGGTCGCGAAGCTCCTCGCAAGTCACCCCTAGTCCTTGCCTGATGATACTGGTGCCACTAATAGCAGCACCCCTGAGGTCTTGCACATGTTCGATGCTCGACGATGACTCCTGCTCTCCTTGATCCAGCCGGGATTGCGGAATTAGATCTTCTAGATGGAATCACCAGAACACAATAGTGTGTTGTAGCGAAGCAGTCTCTTGCTCATGTAGCCCTCACTTGGTGCCACAGTCAGAAGAGAAGAGAGAGATACATAGAGAGAGAGAGAATTCCTAAAGAAATTTCCTTAGAAAATATTGGGTTACTTTTCCCTCCCATATATACCTCTATATATAGGGGAAAAGTGGGCACCCCCAACTACTAAAGTCTCGCGGTGGGACTAAAGGGGGAGAAGGTAGGGAGGAGGTGCACCAAGGGGAGAGGGTCGACCGGCCGGGGAGGGTGGGCCCTGCATGCAGCCCATGGGAGGTCGGTGCTAGGGTGGGCCCTACCCACACGCCCTCCAAGGCGGTGGTGGCTTTCCCTAGGCTTCCTTCCCTCTTGGGCCTTGCTCCCTCCCGGAACTTGGCCCAATAGAAAAGTTGTCCCATTAAATTTAATTTAAATATTATTTTATTACTAATTACAATAATCAATATAAAAATACATATTCATTAAATCTATTTTGACCTGAAACACCCTTCGGTTCATACCAATCTCATTCAGAATTCCCCCGGAACATTCCGGTTCTCTCGTGATAACTTCCAATGTTTCTTCATGTGATTCCATCCAGAATGATCTCCAGGCGTCGTAAAACTCTTAAGTGCGTTACCTTTGTAGGGTCACAGGTAGGCGACACTAGCGTAAAATCAAATATTTCTACCGCATCAACCAGGAATACTATTGTCATAGATCACGGGATTACCGCTAGACGCGCAGGTGCGGAACTCGATGAAGCACGTCGCGGCAGTGTAGATGTTCTACGTCTCCTCCTTGCCATCATCCCACGAGTAGCTCCCCTTTGCGCGGCTCGTCCAAGTGCTATAGATGCAGCACCTCCGAGGTATCCACACATCCGGAGTGGAAGCCGTCACACGCCAGACTGCTAGATGCGCACGTGCAACACAGGCGAAAGAGGAGTGGTGGCTGGGTGGAATGCTCAACCCTGTTCAGCTCGCCTCACTCTCTCTTATATAGGCATCCCTGGCGGGCTTCTACATTAGCAGCCCATTAGCAGCCTAAACCTGGTCTAATTCGGATCCAATCCTCATTAGGCTTCCAGCCCCTAAAGTGTGTGACCCTATAGGTTCATACACGTATAGACATGACACGAGTACACTTACTCTGTCAATAGTTGGTAGCGGCCTCTAGCAAGACATGCCAAATCCTAAACACATATAAAGATCATTCGGACGAACCATCACAAGGTTGAGTACATGTCTTTCCCTTTGCCTCACGATATTTGGTCTAGCTCCAAGCTGACCTCTCTTTCTCGATACTGTGATTCGGAATCCCTTTACTAGGTTAACTCTTAACCATATGTACCACGGCCATGCATTTGTGGATCCGATCACTCGAGGGGCCCAGAGATATCTCTCTCAAGTAGAGAGGGTCAAATCACATCTTGATTCATCGATGCCTTGCAGCATGTATTAGGACAAACCCGAAAACTACCTTTATAACTACCCAGTTACAGAGTAGTGTTTGATAGCCCCAAAGTAGGTCGATCCACATCTCAAGTACATGCGACAATCTCAGGTCTAAGGACAAAACGTACACGATGTGTAGAGAGAGCTGCAAGTATTATTGCTAGTCTCAAGTTGGGTCGGTCCAACCCCATGTTCATAACATGTGTCCACATTATTGGTTTGACATCTCCATGTCTATGACTTGCGAAACATAGTCATCAACCAATCGATGTGCTAGTCTAATATTCACGTGTGTCCTCACATGAACTTTGACTAGGGACAATTATTAGATAACCATACAAGTAAAGAGTTTCACAAATAATTCACATAATTGCCAATCAATACAAGTTGCCTGGTATATGGATATTCAAGGAACATTATAAAAACTCATGGATACACATGAAATACAATCATCTCTATGATTGCCTCTAGGGCATATTTCCTTCAACCTTGTGGTTCGGGAACATCATAAACATGATCGAGATGACTCTTGGATCAATGATCAAAAGCGGGATAGGGATGCCCATAATGAACCCTATGCATTCCACGATGTCAACTTCTTTTGAACCACAAACGTCCAGTCAAATTCCCTTTGTTACTTTGATACCTAATATGTAGGAGATCTAATCATTGGTAGCATAATACCTTGTTCAATCTCGTTACCGACAAGTGTTGCTTTAATCGTTCCCACGTGACCTAGTCACACACTACATAGCTTATGGATGTAATCTCACCAAGTGGGACCAGCGTATCTACTCGTCACGCAGGAGAAAACATCCGGATCTTAATGCGTTCGCCTCAACGTGTCCCTTTGTAATACCCAACATACACCTTTATGATCACCATATCATAGTGTCATGGTTGATGAAGTCAAAGTAGCCTCGGGTGATAGTGATTAAACAAGATCTCATGGTCTAATATTTAGGATACTTCGTTTCTAACTATTGCAACTATGAACTTTGTGACTTGATCACGTTGCAATACTTATATGGGTAATGTCCACCACATCATTTCACCAACTATACGATTATATTGTTAGTTGGAATAACTGCTCTATGATCAGGAAACCTTGATCATGAGTTTCCCAATGAAGTAGTTGTATAGAGGCTACTAGGGACTATTTGGTTTGTTTATATACCACACATGAATCAATATTTCAAAAATATTATGAACTAATGAGATATGATAATAAACACCTTTATTATTTTCCTCTAGGGAATATCTCCTTCAAGAGGTTGTACACCTTAACCACGAGATTTTGGTACCCTGCCCGGATCCCTCATGTATCGTGGGTCGAGTAACCAAACAATACCCTTTGGATGCCTACTCCAGTATGGGAGCCTACCCTATGAGTTGTTTCTATCAACACCGGGGCATTGGGCACCAAGGACCATCCATAGCACATTTTCCACTTCATCATGTGTGCACTTTCAATGAGAGGCTCATAGTATTGCCCGGTTGCCCATAGACAGTTCATTTTCTCCCCTAGGTTAATGTTCCCAACAAAGTCCCTTCACCATGGGGAGACCCAACTTTGAGGGTACGAACCCTTAAAAGTAGTTGTAAGGCATCCCATTCTAAAGCAGACAAACTTCAAGTTAAGCCCTGTCCATTCTATGGTAATTTGGTTGCACGGTTTAGTTCTTCTAGCAAACTACATATAATCGGGTGTATTTTTGTAAACATTTTTCCTCCATTTTTCCATCCAGCATCAGTTGAAAACTAAACCTTTCCCTTTCTCTAAAACTTCCTCTTGGTAAGGTAAGCTTCCCAAGGTTTAGAAAACAACACCCTTTGTAAACTTCTCAAGGGGTTCCCAACCTATATTTTTGCTTTGGCTAAAAAGGGTTTCCAAGGCGGCATGGTGTTAAGCACCAACCTAATATACTAGGGGATGAGTAGGTGTCATAAAGGGGTTGGACTTAGCATGACCATTGTGTAATAGCTTGGAGGAGCCAAGCTACTACGATATATAAATAACAATATAGTAAAACAATGCAATTTGTATGAATAGGCAAGTAAAACATGCATAACATAAACATTAGGACAAGCTTCTGAACAAGTAGGTGGCTTGCCTTAGTTAGAACATTGTCCTTGGACTTCATCTTCAAAGTTCTAAAACACATTCTTCTCTTCCTCGATCTCACCACATTCACATATATCATCACAAATAAGTAAAACATGCAAAACACACAAGAGAGCATATCAATCATGTAACAACCCAAAAATATTAAACAAGATTACCAAGTTCTAATCACCCAAGTTTAGGGGTAACAAAAACTTTTCTTATTAAATCTCATATGAGTCTATGTGTGAATTGCATTAGTGTATGAATGAGTCCAATTTCCATGTTTTATTGCTAAAAATGATAAGGAATGGTTTAAAGATTAATACTACATCATCTAGGTAATTTACAAACTAAATCAAAAGAAAACAAAATCAAATATGAATCATATGATCAAATGGTCATTTTGACCAAAATTATCCACTAGAGCACTTTGAGTGTTCCTAATAAAAGATTTCTAATAGAAACATTTCCAAATCTTTGCACCCCTTGCTAGACCAAGTAAAAGTGAACCCAAGACCGCTTTACAAACTAACAAAAACTATTTTCAAATCTATTTAAAAGACATTGAAAAATTGAATCAAGTTCATATGCATAGATCACCCTTTTTTTAAATCAGTCAAATCATTTCCCCTTGACTTTCCTATCAACCATAGACACCCAAGCATGTGACAAACACACTCACCAAAATTGATCCAAAAATTCAAACTTTGAATTCATGCGACCATTTGGTCGAGCACATGGCAGACACCAGTAAACACTTGCACAACAATCACTGTTTGGAGCAGTAATTGATCGCCACTTGTGCCTCCATTCTCCCCCCTGGATGCCCACTGTATATAGTAGCATAGTGGACAAGTCTCCCCCTTTGCCGTTCGCACCAGTGCAGCGCCGCTCGAGCTCACCATGCCGGTCGACCAAGCACTGCTCACCACAGACCACGCCGCCCTCTCCCACGATGTCCAGGAGACAGGCAACACTCCACCGCCATCCTTTGTCCACCTCTCGACCGAAGACAAGCCGTGGATCAGCCGTAATGGCCGCACCCACTTCTCTGTCCACCATGCTGAGAGCGTGCCAGAGCGCCGCGGCCGACACACACACGTCGTGCCTCGCCATCTCTGCGCGTGCCCGCACTCATCGTGACCATTGCTACCCCCCAGACACGCCCGTTCGCCGCTGCACGAACCGTGGCCACTGTGTGCCATCTCGAACACCGTTGTTCCCGCACAGAGCACGGACCGCTCCTGACCATTCTCGACCGCCCCTTGTTGCACCATCACTTGAACGGCAACCGCCCTGAAGAGCTGTGTCGACCCCTACCCTCAGCCTTGCAAATAGCTCACTGCAACAACGTCGCTGACAAGCCCGAGCCATGCCGCTCTGCCCCTCTCGTCGGCGTATAAAAGAGGTCACCCCAGCCCTCATTTTCCACACTATCTCACTTCCCTCTCTCTTAGAAACATCCCACACCTCTCCCCGGAGCAAGGCAAGAACCACATCACCGGAATTTCACCGGAGCCCGCCACTGTAGAGGAGAAGAGGAACTGGAGCTAGGAGCTGCCCCAGGAACCACCGTGATAGCACCTCGAACTGCCGTCGATGAAAACCTCATTCGCCCCCATCGCCGACCTTAGCTGGAGCCCATGTGAGCCCCCACGTACCCCCACCGTCGCATTAGGGTTCAGTTCTCGCCGGCGCTATGCGACGGAGACGATGAACCACAGCCGTTAGTTCCTATTCTAATCGTAGCGCTAAGATTGAAACTTACCGTTTCGGCTTAGCTGAGTCGCTGACCAGTGGGACCCACGAGCAGCCCGTTGCGCGCGTGCCGCGTAGCTGGGCCGGCCCAATTAGTTTCACCCGCAGAGCCCGTTGATTCAAATAGACTTTTTCCATTTTAGTTAAAACTAGATTCTATCAGTAGATTCAAAAATCAATTCACAAAGATCTACTGAACCAAATTGCATGATTCCAATTTTGTTGGAAATGTATTCAAATTGTCTACCCAAGCCCGTTGGATTCAAACCATTTGAAATTATAGATCACCTATAGTAAAAATAACAAGGCAGAGACTTTTCCAACTTCAAACATTTTTCAATTATCAAACATAAATGCTTTTGAGTTGATTCCAACTCTCAAAAATCACATTTGAAAAAATCTATCTGAATATGTAAAAATATTTAGGTTTATATGCAGTGATCTTGGACTAGTACCAAAAGAATGCTATATAGGAATTTCTAGTCACTTTAATTGTATTAAATAGTAATTTTAAACTTTATAAAATGTGACCACCACTTTAAATCACATTTCCAAGTATTAGAATATGTGGTGATGACATGTGTCAACATGATCCCATATTTTAATTGGAGAATATTAAATCTTAAGTATATTCAATGAGTAGAAATTACTTTTCTAAAATAAGAAAAATAAGACTAGGTCTTTATTTCATGTGATGATTGTGATGATGCTAGATCATCTAGTGTGAGCCTTTGTGTACTACATAGAAGTAGTTAAGTATTGTTTGGTGATTTTGTACCTCATATTCATGTATAGATGATAGTACCGACCCGGGCTACGAGGAGGAGGTGTACTAAGAAGGAGAAGAAGAAGAGAACTTCAACCACTACACTACTCAAGGCAAGCCTAACACTACAAGTTAACTATGCAAGACATTGTTGCAATATAACATATGCAAGATGCATTAGGCATGCTTTGGTTATGCAACCTTGATTATACCAATCCCAAGTTTTACTTGCAAGCTTTATTCTTTTACATTTACCAAAGTTCTTTACCTTTAGTTAGTGATTTGTGAGTATTGGAAAAATAGGCTAGACGCCATAAAGAGCATAAAACTAGGCCTAGGTAGTTATACTTTGATGCCATAAAAAGCATAAATCTAGATTTGGGTAGGTCCACTTGATTAGCACCCCGCAATAGTGAAACCCTCATTGCTAGTTGCTAGTGCTAAACTACTCCTGATCACCTTAGATGAGAATACTTGGAGGAAATGATTATGGAAACCTTGGAATGATGATTCATTGTATTGAAATGTTTTTACATGTGTTATGAACACAAAATGATTTGATGATGAAACTACTTGAGGCATGAGCCTTGATTTTTATAAAAACTGATGGTTGGGTTTGGATGCGATACCATTCCAATTTTACCGTACAACCACAATACCTGAATTGGGTAGGGCTTACTGGAAGTTTATATGCCTTAGCATGGGTTCCCTCACGGAAAGAGGTTGAGCTGAGGCTACCTCGTGAATGTAAATGACCACCTATGCAGTGCCCAGGATGGCAGATGGCCATGGCTGGGAGGCCAAGCTCACAGGGGAGGTGCCTATACTAGAGTGTGTAATTGAAAGGTTAGGATTGATTATCTGCATACTAAGTATAATGATTCAGGGTTATCCCTGACGGATGTATCAAATCTTGTGGTGAAAGTGTACCACCTCTACAGAGTGTCAAACTATTCGAATAGCCGTGTCTGCAGTTATGGATAGTTGGAGTGGCCATACTATTCTGTTGTCAGATGTTTTCAAAATGACTTGTGAATTGAGCTATGACCTTGACTTGGCCACAATAGGGTTGTGGACATGAAAGCTAGGTTCCCATTTAGGTTATGTAGAAAATTAAATTAGGTTCTTTACTTTTGAACTCTTATGAAATAAACCTGGCTTTTGCAAATAAACCTAGAGCTTAAGATTCCTACTAGAACTACCTTACTTGTTAGTGATAGTTTGGCAGTACTTAAAGAGTACTCATGGCTTTGTCCCTAGTTATTCCCATAGCTAGACTACAAGGAGGACTACCAGGAAGATGGACAGCAAGAGGTCTATGACAACTAGGATCATCTCCCATAGTCAGCATTGCTTGTGACCCTGAAGATGGAGCCCCTACTACATTTACTTTTGCTGCTTTGATTGTATTAAGACTGGATCATGAGATCCTTTAGTTGTAAGACCTTTATTATGGTTTGTATTGGATGATGTACTGTGGTACCAATTCTGTTATGTCTCGCAAAAATGGTAATCCTGGGATTGCGATGTATGGCATAACAGGCATCTGTGATTAAAAATCCGGGTGTTGACAAGTTGGTATCAGAGCCATCCTGACCATAGGAGACCCTAGTTAGAATGGACGTCTAAACAAAAAAACTAAGTTTCAAAACAAAAGAAGTGAGTATTTATTAAAACCTATTCCCACTCTTATCCTTGAGATTCTTTCAAAAAAAATCATGTTCCTCAAAAATTCTTGCAATCCTACATAAAATTTGACACACATGATCACCCCACTAACTTGCTCACCCTAAATTCTTATAGATGGAGGTCAAGTATAGCAAGTTCTACCAGATGGACAATGGAGGCCACTTGATCTTTGAGAGGGATCTAGATGCACTCGCAGTGCATCTTGAGCGCCCGCACCCGGAGTTCTTCGGGGCACAACTCAACAATCATGTGGGAGGAGAGCTACAGTGGCTGATAGTTGCAGATCTCAGAGGCAAGATGGAAGAACCCACCTCGGAGAAGATCCAATTTAGCTTGAGGGAGAACAATTGGCTAGAGGAACTAGCCAGGGCTATGTAGGAAGCTCTTGCCCGTTTGTGTGGGCAAAACATCAACCAGATCAATGGTACTCGCCTCGCTCACTACGCAAGGCGTGATTCTATGAGACTGCCATTGGAGATGCCAGGACACCCGGAGCTGAAGCACCAGGTGGATAATCTCGACTTCATGTTGTATGATAGATAGAAGGAGTTGGACAACGCCCGTGCCTACACCAACCATAACCATGCCATTGGAGTCAGGAAGGTCCAGACCCTCGCCATCCTCGCCAAGGACCGCCATTCACTTCGTTGTCAGCATGACAAGAAGGATCGCATCATCAATCGTCTTCGCAAGAAGGTCGCCACTCTTGAGAAGACCATCCGTGAATAGGAGATCCAGCTTGAAGCAAAGGAGGAGGAAGGTGAAGATATCCCTGGAGATCTCTACTCTTACCTCAGTGATGATGACGACTACCTGGAGGACGAGGCCATGGAGGATCACACTGATGAAGATGATGTCAACTTCATTGATGATGATTATATGCACTTGAGCACTACCGTAGGAGTGAGTTGTACTCGGTCCCACTGTATCATAGTTTCACAGAATGGTTCTTAAAACCATGTGTTTCCTTGTTGTGGTGTGTGTTTGTATTGAGTTCTATGAATGAATGAATGAAAATAAAGTTGTTAGTCTGCAAAACCCAAGTCAAACTCCAAGTTTAAAGTTTCTAAAACAAACCCATAAACCCTAGAAATTTCCCCCTTGTCTCATTATCTATCTCAATATTCAGATGCCTCGTGGTAACGCCGGTGGTAGAAGTTCATCTCAGGACCCAATGCTGCAGATTATGCAAATGTTAGTTTCTGACCATGAAGCTAGTAGAGCCGAACGTCAAGCCAACTTAGCCACTCTTCAACATATAGCTCAGATGGCCCACAATAATCAAGGCCACGAAAACCAACCATGGATCCAAGCTCAAGAACTTTCAAAACACCAATACCCCTATATTTAATAAGTCTGAAGAGCCCTTAGATGCTGATGACTGGCTGCAAACGATGGAGAACAACTTAGAGGTCGCATGAGTTGGGCCAATGAAAAAGTACTTGTTTGCCACCCATTATATGGCAGGTGATGCAAGAGCCTGGTGGAATAGCACCTATGCCATGAACGGAGGTCGGATGATGACTTGGGAGGAGTTCAAAATCAAGTTCAGCCGGACCCATGTGCCCCCGGGTTTGATTAAGAGGATGAGGGATGAGTTCAGAGATTTGAAACAAGGAAAGATGATTGTGGTTGAGTACCACTACAAGGAATCTGGCCTTCTATGACCCTCCATTTTCGTCACAGAATCGTCATAGTAGTCCGTTTATGACGATTCTATGAAGATTTTGAGATCGTCGAAAGCTGAGCGTCGCAAATGAACTATAACGATGATTTTTGCGAAATTGTCATATCCGTCTATGACGATATTGGATTGTCATAGACGTTATGACGATCGCATATCGTCATGGGCAATTTGGCCTAGCTAGGTCAGATCCAACATGGCCGATCCTACGTGGCACGAAACCAGCCCAGTCCATGTCAAGTGTTTATATGGGCCAAGCCCAACAACTTTATCAATTAATTTTGGATATCAATTCAGTTGATTCGTTGGGCCAAGCCCAACATGTTGTCCTTCTCTATTTTCAGGGCATTTTCCTTTTAGGATCCTTTTCTTTTTTATTTTGGATATTTTTTGAAATTGTACACTGGTCTAGTCTAAAATTGTGTGGGTCAATGACTTTTTAGAGCCCATCTTGTATTTGTTTCATTTCAGACAAAGAAGCAGTAAACAGCAAATATTTACATACGCACAACCCAAATCACATTAATTTTCATGAATGATAACCAAAATTAGATCAATATTACAATCATCACATATTACAATCGCCTAGGAATATGAAACCGATACAAGCATACATTCTAGTATATTACAACGATTCCATTATTCAAATCACCCCTGAAAATACAAATAGCTTCAAAAAATATGACTAACTACTCTTTGTTGAGTAATGAATCCTTCACATCCTCCACCTTCAGCCTGGAGCTCCTGTAAAAGAGAGGAAATGATGATTATGGTTGTCAGTTATGTCAGGCGACAGTTAAAACACTAAAGGAAACCTAGCTAGCTCCAGCCAAACACAGCAAAACTTGCTAGCTACCTCTAATATTGATCAACAACACTTGTTGATTTGTGTCAATCAACCACGGTTATTGGATCAGTTGATGACATTAGCAAGAGAATATTTTCACACTATGAAACATATCATATCGCTACTGTATTGCTAGCTAGTAATAGAGTAGTATAGTACAGTTTTCTAAACATATCCCTATGAAAGGATTGTAAAAAGCATTGAAGAAAATACAACAAGTTGGAGCATAGCCTTTCGAAAAAAAGCTGGAGCATACCATAGCAAATGCTAGCTGAAATCAGACTTGCTCTGTTGATAGGTGATCATGGGGACGAACACTCAGCGACGCAGCACAACACGCATGCACCAAGCAGCTCCTGTGAGGCCTACCCAGATTTATCGGAATATTACCCAGTGCATAGTCACCAGTAAGATAGAATCACCCAGCTGAAATTGCTATAGGCAATTCATGTTAGAAAGTAGAAACTATATGAACCAGCTAAAGTTACACAAATAGTTGAACAAGTTAGTACATGACAAGACAAAAATAGGATAAATAAGAACTACAGTGGCAAGAAAAACTATAGATTTAGATGCACAAATAAGAACTTCAGTCATCACAGTCAAGTAAATGCTGATAAACATAAAATAAAATGTATGTGCAAATTAAGTTCATAGAGAATGGATCACAAATGTCTACCTAATCAGTTCGAAATCCAAACCAGAAGGCATCATTAAATTATCAACACGAGTCTCAAGTAAGATAAATGTCGAGATACTGCAAAAAATGCAATCATCCAAATGAAAGGTAAATAAGAACTTACTAGATCAGTTCACGGATAATTGCTGGCCATTAATCAAGAGTTCTCAAAAGGGTAATTAACCAATCATGATTGTGAAGTTCACAGAAACTAAAAAACAACTCAATAGTTTTTCTTGAGAAGATAGATGTTCAGTAAATGGAGGCGATATACTAGATAACCAAATCATCAATTTCAGAAGTTTTGTTTAAGATATTTCAATGATGTAGCATATCTAGAAACAAAAGGGCAGAACAATGCAGCGATGACATGCTTAGCATCAGTTTTAAAAGCTCAATGTAATAGACATCAAAGAACAAATAGATCTCTGTGGTCTAATTGTTTCACATCGTCTTCTGAGGACATTATCCTCACGTCAAGTCATCCTCCTATATTCTAATCTCCAAATAGCCAACAAAACTATTTGACCCAACTCGCTGATGCAGCTATCTTGAGAATGACAGGATGGGATACACTATAGAGCAACTAAGCGATTGGCAATCAAATAGTGTGCAAGTACTACCCAAATTCATTGCTGCGCAAGTAGCGTGAGTCCATGATAACCATATATAGTTAGATGAGATTTTGACCATTAAGTAGGTTATCACCAACATTTATGGCCATTGCTACTCAGATCAGATACAATCAATGGAATCTTGAGAAAAATCGAGAGTCTCTGTACCTAAAAGAGGATGGGGAGGCAGGCGAGCAGCGTGGTGCAGGTCTTGTTGACAACACCCGCGATCCCGCTGGCGAACAGGTGCGCCTCCATGCCGATGTGGCGCTGCTGCTGCTCCGGGTGGAGCACCACCATGGAGGCCCGGGCGCCATCCACCATGACGCCTCCCACCTGCGCCTCCATCTGCATCGGCAGTAGGAAGGGGTATGAAAATATTGGGATGAGGATAAAGGAGCCACCGCGCGATGGAGGTTGACTTCCAGGGTGTTGTGGAGGAGGTGGTCCAACATCGGCCGCTACTACTGTTGTCATCCCATGTGGCTAGTCCGTCGAGGCAGGGAAGGAGGTGGGGGAGGGGAGGCGGCAGGTTGGGACGGCGGCGGCGTATCTGGAAGGTGAAAGTTCCTCCCTTCTCCCAGATTGAGAGAGAGGAGAGGTGGGTCACGATGCGGAGGACAGGCGGCGATGTAGAGCAAGGGGAGGCTAGGTCGGGCTTGAATGGCGAGCGACACGGTCAGGAGAAGCGGGTCGCGATGTGGAGCGATGGGATTATGGTTGCGGTGAGGAGCGGCTGTTGAGCGAGCGAGAGAGAGAGAGAGAGAGAGAGAGAGAGAGGGAGAGAGGAACATGTGGCGGCGGGTCTGCGAACAGGAGCGAGGGTATTAGGGTTTGGGGGTCAGTCCCTCTCGACCCAGCATGATATCACGAAATTACCCCTGATCACTTCTGTGCTGAGGTCTATGGGAACTGTAGGTCGTTTCTGTCATTTCACCTACAAATACAAGGGGACAAGGAGGCATGGGATAAAATTTGGGGCGTTGGATGGAGGGCATGTAGACAGATGAGATCACCTTCGGTGGGGTAACCGTGGGTACTCTGTTTCTCTATTCTGATTGGCTGGCACTATTTTTCTATTTTTCGACAGTCCAAAACGGGTTGTTTTGTGAAGCAACAACAAAATTTAAGTTCCAAAATGGTACAACCCTATTGTTTTAAAAACTAGTCCACCTTAAATGGATAATGTCCCAACTGGGGTATCTCAAACATTTCCATCCACCCTGCTGAAAAAGACAAATGCCTGTCAAATCGATAGAAAGTGGGTCCGGTTTGAACTATTGGTACATGATCTAATGCTCGTGATTTTTTGCAAAAATCATTTCTAGACTCACAATATGATGTTTCTTCAGATATCCAATGCAAGTTTTGCGAGGCTCGTCCTTTATCTTTATGCCCATCGTTTTGGCCATAGTTTGAAACATGAAAATTTTGAAACGGGCATAAGGAATTCAAAAACGGTCCAAACTATGTGAAACCTTCACGTGCCGTCATGTTATGTGACATAGTTTCAAGGAAAAATATCAAACTTGGTAAATTGATTGCGTCTTGAAAAAACCTTCTCAGAAATGACCTATCATGTCTGAGGTTTCATGGCTTTCGCGTCAAATGGCCAATGTTATGGCTAGATTCAGGGCATAGTTTGTGATAATGTGCCCGTATTGTGCACACGTGTGCGTTTTGGGATGTCGAACAATGTTGCAGGAGGAAGTTTTCCTTTTTGTTACATGTAAAATCCATTTTCCATTTTTCGAGCGCCAAAAACGAGTTGTTTTGTGAAGCAACCACCAAATGAAAGTTTCAAAATGCTATCATCCCATTTTTCAAAAATAATATGCCAGCTTACATGGACAAATGTCCCAACCGGGGTACCTAAAACCTTTCCGTACACCCCTGGTGAATAAGACAAATTCCTACTGAATCGGTAGGAAATGGGTCCGATTTGAACTACAGGTACATTATCTAATGCCCATGATTTTTAGAAAAAATTATTGTTAGACTCACAATATGCTATTTCTTTAGATATCCAATGCAATTTTAGAGAGGCTCAGACCCTAGCTAAGAACCTTTATGCCCGCCATTTTGACCATAGTTTGAAATGGATATAAAAAATTCAAAAACGATCCAATGCAAATCCTTCGCGTGATGTCTTATTATGTGACATAGTTTCAATAAAAAATACCAGACTTGGTAGATGCAAGTGTCTCAAAAAAACCTTCTCAAAAATGACCTATCATGTCTGAGGTTTCATGGCTTTCGGCCCAAACGACCAATGTTATGGCTAGAATCGCGGCATAGTTTGTGATACTGTTCCCATATTGTGTACACATATGTATCATGGGATGGCGAACAATGTTCCAGGAGGAAGTTTTCCTTTTTGTCCCACGAAAATACCATTTTCCATTTTCCGAGCACCAAAAACGGGTCGTTTTATGAAGAAACTACCAAATGAAAGTTTAAAAATGCTACCATCCCATTTTTCAAAAATAATAGGCCACCTTACGTGGACAAATGTCCCAACCGGAGTATCTCAAACCTTTTCGTACACCCCTGGCGAAAAACACAAATTCCTGCTGAATCGATAGGAAGTGGGTCTGATTTGAACTACAAGCACATTATCTGGTGCCCATGATTTTTTGAAAAAATGATTTTAGACTCACAATATGCTATTTCTTCAGATATCCAATGCAAGTTTAGAGAGGCTCATCCCCTATCTTCATGGCCATCATTTTGACCATAGTTTGAAACTTTTTTTGAAACGGGCATAAGCAATTCAAAAACGGTCCAAACAATATAAACCATACTGAAGAAGAAGCTACTTGGGAGCGAGAAGATTACATTAGGACTAAGTTTCCAAATTTCTTTAGTTCCTAGTTTTTCTTAAATCTCGGGATGACATTTTGTTTAAGGAGGGAAGATTTGTAACATCCCAAAAATATTAAACAAGATTAGCAAGTTCTAATCACCCAAGTTTCGGGGTAACAAAAACTTTTCTTATTAAATCTCATATGAGTGTATGTGTGAATTGCATTAGTGTATGAATGAGTACAATTGCCATGTTTGATTTCTACAAATGATAAGGAATGGTTTAAAGATGAATACTACATCATCTAGGTCATTTACAAACTAAATCAAAAGAAAATAAAAAAATATGAATCATATGATCAAATGGTCATTTTGACCAAAATTATCCACTAGACCACTTTGAGTGTTCCTAGTAAAATATTTCTAACAGAAACATTTTCAAATCTTTTCACCCCTTGCTAGACCAAGTAAAAGTGAACCCAAGACCACTTTACAAACTAACAAAAACTATTTTCAAATCTATTTAAAAGACATTGCAAAATTGAATCAAGTTCATATGCATAGATCACCCTTTTTTTAAATCAGTCAAATCATTTCCCCTTGACTTTCCTATCAACCATAGACACCCAAGCATGTGAGAAACACACTCACCAAAATTCATCCAAAAAATTCAAATTTTGAATTCATGCGGCCATTTGGTCGAGCACCTGGCAGACACCAGTAAACACTTGCCTAACAATCATTGTTTGCAGCAGTAATTGATCGCCACTAGTGCCTCAATTCTCTCCCCTGGTCGCCCTAGTGTCCAGCAGCACAGTGGATAAGCCTCCCCCTTTGTCGTTCGCACCAGTACAGCGCCGCCTGAGCTCACCGTGTTGGTCGACCAAGCACCGCTTGCCACAGACCGCGCCGCCCTCTCCCACGATGTCCAGGAGACAGGCAACACTCCAACGCCACCCTTTGTCGACCTCTCGACCGAAGACAAGCCGTGGACCAGCCGTAATGGCCGCGCCCACTTCTCTGTCCACCATGCCAAGAGCGTGCTAGAGCGGCGCAGCCGACACACACACACGTCGTGCCTCGCCCTCTCCGCGCGTGCCCACACTCATCGTGACCCTAGCTACCCCCCAGACATGCCCATTCGCCGCCGCGCGAACCGTGGCCACTGTGCGCTGTCTCGAACGCCGTCGTTCCCGCATAGAGCACGGACCGCTCCCGACCATTCTCGATCGCCCCTTGTCGCACCATCACTCGCATGACAACTGCCCTGAAGCGTCGCGTCGACCCCTACCCTCAGCCATGCAAATAGCTCACTGCAACGATGTCGCTGACGAGCCCGAGCCATGCCGCTCTGCCCCTCTCGCTGGTGTATAAATAGAGGCCACCCCAGACCTCATTTGCCACACCAGCTCACTCCCCTCTCTCTCAGAAACCTCCCACACCTCTCCCCGGAGCAAGGCGAGCACCACATCGCCAGAATTTCACCGGAGCCCGTCGTTGCAGAGGAGAAGACGAATTGGAGCTAGGAGCCGCCCCAAGAGCCATCGTGACGACGCCTCGAACCACCGTCGATGACAACCTCATTTGCCCCCATCGCCGTCCTTAGTTGGAGCCCAGGTGAGCCCGCACGTACCCCCACCGTCGCGTTAGGGTTTAGTTCTCGCTAGTGCTGTGCGACGGAGACGATGAACCACAGCCGATTGATCCTATTCTAATAGTAGCGCTGAGATTGAAACTTACCATTTCAGCTTAGCTGAGTCGCTGACCAGTGGGACCCGCCTGTCAGTAGCTCGCTACGCGCGCACCGCATAGTTGGGCCGGCTCAATTAGTTTCCCGCGCAGAACCCGTTGATTCAAATAGACTTTTTCCATTTTAGTTAAAAATAGAATCTGTCAGTAGATTCAAAAATCAATTCACAGAGATCTACTAAACCAAATTGCATGAATCAAATTTTGTTGGAAAGGTATTAAAATTTTCTACCCAAGCCCGTTGGATTCAAACCATTTGATATTATAGATCACCTATAGTAAAAATAACAAGACAGAGACTTTTCCAACTTCAAACATATTTCAAAAATCAAACATAAATGCTTTTGAGTTGATTCCAACTCTCCAAAATCACATTTGACAAGATCTACCTTAATAAGTAAAACTAATTAGGTTTACATGCAGTGATCTTGGACTAGTACCAAAAGAATGCTATATAGGCATTTCTAGTCACTTTAATTGTATTAAATAGTAATTTTAAACTTTATAAAATATGACCACCACTTTAAATCGCATTCCCAAGTATTAGAATATGTGGTGATGACATGTGACAACATGATCCCATATTTTAATTGGAGAATATTAAATCTTAAGTATTTTCAATGAGTAGAAATTACTTTTCTAAAATAAGAAAAATAAGACTAGGTCTTTATTTCATGTGATGATTGTGATGATGCAAGATCATCTAGTGTAGCCTTTGTGTGCTACATAGAAGTAGTTAAGTATTGTTTGGTGATTCTGTACCTCGTATTCATTTATAGACGATAGTACAGACCCGGGCTACGAGGAGGAGGAATACTACGAAGAAGAAGAAGATAACTTCAACCACTGCACTACTCAAGGCAATCCTAACACTACAAGTTAACTGTGCCAGCCATGGTTGCAAGATAACCTATGCAAGATGCATTAGGCATTCTTTGGTATTGCAACCTTGATTATACCAATCCCAAGTTTTACTTGCAAGCTTTATTCTTTTACTTTTACCAAAGTTCTTTACCTTTAGTTAGTGATTTGTGAGTATTAGAAAAATAGGCTAGATACCATAAAGAGCATAAAACTAGGCCTAGGTAGTTATACTTAGATGCCATAAAAAGCATAAAAGTATATTTGGGTAGGTACACTTGATTAGCACCCCTCAATAGTGACACCCTCATTGCTAGTTGCTAGTGCTAAACTACTCCTGATCACCTTAGATGAGAATACTTGGAGGAAATGATTATGAAAACCTTGGAATGATGTTCATTCTATTGAAATGTTTTGACATGTGTTATGAACACAAAATGATTTGATGATGAAACTACTTGAGGCATGAGCCTTGATTTTTATAAAAACTGATGGTTGGATTCGGATGCGATACCATTCCAATTTTACCGTACAACCACAATACCTGAATTGGGTAGGGCTTAACTAGAAGTTTATATGCCTTAGCATGGGTTCCCTCGCAGAAAGAGGTTAAGCTGAGGCTACCTCGTGAATGTGAATGACCACCTATGCAGTACCTAGGATGGCAGATGGACATGGCTGGGAGGCCAAGCTCATAGAGGAGGTTCCTATACTAGAGTGTGTAATTGAAAGGATAGGATTGATTATCCGCATACTAAGTATGATGATTCAGGGTTATCCCTGACGGATGTATCAAATCTTGTGGTGAAAGTGTACCACCTCTACAGAGTGTCAAACTATTTGAAATGACTTGTGAATTGAACTATGACCTTGACTTGACCACAATAGGGTTGTGGACATGAAAACTAGGATCCCACTTAGGTGATGTAGAAAATTAAATTAGGTTCTTTATTTTTGAACTCTTATGAAATAAACCTGGCTTTTGTAAATAAACCTAGAGCTTAAGATTCCTACTAGAACTACCTTACTTGTTAGTGATAGTTTGCGAGTACTTAAAGAGGACTCATGGCTTTGTCCGTGGTTATTCCCGTGGCCAGACTATGAGGACGACTACCAGGAAGATGGACAGCAGGAGGTCTATGACAACTAGGATCATCTCTCATCGTTAGAATTGCATGCGACCCTGAAGATAGAGACCCTACTATGTTTAGTTTATGCTGCTTTGATTGTATTAAGACTAGATCATGAGATCCTTTATTTGTAAGACCTTTATTATGGTTTGTAATGGATGATGTATTGTGGTACAATTCTGTTATGTCTCGTAAAAATGATAATCCTAGGATTGCAATCTATGGCATAACAGGCATCTGGGATTCAAAATCCAGGTGTTGACAACTCACCACACCACATTCGGTACAACAAGTCTAGCTTAAACTTGGGTGATACACGCAAAGACAAACATTATTGAAAAGAAACTCTAAGGTTTCCTTAAGATATTATTCTTAAAATAGCCCTTTTGGGGTTTTAGTTTGAATTGCACACATAGCGGACATGCTAATAAGTAATTTAGCAATACCAATTTTGCATAATCAAATAGTTTTGAAAACACCTAGACAGGTGTCACTATCCCCACTGAACACAAAAACCAAGGTTTTGTCCCAAATAGCTTTATTTATAAAGTGGAATCATTTTATACAATTTAAATTTTCTTTATAAGCACTTAAATATCTTTTCATTACAAAAGTATTTTCATCATGATCAATTCATACCACTAGATATATAAGAATTTTGTGAACTCAAAAAAATTGGATTTTCATTTTTATCATTTATATTTAATTCCTTATGATTTTTGAATTAGCTCTTGTTTTAGTATTTAATTCACTAGAAATTCTAAATATGTGAAATAAATTTGTTATTAGAGGGGTTGATATATATTGTAGTACTTGATCCCTGAGAGTTGAAATCAACTCTAAATACTTATTAGAAGGGCCTAGAGAATTTCCCAAAGTCGGATATGGATACTTTTTATCTTTTTTGGTACAATTATTATATAGGTCTAAATGGAATGAGGCCAAAGACACATGAAAGGCATTACCGATACCTTTAAAAACAAAATGGACTTATTTTACTTCAAGATGTACATCTGTAGACATGGATTTATAAGTGGTTTTCCTTATTTAAATTAGTTAAATCACTAGAAAATTTCTAGAATATATCTTATAGTGAAACTAGTGGCCTTGGATAGATATATTGATGTAGGTTCAGGAGAAATTTCTCTCGTGTCATTTGAACACAAATAGATTTTTCTATTGAATTAAAGCTAAACAGATCTTGTTGAAAAGATTAAAGGATTTATAAATAAAAGCTTCGCTGACCAAAATTGAACGGGCTCGGGCGATACTTCGTTGGGCCGGCCTAGTTTCTCCCTGCTGAGGTGGGAGACTGCGTGTTCAAAATGCCTGAGCGGGCCTACGGTTCAAGGGCTTCCGCCCGTGAAGGGGTACGGGGCAACCCCGAACGTCCGATCAAGTGGAGATTGACGGTCGAGCATCGTTGTCTCCAAAGGAACATGCGTGGTAGTGACCAAACCCTAGTGCATAGATGGGCATAGGATCTTACCTCGGGTGGTCCTCTGTAAACGGCTAGGCGCTAAGGGGACGCGGCGCTCGATAGAGGTCTCGATGATGTATGAAACCTGGGGTGTTAGCTTCAGCTCAACGGTGCTGACCAGGGTGCCGGCGGTGGCGTGTCAGGGCTCGTCGAAGACGGGGATTGCGGGTTACCCTGGGTAAAAACAGGAGGCTCCTTAGGTAGATCTAGGTATGGGGTATTTCCTTGCAGAAAAAGGGATTTAGGGAGTGAAGGAATCAACAGTAACCTTGCTTAAAATCTTGCAGCACTGAAATGGTTTTCTTCATCTCCTGGGCTACAAAGAGGTGGGAGATATCCCGGGCGTCTCTGAGGAGAGATTGGGGACGTAGGGGAGTGGAATGACAGTAAAGAGAAGGGAAGGGTGGCCTTTGGCCTTTTAATCCAAGAGGCATGGATAATGATGGACTTAGTCATTTTTGGACTAGGTCTTTGTCCATTGCAAGGGATTGGCTGAGAGAGGCGGTGAGGGGTGGTGTCTGGGGCTATGGCACGTTCAAACAGGTAAGAGATAGGGTGTGGTTGCTATTACTTTTACCAATGGCTCACATGCATGAAATTGGCATAAATGTATCCTCTCTCTCCTCCAAGCACTAATGACAAGGGTTAATAGTGCCCTATCTACAATGCAAGGTCGACCAGAGAGAGATTTAGGTGCTAGATAACTCAAAGTGGGTAGTTGGTTATCATCAAGTAGGTTTTGAGGAGGGGAGAAGATCATGCATGTAGGCGTGACCATTTCTCCATTATATGCTTCTAGATCTTTATTTGCACAAATACCAAGGTACAAATAAGTTAGGGAGGTTGTTTTGGGGTGTTAATGAATAGAGGATCTATGCGGAGATTTTTGGTTATGTAGTGATAGTTGGAGTTGGTGGTTTTTGTCAAAAATTTCAAAAGGCCAAGGGTTGGGATCATGTTTTACTTCCCAAACTTTTGGAACACGGCAAGGAGAGATACGGCACAAAAGTATAGAGGAGGTCAAGAGGCATATCATGTATTAACTTGCGATTTTTGTGATGATTTTAGACTCCTTTATTATCAAATAGTCAAAGAGTGTTGAATGTGTTTTTATGAGATCATTTGATATTTTTTAACTTGACAAGGGGAGTTTTGTGTGAGATTATTCCAAATACCATACCACACATTAGGTAATTTTACCAAGATTTAATGATGAAGAAAAATAAATAAAACCTTATTTTCGCATTTCTTCCATAAAGGAAACTTATTTTTGAAGTAGAGAGGGAGTTGACATAATGTAGGCCTCAAATGTTCCTTTGGATGGAATAGGGTTTTGCATAAAAACTACTTTTATTAATAAAAGGAGTTTTGAAGCTTTTGATTAATAAAGGGAATGAAGGGTTTGGGGGCAATAACAATTATGGAAATGTCCTTTTATTAAAAAACTTATTCCCAAACTCTGTCATGGCCACATAATATATCTATCATTCCCACACCTTTGTTCTTGAAGATTAAAATTTGGGTTAAATAAACATGAGTTAAGAGGGGTAAAATGGTATAGTGGTAAAAACATCATATGGGATGCAATATCAAGATGGAGGGATAGGTTGCAAGGTTCCAAATACTTCAGCAAGGGAATGGGTTTGGAGAGTAAGTTGGGTAGAAGAGAATCGTGCCTCAAGTTGGTCTCAACTTATTTGGAAACAACTAGAAAGAGGAGCTCAACATGTATCATGATGAGGAACAATGGTCAGGTTATGTTCAAGGGTTCAAAACTTGCATGGGGAATTAGGTAGATGAGCTCCATAATCTGAAACAAGGGTGTGGGATGAAAGATTACATCACACGGAATATTATGGTATAGGTGCAGGCCCTAGATGCAAGAGTCGGGGCTTTAGCTAGAGCTCCAAGAAGTGAACCTTTTAACAAAGAGGAAGACAGTTCTAGAGTTGATTTCTTAGGGCTTAGTCCAGGGTTTTGAGTTTTTGTATTTGAGTGGGACTAGGATTGTTGTACAAGACTAGGTGAAATGGTTGGGGTGCTATGGTGTTCTTAGTTTGAATTCATATGGTCGCCTTCGAATTTATAATAGGAGGAAGGATCTAGTTGTTGAATATTGTGAAGCCTACAAAACCATGATGGATTAGTAGGTTCAAAGGTTACTATGGTCTTAAAAATCTAATGGGGTGATAGAGTAGTTTGCCTAGAGTACATACATGCATTACGGTATTTTATGACAGGTTTAGGAGGATCTGCAAACAAGGGCCAAGATTGAATCTTTTAACCCTGCCATTGTTATATTAACAATAATGACAAAAAACATCAAGGATAAGTGGGTGGATGATGGATATGATCAAGGGTGTGCAAGATTGGCAAGTACACATAGCAAGGTTGATAAAAGGCTAGGTGCATGTTCTCAAGTCACATAAGAAGGATTTTAGTTAAGCCTCCTAGAATTGAATCTGATAATTAGAAGGAGGATAGATCTAGTGTTGGGGTTTTGAGGATTACTTAAAGGTTTAGCGTTACTAACAAGTGGATGGGTGTTTGGCAGCAGATCAAGACAATTCATGTGATTAACAAGTCATCACATCTCCACAACCATCTTACTCTAAGCAGATCAAGGCAATTCATAGAAACCGGACAAGAAGGAAGTATAAATCCACATGAGCACTACATAAAATATTTTGAAAAATAAGCTTTGACATAAGTAGACAATGGTTTTGGTTTGATGAAAAAGAGGGTTCTTTGGTACTTTTCTAAGGAAATAGAGAAATAATTTTCCAAGAATGTTTTATAAAATCTTGTGAACAACAAGGATTTGTGAAACTCTATTTATGAAATTAGGTGTTGACATTACCATATAGCTCTCCTAGGTTTTGTAAAGAATTTTTATGTCAAAACAAAATCTCTTTTATAAGGTCACCTTGGCTCCTTTCTTTTGAAAACACAAAAAAGGAAGAAGTTGAAGAGAAACCAAGATGATGCTTTAGATAAATAGCTATAGTACTTTGGGAAGATTAAGGTTTGAGTTGGTCATAATATAAGTTGAAGCAATAGAGTACGACAATCAAGGAAGCAAACTAATGTAACACTTGCTAATAAAAAGTTTTTGTTCCCCCAAATTTTCACTTTGTTCACACATAACCAAAGCTACAAAATGTGGGTGTTACACTCATGTTGCATGTTTCTTGGATTTTTCAAATATTTTGTTTGGTTTGTGAGTATATTCAAAGTACTCACTAGCTAGCTTTATATGCCAGATTCTCGATGAGGATCATCTTCTACTATAGCTTGAGATGAAGTGAGAAGTGCTAGGATCAGTAGCCCAGCCATAGCCATGTGGAATGGAGCAGCACCAAGCTATTGCCTCATAGTTTTCTTCCGCTTCTAGTTAAAACTCTGTATGAGCCAAGTTGGCTTGCTGTATTATCTTATGTTGATGGACATATGAACCATGTGTGGCCCTTATGTGCCTATTTGTAATGATATTTATGTACTTTATCATATTGTGATGTGTGGCCACATATCCTGGGGTGGAACATGAGGCAATTTACCGCTTTAAAAAATGTGTCACATCACAACTACCTAGCCGATGGCATCCAACCCCAATAATCCACAATTGTGATGAAAATCTGGGACCAACAAAAGAGAAACAACACATGTTTGCCAAAGAAAAAGAGGATAGGCAGGACACGAAGTGGTCATTTGGAATGCTACAACATCATTGGGATTATTCAGCACCCTACAAGAAAATGGAGCACTAAGAGGATGAAGGTGATGACTGCATGCATGATCACGCACAACATGATTATTCAGGACGAGCATGATGAGAGTATTTTTGACCAAGGGTGGGAGTACTAGGGCGAGTTGGTTGAGCCCCGGGGCGTATCAGCAATGTTCCAAGACTTTCTCTATGCGTATCATGGAATTCGTCACCGTGCAGATCCTAATGCACTTCAGAATAATTTGGTTGAGCATATGTAGGATCACTTAGGGTAACACTAGTCATTTTATTTTAACTATTCATGTGACTGGTGTAGCCTTTTATTTGGAGTGTGAAAATATTTTGTGTATGTTGAAATGATGGGACAAAATGGCCGAGATGCTGGACTATCAATGTGCAAATGGCCAAGAAGGCCAAAATGGCGGGAGAAATGGCTAAGAAGGCCACACATAGTGGGACAAATGGGACATTTGTTGGGAGCACACCTGGATAGGGAGAGGACGGCACGTTTGTTTTTGCCATTCTGGTGATATAAACGGATCATTTGGTGTCCACAATGCATCGGTCCATTGGAGATGTCCTAAAGCTTGTACACGTCAATGATGGTGTCTCAAAATAAAATAACAAGGGGTATCTCTGATATGCTATGAATGTCAGATACCACTACAAGAAAAGTTTCCTTCTGCAACAAATTGGCCTGACGGTTGTTGTAACATCCCAAAACTTGAATCCAATATATCAAGATCCAAATCACCCAATTTAGGGTTAACTAAAAGTTTTTCTCATTTAAATAATTAAGCATGCATATGAGTGTTGCATTAATGTGGAATTGTTTTAAATTGCCATGATTGTTTGTCCTAATGGTTCTAAAATGATTCTAATATGAATGCCACATCATCTAGATCATTCCTAAGCAAAATCCAAAGAAAAAGAAATCAAATAGAATTAATAAATGGAAATGGTCACTTTTGCCATTTTAATCAACTAGGTCACTTTAGGTGTTCCTAGCACTCAAATTCAAACAGAAACAATTATGGATCTTTGCACCTTCTTGATAGTACAAGTAAAGATGTACCTAGGCCCACCATGTGATCTTACAAAAACATTTAAACCCTAAATTTAAATGGCAATTGAAAATGGAATCAATTCCATATGTCTAGATCCCACTTTTTCAAAAACCATGCAAATGAATTCAACTTGACAAATCCCAGCAACCAGAGATGCTCAAGCATAAGATCAACAATTCCACCAAAAATCATTTCAAAATTCAAATCTTTGTTTCATGCGGCCATTGTGTCAAACAGGTGGCATGCACAAATTTTCTGCCTAACTATTACTATTTGATGATCAATGCATTGTCGAGTAACTGGGCTCCATTTGGTCCCCTTGTCTCCCCTAACTCTAACCAGCACCTAACTAAGCTACTAACTGGCCTAGAGCAGCAGTGCGGCACTGCCCGTTCTTGGTCAGCGCCGGCCGAGCGTGGGCAACGCTCCACAGACCACGTCGCGCCAATCTAGCACCGCCACTAGCTCCGCCCAACCCTACCGCACTCCCATGTCGCGTCCCCAAGCGCAGCTAGCCCCTGGATCACCCCAGACCACCCCCGCACTAAGCCTCTATGTTGTGCCAGCTCACGCCAGAGCGCCATCCTCGGCAGGCCAGCACATACCTCCCCTCGACCACAACCCGTGCACGCCGCTCCGCATTGACCCCAGAACCCCGCCAGACACTCCCCCTTCCCGCCGCGCGACCAGTAGTCACCGCCCGCCGTGTCGAGCACCGCCTCTGCTGCTCAGAGCGTGAGACGCACCCGACCGTTAGCCACCGCCCCTAGCGTCATCTACAAGCCGTAGCTGACCGCCAGGGAACCGCCCACCGTCCGCCTACCTTGCCCATGCATCTAGCTCATTGTGTCGTGGCCCCCGTCGAGCTCTGCCCATGCCTCTTTGCCGCCTCGCCGAGCCTATATAAGGAGGCCACCCCTAGCCTTATTTGCCACACTCGCACACTCCCCTCTCACCACTGATCATTTCCCATCTCTCGCCGAAGACGCTCGAGCAGCCAGTCTCCGGAATCGAGCTAGAGTTAGCCGCAACAGAGGAGAAGCCCCCGTCGATTTCGTCCACCCTAGGAGCTCCCGTGACCTCGCTTGAGTTTGCCATCATCTCCTCGTTCGATCGCCCCCATCTCCACACTCTTTGGAGCCCTGGTATGCCCCCACTGCACCCCCACTGAGCCGCTAGGGTTCCACCACGCCGGCGACATCTCCTTCATCGACGATGAACGTGAGCCATAGATCCTAGTTTTAATCATGCGGTCCACGTTGCCCCGTACCGCTTCGCGTTATAAGAGCCACTGACATGCGGGACCCCTCTGTCAGTTGTTCTCACCGCTGCGGAGTGAAACCGGGCCAGCCCATTAGCGTTCCCGCGCAACCCAACAGATTCAAATAAATCTTTTTCTTTTTAGAAATAAACTAGTTTTTGTCGTGTAGTTTAAAAATCAATTCAGAAATATCTACTGAACCAAATTGAGTGATTCCAATTTTGTTGGAAAGATAATTAAAATCTCTATCCAAGCCCGTTGGATTTAGATCAATTAGAGTTAGAGATCTCTCCTAGCAAAAATAACAAGACAGAAGCTTTTTCACATTCAACCATTTTTCTAAAATCAACCATAATAGATTTTGAGTTGATTCCAACTCTCAAAAATCACATTTGAATATACCTCCCTGAATACGTAATATATTAAGGTTTGCATGCAGTGACTTTGGACTAGTACCAAAATAATGCTATATAGGCATTTCTAGTCACTTTAAATCATTAAATATTAATCTTAAACTTATTAAAATGTGATCCAACATTTAAATCACATTCCCATGTATTAGAACATGTGGTGATGACATGTGTCCGCATGATCCCATATTTTAATTGGAGAATATTAAATCTTAGATATTTTCAATGAGTAGAAATTACTTTTCTCAAATAAAATAAATGACACTAGTTCATTAAAATCTTGTGATGTTTGTGATGATACTAGATCATCAAATGTGTGCCTTAGTGTGCTAAATAGACTAGTTAAGTATTGTTTGGTGATTGTGTATTCCGTATATATTTATAGACGATAGTACCAACAAGGTCTACGAGGAGGAGGAGTTCTACCCCAAAGAAGACGAGGAGAATTTCAACCACTGCACCAACTAAGGCAAACCATCATTAACAATGCAAGCTAACCCTTGCAAGCTAGATAACCTAAGCAAGATGCATTAGGCATGCTTTGGTTATACCTTTTGACTTATACCTACTCCAAGTTTTATTTACAAGCTTTACCTTCTTTTACTTTACCAAAGTTATTTACTTTGTTTATAGATAGCATAAAGAGTATAAAACTTGGCCTATCTAGTTAGACTTAGATGTCATTCTATGGCATGAGATTGATATTACCATCCCACATTAGTGAACACTCTTAACTTAGTGATTAGAGCTAAACCAAAAACTTGATCACTTTAGATGGGAATACTTGGTGAAAATGACTTGTGAAAATCTTGGAATGATGAGTCATTCTATTGAGATTTTTTACATGTGTTGAGAAACAAAAATTGTTTATGATGATGAAAATGTTGAGGCATGAGCCTTATCCCTTTTCTGAAAACTGATGGTTGGGTTTGGATGCGATACCATTCCAATTTTACCATACAACCACAATACCTGAATTGGGTAAGGCTTAGACGGAAGTTTATATGCATTAGTATTAGTTCCCTCGTGCGAGAGGTCTGAGCTGAGGCTACCTCTCGATGTTGTCCACCTATGCAGTGCCCAGGATGGCAGATGGCCATGGCTGGGAGGCGAAGCTCATAGGAGAGGTGCTTATACTAGAGTGTGTAAAGGAAAGGTTATGTTTGATTATCTGCATACTAAGTATGATGATTCAGGGTTATCCCTGATAGATGTATCGAATGTTGTGGTGAAAGTGTACCACCTCTGCAGAGTGTCAAACTATTCGAATAGCCGCGTCCACGGTTATGGACAGTTGGAGTGGCCATATTGTTCCGTTGTCAAATATTTTCAAAATGACTTATGAAATGAATTGTGACATGACTTGACCACAACATGGTTGTGACTATGAAAATGAAGTTCCCACTTAGGTGATTTCAAACTTTATTTTATCTTTCTTTTTTTCTGAACTCAGCTTAGGTTTCAAACTTAAATTTACAAATAAAATGAGAGTTTAGCATTCCTATTAGAACTACCTTACTTGTTAGTGATAGTTTGCGAGTACTTAAAGAGTACTCATGGCTTTGTCCCTGGCTATTCTCGTGGCCATATTATGAGGAGGACTACCCTGAAGGAGGACAGCAGGACGGCTACAACAACTAGGATCATCTCCCATCATCAGCATTGCCTATGACACTGAAGATGGAGCCCACGTCTATGCGATTTATTCCGCTACTTGTTAGTACTAAGACTGGATCATGAGATCCTTATTTGTGTAAGACCTTATTATGGTTTGTAATGGATGATGTACTGTGATATCCAATCTGTTATGTCTCGCAAAAATGGTAATCTTTGGATTGCGATGTATGGCATAACAGGCATCTGGGATTAAAAATCTGGGTGTTGATAGTTGTCGTAGAAGGTGCGTCTTCCGCGACGAAATTCTCGGCTCGGTCGTGGCCAATGGAAAACCTTTTTTTTTGAGGTTTCGTGGCCCTCTACTACGACGGATCTACTAAAACATGGAGGATGCTCGGCTGGCGCGTGGCAGAAGCAAGATTTTCATTTCCTTGCGCGATGTTGACTCGCCGAAGTCTTTTGAGGCGTGTGGGTCCTGGACGTTAGTGTCTCTATTGGACCATACTTTTCGGTCGTGCCTCCCTGATTTGAACTCGAAAACGTTGCTCGATGCATCTACCGTTTAGTCAGGATGCTAGGTCCCACATGTCAGCCTCTCATTAGAAGGATCGTGTGCATGATGGAAGTTTTTTCCTTCGCTCACGCTACCCTGTTCCGAAGTTGATAGCGTTGTTCGATGCACCTACCGTTTAATTACGATGTTGGGCCCCACATGTCATCCTCTCATTAGAAGAAACGTGTGTATGATGGAATTTTTCCTTGGCTAGCCCTACCCCATTCCGAGTTGATAGTGTTGCTCGACGCATCTACCGTTTAACCAACCTCCTGAGCCCCACATGTCATCCTCTCATTAGAAGAAACGTGTGTATGATGGATTTTTTCCTTGGCTCGTGCTACCCCGTTCCGAGTTGATAGCGCTGCTCGACGCATCTACCGTTTAACCAACCTCCTGAGCCCCACATGTCATCCTCTCATTAGAAGAAACGTGTGTATGATGGATTTTTTCCTTGGCTCACGCTACCCCATTCCGAGTTGATAGCGCTGCTCAACGCATCTACCGCTTAACCAACCTCCTGAGCCCCACATGTCATCCTCTCATTACAAGAAACGTGTGTATTATGGATTTTTTACCCTCTATTGCGCCTTCGTGTTCCAAACTTGATAGCTTTGCTCGCTGCATCAGTCGTTTATTCAGGCTGGTGGGTCCCTTATGCCAGCCTCACATTAGAAGAATCGTGGGTATGATGGAATTTTTTTCTTCTCTACCGCTACCCTGTTCCAAACTAGATAGCGTTGCTCGATGAATTTGCCGTTTGCTCACGCTGCTGGGTCCTCCATTTCATCCTCTCATTAAAAGAAACGTGTACATGCTGAACTTTTTTGTCGCTCGCGCCTCCCTGTTTTGAACTGGTTACATTCCTCGATGCAACATCTGCATAAGGTAGCGCTGCTAGGTCCCACATATCAGCCTCTTTGTAAATGAAACATGCGTATGATGTACTTTTTTTGGCCATGACCGATGTTTTGACCTTGGAAACTTGCTGTGTCATCCCGCAAAAACCACTACTAGAAAATCGTTGTGTTTTTGTGCATTGCATCATCATGACCGCATGCTCATGTCATCATGCCACATTACATTTGAGCATCGTCATGTCATCTTGCATTGGTTTGCATAAAACTATTTTTGCTAAAAGCCCTATTTTTGTTTTCTACACTAATCTCCTCCCTTTTATTTCAAATCAAAACCCTGGTCTTATCCGGGTCTTTTATTTTCCTAAAAACTATTTGTAAAAATGTTTAAAATATTTT
Source organism: Avena eriantha (assembly GCA_910589775.1). Classification (NCBI taxonomy): domain Eukaryota; kingdom Viridiplantae; phylum Streptophyta; class Magnoliopsida; order Poales; family Poaceae; genus Avena; species Avena eriantha. The sequence continues at coordinate 338,900,546 of OU342743.1, read as the reverse complement.
AAATAAATGTTTTGGGAGGCAGCCAGTCAGGCCCAAAAGCCCGACTGGCCCACCTCCATCGTAAAACAAACCTAACCGTAATTATAATCCTAAAAAGCCCCAAACCCCCCACACTTCCTACCCAGTCCTACCGCCGCCGCCACCCTGGCACCCCTCCACCTCACCCCAGCCACTCCCAGCCTCCACCTCACCTCCCTGGGCCACCTCACCCCTGGACCTCGATCCCCACCCACCTGCCGCCACCTGCAGCTCTCCCGCACCCCACCTGGACACATGCGCCCCAGCCGCCCCTACACGCTTCCCACCTACCGCCGACCCCCACCATCCCCAGGTCCATCTCCCCCTTGTCTGCTTCCCCCGCTCCCGCACGACTCCCATCGCCCACCCCTGGCCCCGCGCCAATCCCGCCACTCCCTGCGCGAGAGGCTCCCCTAAGCCAATACCCCACCAACCCCCGCGTTAACCTCCCTCCCCCGACCACCCCGGGTCCACCGCCTGTCACCCCTGGCCCCACCCCCACCTCTGAGCACTTTCCTCCCCGCTCCTCATGCTTTTCCCCGCCGCCCCATCTTCCTCCCACCGCTTGCCCTCCCTAGAGCCATGCTCCCCCGCCTTCGCCCTCTCCCTTCCCCCGCAGAGCCGCCGTCCCCGCGTCCAGCGGCGCTCGCCCAGGCGCCACCGGCCTCCCCTGTCTCCGCCGAGCTCCTCCCTCTCCACCGCCAGCACTCCGGACCCAGAGGTCACCCCCCCTGCGAGCCGTCTCCGGCTGCCGTTCTTCACCGCCGCTCTCCTCCGCTCCGGCGAGCCCGGCCAGCCCGAGCCCCGGCCATCTCTCTCCTGCTCGCCCGCTGCCGCTCGCAGCGCCGCCGCGCTCTTCCCCGGCCGCGTCGTGCCCGTCCTGGCCCCTGCTCCTCCTGGCCACGCCGCCGGTCGTCCCTGAGCTCCCTGGCCACCCGACGCCCCTCCGGTCGCCGCCTCCGCTCCACCTGAGCCCCCTCTGCGCCACCTGCACCCAGCCGCAGCCCCGCTTCCCCCGCGACCTCCACCTCTGCCGACCACCCCGCAGGCCCCGTCGGCCCTGCTCCATCCCCTGCAAGCCGCGGCCGCGGTCAACTCCTCCTCATCGCCTGCACACCCCATCTCGCGGCGGCGCCCTGGGAGTTTCGCTGCCACCTGCAGGTCCCTATCCGGGAAGGCCCCGTAGAGCCTCCTCTCTTCTTGCGGGGACCACCCGCCGCCCGGGCCCGGCCCGCAAGTCCCCGTGTGTCGCTTCCGCGCATCCCTGTCATTCCGCCGGTGTGCTGCTCTTTCCGTGCATCGCCCCTGCCTGCTGTCAAGTTTGACCCGTTTGTGCGACCTCGAGGATGAGATGGTGATGCGACCGAGGCGGCCCCGATAAGATCGCACGGTCTACATCGACTTCGGACATGTATGATGAAATTCGAGGATCATCGAGGCAGGAACCAAGAGCGTCATGAACCAAAGAAGTCGGAACCCCAAGGTCGCCACCGACAAGATCTCCATCACCGAACTCCAAGATCTCCATCACGGAGCGCCGAGACCCCGGACCCGGGCAATCCCTAGACACCAAGATCTACTGGAGCCGAAACCGAGTACGACGCCGACTATGAAGACGCCGACCCCATGTTCTCCCTCTCGGACCATCAAGCACTCCTACTCGGATCTGAAGACCGAACCCTGGCGCGCCAAGTTCTTCGACACCGAGGACCGATCCATCGGAACGACAAGACCTCCTTCCCGCACCGATGACCGAGGACCCGAGGACCGCCAAGATCGCCACCTGAACGACTAGCACTTCGCTGCGGAACACCGAGTTCTCCATCGAGGACGTCAAGCACGTCGACATGGAACCGAATGATGACAAGTACTTCACCCCAGATGCCAAGACCAACCCGATACGCGGACCTGACAAGATCTTCGCAACTACAAGATCGACACCGACGAGGGCGAGTCCGATGAGCCCCCGATGCCAAACCAAGTCCTTCTTCCCGGAACGCCAAGCTCTCCTTCCGTTTTCCGAGAACGTTCCCGCCGAACCGATCCCTGTCGTACCCCGAACCCCTGGAACCAAGATATTTCGAACCTAGATGTGTGAACCTTTTCCCGAGCCCCTATTTTATAAATGCTATATATAAAACTTGTTGCATATTAATTGTTCATGCATGCATATCTGTCTGTGGTTTGGGGGCATTATGCCGATTCACCTAAATTAAATATGGAGTCTATATGCGGGTTATTCTAGTCTTATTCCGGACTCCATTTAAATTTGTGTAGCGAACCGATGCCATATTTCGCCCTGTTAATACAACATTTAAATTGCGGGGTAGTTAAATAACTTGAACCGTGTAATTAGTTATCGAGACCCCGGTTCCGCTTAATATTGCCTAATTGCACCGCATCTGTGCCATGCCATGCATCATATCATAAGCTTGCCGGATCTTCTGCCGTAGTATTAAATATTGCATCCGGTGTTTCTTCTAGTGTTTGCTTCTTTGCGTATTAGGCCGATGTGTTGATGCGAGTGTCGACAAGTTCTCCGGATATGATCCGTCGGCAGTGTTTCCCAGGCGAGCATCTCTCCCCCCTTTTACCTATTTTGCATTTATAGTCTTTATTTCCTCCTGCTGATCTATTGCTATCTGTGTCGCGATGCTTTAGTTTCCATACACCAGTTATACCCCGTGCAGCCTTCATATTGCCTTGGACACCTCCTATTACCTGTGTTTGGTAGATAGCTGGCCTTGCGAGTCATAGTTGCTTGCTCAGGTGCGATCTCGTGTTGTCAAGTACCTCAGTTGTTGGAATGTTGTCATATGCTTTATGGTGGAGATGATCATGACTTTAAATACAACTATTAAAATGCTAGATATAACTAATGTAGTGGCATCGGTGGGCAATAGATGTTATTTGGTTCTTCCACGCTCACTTGTGTCATGTAGGACCCCGAGTACTTGATACCTGTTCCTTGACTATTCGCACTATCCACATCCGGGAGGCCTTATGGACCCCCCTGAGCCAGAGCTTGATTCATTTCTATTTCTTGGGGCCACAAACTAGTTTGGGGCTTTATTACTATCCTGTACTTATGCCATGTTTTACTGCTTTATTTAAGATTGTGCATGGAGCACCTATACTGTTTTGGACCGCACCACGTTTTCGTGGTATCGACAAGCCCAGTCACACTTTCGGGTTCCCAGTCGTTTACAGCCGTCGTCGCAAACCTTGGGTTCATTCCGGAGCCGGCCAACTTCGTTGCGGGTAGCTTAGTGGGGTGGCCCCCTGAAATATTTATGAATCCTGTGATTTCTTTGTCGTGAAAGCCTCGTTGGGTTTTGAGTTGGTTTTTCCGAGGTTGATCGAGTGTGTGTTGCTATTTGTGCACCCCTACAGGGTAAAACTTTCTGAAAGGCATGTCCACGGTTATGGATGACTTGGAGCACAGTATCTTGATCATAGACAAGCATAACTAAAGTAGTGCTATAAATTTGACTTAATATATGACTAATAATCAGATTCAACTATCACGGAATGGATATTAAAATGCCAACAACTGGTGGACCTGTGTTGATCCGTGTCATACTATACCTGCCTAGTAAGTATTGCAACTCCAATGAAATGTGATATAAGTGCCAACAATTGCTGGGTTTTGGGATTCCTCAGGACAATTATATCTAACTAGTAAATGTTCCAACTATAACGGAATGGTGATTAAAACTGCCCACTACTGATGCTTCAGGATGACTCATGCTATCTATATCTGACTAGTAAGTGTTGTAACTATAATGGAATGAATAAAACTACCAACTGTGTGAGTTCCTCGGTTTGACTTCCTTGTTTGGTCTCGAGGGGGAAAACCAGGATGGGTATGATTGGTGTTAGTATAAGGTTGGTTCCGAATAGGTCTTTCTTCTCTCTCTCTACTAGCCGACAGTTAATCGAGTCTGTATAGGTTGTTTAGTGCATGCTGTGCTGCCGCTTCAGTCCACCATACCTATGTAGGCGAGAGCCGCCGAATTCTAGCCTCGCCGTGTACTGGCCTCAGTACTGACGCTCCTCTTTTTCCTTTGCCCTTTGTCGGCACCCCTTTTGTTTTAGCAGGTTTGAGATCGACGTCGTTAGCAGGGTTACCCTTCCGGCTTGGCCTGGGCAGGGTTATGGACGCCATTGGTTATTCTTCAGGGCTCTTAGCCCAATTTGCTTCTTGTCCGTACTCGGACGTTATATCGTTTTCAAGGTGATTTGGATCTTTGTATTGTATATCTGTATTCTTGACTCTTGGAGTGATGTTATATATATATATATATATATATATATATATATATATATATATATCTGTTCTGTGGGTCCCATCGAGGACTGTTGTGTAATGGTATTACTTTGTTTTCCACCCGCACGCAAGTGCCTGGTGGGCGTCCTTGAATCGTTTCTATGCGGGTTTGGCGGGAAGCGCTAAAACTTGCATAGGGCCGATTTGAGGGTGTTACAGAGTGGTATCAGAGCTCAGCAGTTGCGATACCCCACTTGTCCATCCTGTAGGATAACCTAGCTAACGGCTGAAGTAGAGTGTCAAAACTATTTTGCAAAATCGGTTGGATAGATCTGATTATGTCTGATTTTACTCCTTACCCCTCTGCTATTCTCCTCTTACCTCTACGTGTTTTGATCTGCTCTCTTCCCTTTCTTTGAGTCCAGGATTCTCACGGTTGGGTTTCCGTCGTACCTTCAGGGTTTCGCTTCCTCTTTTGGTAAAGGTGTTTCTACATCCGGTCTTCGTGCTATCTGAGGAATCCTTAAACTGTTGGACTTCTCTTTGTTGCCTTCCGGTGGATCCAATGCAAAGACATCCGCTACGCTAGATCCGATGCAGAGTCTGCATCACTCTTTTGTTCCCGAACATCGATTGTCGAGATCTTAAGTCTGATTCTGACAGTTGGTTGCATAATTCTCCTATTCATGTGCAGAGTAATGGTTTGAGTGTGCGATGGACTGATCACCATCCGACTACTCTTATCATTCTCTCTTGTACATCGAATCGGTGGATCAAGCAATTTTACTCCTTCCACGGAAGCTAGAGGTGGCCTTGTCTGTTGAGACCTCTACCTTCGCCTTTTGTTCTCTCCGGAGTGTTCTCTCGACGAACATGGACAACGACCTCTTGTTGGTGGTGTCGCTGATTTTCAAGATGGACCAAGAATCTTTGTTAGTGGTGTCGCGAGGATCTACACGAAGCATGAAGAATATGATCGTCGATCTTCTTCCCCGTACCATGAGGCGGATATCGAGGGCGGGATCCATTGTTAGTGGTGTTGAATTGTGGCATCCCGCAAAAACCACTACTAGAAAATCGCTGAGTTTTTGTGCATTGCCTCATCATGACCGCATGCTCATGTCATCATGCCACATTGCATTTGAGCATCGTCATGTCATCTTGCATTGGTTTGCATAAAACTATTTTTGCTAAAAGCCCTATTTTTGTTTTCTACACTAATCTCCTCCCTTTTATTTCAAATCAAAACCCTAGTCTTATCCGGGTCTTTTATTTTCCTAAAAACTATTTGCAAAAATGTTTAAAATATTTTAAATAAATGTTTTGGGAGGCAGCCAGTCAGGCCCAAAAGCCCGACTGGCCCACCTCCATCGTAAAACAAACCTAACCGTAATTATAATCCTAAAAAGCCCCAAACCCCCCACACTTCCTACCCAGTCCTACCGCCGCCGCCACCCTGGCACCCCTCCACCTCACCGCAGCCACTCCCAGCCCTCCACCTCACCTCCCTGGGCCACCTCACCCCCTGGACCTCGATCCCCACCCACCTGCCGCCACATGCACCTCTCCCGCACCCCACCTGGACACACGCGCCCCAGCTGCCCCTACACGCTCCCCACCTACCGCCGATCCCCACCATCCCCAGGTCCATCTCCCCCTTGTCTGCTTCCCCCGCTCCCGCATGACTCCCATCGCCCACCCCTGGCCCCGCGCCAATCCCGCCACTCCCTGCGCGAGAGGCTCCCCTGAGCCAATCCCCCACCAACCCCCACGTCAACCTCCCTCCCCCGACCACCCCGGGTCCACCGCCTGTCACCCCTGGCCCCACCCCTACCTCCGACCGCTTTCTGCCCCGCTCCTCGTGCTTTTCCCCGCCGCCGCATCTTCCTCCCACCGCTCGCCCTCCCTGGCGCCCTGCTCCCCCGCCTTCGCCCTCTCCCTTCCCCCGCAGAGGCGCCGTCCCCGCGTCCAGCGGCGCTCGCCCCGGTGCCGCCGGCCTCGCCCGTTTCCACCGAGCTCCTCCCTCTCCACCGCCAGCACTCCCGCCCCGGAGGTCACCTCCCCCACTGCGAGCCGTCTCTGGCCGCCGTTCTTCACCGCCGCTCTCCTCCGCTCCGGCGAGCCCGGCCAGCCCGAGCCCCGGCCCTCTCTCTCTTGCTCGGCCGCTACCGCTTGCAGCGCCACCGCGCTCTTCCCTGGCCGCGTCGTGCCTGTCCTCGCCCCTGCTCCTCCTGGCCGCGCCGCCGGTCGTCCCCGAGCTCCCTGGCCACCCGACGCCCCTCCGGTCGCCGCCTCCGCTCCACCTGAGCCCCCTCTGTGCCACCTGCACCCATCCGCAGCCCCACTTCCCCCGCGACCTCCACCTCTGCCGACCACCCCGCAGGCCCCGTCGGCCCTGCTCCATCCCCTGCCAGCTGCGGCCGCGGTCAACTCCTCCTCGTTGCCTGCGCGCCCCCATCTCGTGGCGGTGCCCCGGGAGTTTCGCTGCCACCTGCATGTCCCTATCCGAGAAGGCCCCGTTGAGCCTCCTCTCTTCTTGCGGGGACCACCCGCCGCCCAGGCCCGGTCCGCAAGTCCCCATGCGTCGGTCCCGCGCATCCCTGTCGTTCCGCCGGTGTGCTGGTGATTCCGTGCGCCGCCCTTGCCTGCTGTCAAGTTCGACACGTTTGTGCGAACTCGAGGACGAGATGGTGATGCGACCGAGGCGGCCTCGATAAGATCGCACGGTCTACATCGACTTCGGACATGGATGATGAAATTCGAGGATCATCGAGGCAGGAACCAAGAGCGTCATGAACCAAAGAAGTCAGAACCCCAAGGTTGCCACCGACAAGGTCTCCATCACCGAACTCCAAGATCTCCATCACGGAGCGCCGAGACCCCGGACCCGGAGAATCCCTAGACACCAAGATCTACCGGAGCCGAAACCGAGTACGACGCCGACTATGAAGATGCCGACCACGTGTTCTCCCTCTCGGACCATCAAGCACTCCTACTCGGATCTGAAGCCCGAACCCTGGCACGCCAAGTTCTTCGACCCCGAGGACCGATCCATCGGAACGACAAGACCTCCTTCCCGCACTGATGACCGAGGACCCGAGGACCACCAAGATCGCCACCTGAATGACTAGCACTTCGCCGCGGAACACCAAGTTCTCCATCGAGGACGTCAAGCACGTCGACATGGAACCGAAGGATGACAAGTACTTCACCCCGGATGCCAAGACCGACCCGATACGTGGACCCGACAAGATCTTCGCGACGACAAGATCGACACCGACGAGGGTGAGTCCGATGAGCCCCCGACGCCAAACCAAGTCCTTCTTCCTGGAACGCCAAGCTCTCCTTCCATTTTCCGAGAACGTTCCCGCCGAACCGATCCCTGTCGAACCCCGAACCCTTGGAACCAAGATCTTATGAACCCAGATGTGTGAACCTTTTCCCGAGCCCCTATTTTATAAATGCTATATATAAAACTTGTTGCATATTTATTGTTCATGCATGCATATATGTCTGTGGTTTGGGGGCATTATGCCGTTTCACCTAAATTAAATATGGAGTCTATATGCGGGGTATTCTAGTCTTATTCCGGACTCCATTTAAATTTGTGTAGCGAAGCCCTCTTAATACAACATTTAAATTGCGGGGTAGTTAAATAACTTGAACCGTGTAATTAGTTATCGAGACCCCGGTTCCGCTTAATATTCCCTAATTGCACCGCATCTATGCCATGCCATGCATCATATCATAAGCATGACGGATCTTCTGCCGTAGTATTAAATATTGCATCCAGTGTTTCTTCTAGTGTTTGCTTCTTCGCGGATTAGGCCGATGAGTTGATGCGAGTGTCGACAAGTTCTCCGGATATGATCCGTCGGCAGTGTTTCCCAGGCGAGCACCTCTCCCCCCTTCTACCTATTTTGCATTTATAGTCTTTATTTCCTCCTGTTGATCTATTGCTATCCGTGTCGCGATGCTTTAGTTTCCATACACCACTTATACCCCGTGCAGCCTCCATATTGCCTTGGACACCTCCTATTACCTGTGTTTGGTAGATAGATGGCCTTGCGAGTCGTAGCTGCTTGCTCAGGTGCGATCTCGTGTTGTCAAGTACCTCAGTTGTTGGAATGTTGTCATATGCTTTATGGTGGAGATGATCATGACTTTAAATACAACTATTAAAATGCTAGATATAACTAATGCAGGGGCATAGGTGGGCAATGGATGTTATTTGGTTCTTCCACGCTCACTTGTGTCATGTAGGACCCCGAGTACTTGATACTTGTTCCTTGACTATTCGCACTATCCACATCCGGGAGGCCTTATGGACCCCCCTGAGCCAGAGCTTGATTCATTTCTATTTCTTGGGGCCACAAACTAGTTTGGGGCTTTATTACTATCTTGTACTTATGCCATGTTTTACTGCTTATTTAAGATTGTGCGTGGAGCACTTGTACTGTTTTTGATCGTGCCACGTTTTCGCGGTATCGACAAGCCCAGTCACACTTTCAGGTTCCCAGTCGTTTACAGCCATCGTCGCAAACCCTGGGTCCGTTCCGGAGCCGGCCAACTTCGTCGCGGGTAGCTTAGTGGGGTGGCCCCCTGAAATATTTATGAACCTTGTGATTGCTTTGTCGTGAAAGCCTCGTTGGGTTTTGAGTTGGTTTTTCCGAGGTTGATCGAGTGTGTGTTGCTATTTGTGCACCCCTGCAAGGTAAAACTTTCTGAAAGCCGTGTCCACGGTTATGGACGACTTGGAGCATAGTATCTTGATCATAGACAAGCATAACTAAAGTAGTGCTATAAATTTGACTTAATATATGACTAGTAATTAGATTCGACTATCACGGAATGGATATTAAAATGCCAACAGCTGGTGGACCTGTGTTGATCCATGTCATACTATACCTGCCTAGTAAGTATTGCAACTCCAATGAAATGTGATAAAAATGCCAACAATTGCTGGGTTTTGGGATTCCTCAAGACAATTATATCTGACTAGTAAATGTTCCAACTATAACAGAATGGTGATTAAAACTGCCCACTACTTATGCTTCAGGATGACTCATGCTTTCTATATCTGACTAGTGAGTGTTGCAACTATAATGGAATGAAGAACACTGCCAACTGTGTGACTTCCTCGGTTTGACTTCCTCGTTTGGTCTCGAGGGGGAAAACCAGGATGGGTATGATTGGTGTTAGTATAAGGTTGGTTCCGAATAGGTCTTTCTTCTCTCTCTCTAATAGCCGACAGTTAATCGAATCTCTATAGGTTGTTTAGTGCATGCTGCGCTGCCGCTTCAGGCCACCATACCTATGTAGGCGAGAGCCGCCGGATTCTAGCCTCGCCGTGTACTGGCCTCAGTACTGACGCTCCTCTTTTTCCTTTGCCCTTTTGTCGGCACCCCTTTTGTTTTAGCAGGTTTGAGATCGACTTCGTTAGCAGGGTTACCCTTCCGGCTTGGCCTGGGCAGGGTTATGGATGCCATTGGTTATGCTTCAGGGCTCTTAGCCCAATTTGCTTCTTGTCCGTACTCGGACGCTGTATCTTTTTCAAGGTGATTTGGATTTTTGTATTGTATATCTGTATTCTTGACTCTTGGAGTCGTGTTATATATATACCCATCGAGGACTGTTGTGTAATGGTATTACTTCGTTTTCCACCCGCACGCAAGTGCCTGGTGGGCGTCCTTGAATCGTTTCTATGCGGGTTTGGCGGGAAGCGCTAAAACTTGCATAGGGCCGATTTGAGGGTGTTACACTTGCTGGGTCCCAGATGTCAACCACCTCTTTGCAGGAAACATGTCTATGATGGGTCCCAGCTAACTGCCTCTATTTGAAAGAAACGTGTGTATGTTGGACTGTTTTTTCGGGTCGCAGATGTCAGAGAGTACAAAAAATGCTCAGAAAGGCCGAATTAAAAAGATTTTGGGCTAACTCGGGGCGGATGCTCAATTCGTCATGGCTTATATTCCATGGGCTCACTCCTAAATTGAATGGACTACGATCGGTGGCCACAAGACCACGAAAAGGCCGAATTAAAAGGTAGTATTGGGCTATGCTTGGGGCTGATAAGCTAATTTCATGGGATATGCTTGGGCCTGCTGGGTCCGACATGTCAGCTTCTCTGTAAGTGCAACGTGTGTGTGATGAACTTTTTTCGTCTGCATCCACTGTTTTCACCATGGTAGTCGTGTATGGTCTTACTGCTGGGGCCCTTATGTTAGCCTCTCTTGCATGTTCATTCTTAAGGGTCCCCGATGCAGCCTTGTATGTTCTATCTGGTGGGTCCCCGATCTGAGCCTCTCTGTACAAGTATTTAAACTTTTGTTTCGAACCCACCCTCAAAACAAACTCCAGGGACGTTGCATGCTGGTGGGTCCGTGATGTTAGCCTCCTCGTAATTCGATATTTCTAGAAGAAAAAAATGTAAACCCAAGATACACACACAAAGGCGTTTCGAACAAAAGACCTTCAAATCAAATAAATGTAAACTGAGTGCCAAATACAACAAAGATATTTATAGAAAAAATATCATTAAACTTTAATTAGTACTACAACTTCTGTATTAGTCTTCTTAAAATATTTTGTGTGTCTATGTTTATCTCTTTTAAAATATAATAGGATAGCGCTCATGGCAATTCAATTTATAAAATGCCACATAATGGGGTATTTTCTTAAAAACATGTGTAGGTAGAGTTTTTTTATTATGAGAGGTGGGGGACAATGCCCAAAAGGCTGAATTAAAAAGAGTTTGGATATTGCTCTACGTGGGTTATATTCCACAGGCTATGCTCCATGGGCTTCATTCTCAAATTTCACTGGCCTGTGCTCAGCAGTCCGCTGACCTGTAAAAGGCCGAACTAATATGTTCTCGGCTATGCTCCATGGGCTCCTTTCTAAAATTTCCGCTAGCATGTGGTCAGCAGTACCTGACCCAGAAAAGAGTGAATTAAAATGTTCTGGGCTAAAGAGGGGCCTAATGAGAGATTCAGTAGCTTTCCTGCTTGAAATTAAATAGCAGTATAGAGAGAATCAGTTCTTGTTCCAGCTAAAAAAACTTGGCCCACGATCAGTTTGGCATGTTCTCCGAATAGACTCAATCATTGGAGCAAACAAAACTGATGATCAAGTCTACTTCTATGTGAGTGCCTCCTCCTTACATCAATGCCTCTATGACCGCCCATAGAAACCCAAAATGCCCAAGACTCATCCAGATAATTGTAACAATACTAAGTTTAAAAAGAAAAGAAAGACAATCGGATGCACTTCATCTAACCAAGTACCAGTACATCACAGCTCGTTCTACAAATATTGTACTAATAGTAACGACAGAACATTTGACAAATTTAGTAGCATTTGGAAGATTCAGCAGTATAAAATAGACCATAAAAATATCAGATAGATTATCGGTTCATATTCAGCAGCACTTGATAGATTGTGGCAGTACACAGACAGTGACCAAAATAATTGACAGATTCAGCAATGCGGACATTGGAATTCACTAGATGTAGCAAGGACTGATTCAAAACGAAAGCGATACCATATTCTGCACTCGACTGGTCGATCTGAACAAGTACCAAACAAAACTTTTGATAGGTTCAGTAGCATTTGAAAGATGCAGCAGTACATAATAAGAAAGAAAAAACGACAGATTCACGGTTCACATTTAGCGTCACTTGGACATATTCAGCAGTATTTCAAAGTGACAGATTCAGTTTGCCCTTTTCTCCGAACACTCGTCATTGGAAGAATCAAAACTGACGAACAAGTCTGCTTTTGTGTGTATGCCTCCTTCTTGCATTAATACATGTGTGTGACCTCCATAGGCAACTCAAAATGCCCAAATCCTTTTCAAGATTATGAGTTTATGACAAGCCCAAGTTACAAAAGAAAAGCAAGACCATCTATTGCACTTGATCTAAACTAAGCTATCCTATTACATAGTATTACGATTACTTACGGTAGTTTGGTTCCAATCGCGGGCATTGGCGATGCTCGGGATGAACCATAATGGAGTCTCTGGAGATTTCCCTGCAACGTTGGTTGAGAAACCAACAGCTGCTTCTTTGGTATTTAGACTGAAGCAGCATATTTCAGGAAACGGCGTATATCGAAGTCCTATTGCATGGTGGGAGGTGTAGACACATTTGCTTCTCGTCATATATCCTGGGGCAACATCTGCACCGCCTACTGCAATATTAATCGGATAGTTCAATCCAAGGAAAAGCGAATTTGCTCCTAGGTTAGCAATCTCTATCCATGGCTTAGGTGGATACAAGTAAGCAGTGTCCTTTGAGTACACCTTGCAGCCAAACCCAGTAGCATAGGTGCCACAAGTGCGAATGCAGCGATCAACACTATGATCATCAATAGGATTGCCATGACCATAATAAGTACCGCCATAAAACTCCTCATCAGTAATGCCCACAGTATGGATAAAAAGAAGGCGAGATTCATCTTCAGATATTGCTAAGAACCATAAACCAGGTTTGTGCTCGTCATCATCTATGGCATCAAGGTTTCTTCCTTGAGATGCATGACAGGTGGTGACAGGAGCAGAATAGGACCTACAAAAAGAAATGATAGCCAAATCAGCCAACACTAGTTTACATCCGTTAAAACTAAAGCTAGTGTTTAGAACATGAATGGATCAAACTTACCAAAATACAGATGATTCCAAACATAAACACTGCCACTCTCAGTGGCTACAAACACCAGACCCTTGTGGATGAGTGCATTGTTGTATCTGAAATAGCATTGGAACTGGTTCTCAAGAACTGTCGATGCATACTCATCACCATCAAGGGTAGCAATTGATTAGTCGAAGATAGCGACAAGAGAGAGATCTAAATAATCAGCCACAGCTGTGGGAGCTCGGCAAATAGCAATTTTCTGGAGGAGAATAGGGCGATCATTATGCATGACTGTAAAGGATCGTTGGTGGGTACAAACTCATTGACTTGTGGGAGAGGAACGTGTTGATGAGTGTACACATTGACAAGCTCCCACTTGCACTCAGACCCAACAGTGGCAATCCAATCTCCATTGGCACCTACCCACTTCTTACCCATACAATTCGGGAACACAACGTCAGAGGAGAACCTGTCCAGCGGCGTCAGCTTGCATGTCATGCCCTTTCCCTCAAAGTACTCGTTGCATTCCCATGGTTTCTTAGCCGGGTGAGAATGAAGAACACAGGGGAGGCCAAACGGCTAAGAAGCATGTAAATTTGCACTATATTTTGCCGAGTCAAGAAGATGTTTGGATGAACCGACGAGGCTCGCGGCGGTGATGACGTCGCATCTGGTTATGAGTTCTTCGAGCGGGCCTTCGGTAAAAACATGCTGGAATAGCTCAGAATCATCACTGTCCTTGCTCGGTCCTGCCATCACAAGGGAGTTGAAGGAAGTTGGGACAGTGGCTTGATTTGGTTTTCTAGAAAAGAGGGAAGATCGATGGCGGCAGGCGAGACAGAGAGAAGAACAAACACTCTCATAATGTGCGGTGAACAGGATCGGAAAGTGGCATTGTGGAGGAGAAGAACAGCGCCGCTTGGCATAGAAGTGGGGATAGAGCGTATAGGCAAGGTTGAATAAAATGAAAACGGATGCATGTTCCTCTGTTCTAGTTCCCTTCAGAATAGTACTACTCTGCTCCCAACTCCCTCCACAATAGATCTTTGCTAAAGAATTAGCATGCCGATAGATTTGGACATATTTCGAAAACAATTGAAGATGAAGTAGTATGAAGAGTATGGCTCGATAAGCTGCTCTCTCGAGAAGGAGCCATACACGACTGTTTTCCTTTCTTATTTTTAGGGAGGTGCTAAATGTATGGACATCGATGTAATTTTCCCTTTTTTGTGTACTTGATGTAAAATGTACTTCCACACACCGTCTAAAATTCTAACCTAAAAGTGTAAGTGGTGAAATTTAGACGATTTTAAGCATACTTGTCAATGAGTATGAACATTCTTGGATTTATGTCGAATGACCAAGGTCAAGGCCATATAAACATCATACTTTATGCTTATGATCCCATATCAAAGAATCTGCATGGCAACAGATTTGGCCATATTTTGAAAATAATCGAAGAGGAAGTAGTACGAAGAGTTTGGCTCAGATCAACTGGTCTCTTGGTAAGGAGACAAAACAAAAAAGTTTTCCTTTGTAGGGTCCTTTGTGCTAAATGTATGGACTTCCATGTAATTTTCTCTTTTTAGGTCCTTGATGTAAAATGTACTCCCACCGACCGTGTAAAATTCTAAACTAAAAGTAAGTGGTGAAATTTAAATGAATTTAAGCTTAGTTGTCAACGAGTATGAACCATATTCTTGGATTTTCAAGACAAACGGCCAAGGTCAAGCCATATCTACACCATACTTTATGCATATGATCCCATATCCAAGAAATTGCATGCCGACAAATTTGGCCATATTTTGAAAATAATCAAAGATGAAGTAGTGTGAAGAGTATGGATCGATCAGCTGCTCTCTAGAGAAGGAGTCAAACCGCATTGTTTTCATTGCTTAATATAAGGGTCCTTTGTGTTGAATGTATGGACCTCGGTGTAATTTTCACTTTTTTTAGGTCCTTGATGTTAAATGTACTTCCACACCCGTGTAAAATTCTAACCTAAAAGTGTAAGTGGTGAAATTTCGACGATTTTAAGCTTACTTGTCAACGAGTATGACCATAATTAGATTTCAAGCCGAACGACCAAGGTCAAAGCCATATCAACATCATACTTTATGTTGATGATCCCATATGAGAGAATTTGCATGGCGATAAATTGCACTATTTTTGAAAACAGTTGAAGAGGAAGTAGTGTGTAGAGTTTGGCTCAGATCAGCTGATCTCTCGAGAAGGATCCGAACCAGAATTTTTTTCCTTTTAGGGAGCTTTATGATAAATGTATGGACCTCAATGTAATTATTGCTTTCTCGCGTCACTAGTGTAAAATGTGCTCTGACCAACCGTGTAAAAATCTAACCTAAAAGTAAGTGGTGAAATTTAAACAAATTTAAGCTTAGTTGTCAACGAGTATGAACCATACAGGGATTTCAAGATGAACGACCAAGGTAATGATCCCATATTCAAAAATTTGCACCCCGACAAATTGTGCCATATTTTGAAAATAATCAAAGATGAAGTAGTATGAAGAGTATGGCTCGATCCGCTACTCTCTCGAGAAGGAACCGAACGCTACTGTTTTGCTTGCTTAATATTAGGGTCCTTTGTGCTAAATGTATGGATCTCGATGTAATTTTCCCCCTTTTTAGGTCCTTGTTGTAAAATGTACTCCCATCGACCGTGGAAAATTCTAACCTAAAAGTAAGTGGTGAAATTTAAACAAATTTCAGCTTATAGTTGTCAATGAGTATGAACATTCTTTGATTTCACGCCGAACGACCACAAGTTCGAGGCTATATCTCTACATCATACTTTATTCGGATGATTGAGTATCCAAGAAATTGCATGGCGATAGATTTGGCCATATTGTGAAAACAATCGAAGAGAAAGTAGTATGAAGAGTATGGCTCGATCAACTGCTCTCTTGAGAAGGAGACGAATCTGATTGTTTTCTTTGCTCAAATTTAGGGTCCTTTGTGCTAAATGTATGGACCTCGATGTAATTTCCCCCTTTTTAGGTCTTTGATGTAGAATGTACTCCCACCGACCGTGTAAAATGCTAACCTAAAAGTAAGTGATGAAATTTCAATGAATTTAAGCATAGTTGTCAACAAGTATGAAAAAATCTTGGATTTTCAAGCCAAACGACCATGAGGTCAAGGCCATATCTCTACATCATACTTTATGTTGATGATGACATATTCAAGAATTTGCATGGCGACAGATTTGGCCATATTTTGAAAACAATCGAAGAGGAAGTACTATGAAGAGTATGGCTCAACCAGCTGCTCTCTCGAGAAGGAGCCGAACCGGACTGTTTTCTTTCCTCAATTTTAGGGTCCTTTGTGCTAAATATATGGACCTCAATGTAATTTTCCCTTTTTTTAGGTCCTTTATGTAGAATGTACTTTATGCTTATGATCCCATATCCAAGAATTTGCATGCCGACAAATTTGGCCATCTTTTGAAAACAATCGAAGATATTAAAAACAAAAAATAATCAATTTCATTTTTCGAAGTGACAAGAATTTATTTTATGAAAAGCAAGTAAGAAGAATTTATTTCCTTTTTCTGTTAAAAAAATAAAGAGCGGCAAGAGACTATATGTGCACAGAGGAGGCAGCGAGAGAGCTGCGAAGAGGAGGATTTGAAGGCGGTGCGATGTCAGAGGAAAGCTAGGATGGTTTTCTGACACGAGGTACAGGGTACAATGAGTAGAGTAAATTTCAGGACCACAATATATATGCATGGAATACAAAATGTGTTTTCTTTCTCCTTCACTCCCCCATCACCACCCCCACACCCCGGCCGACTGATCTCTCCCTCGTCCACAAAGTGGCGCTGCGCACGCGCATCGACCGACAACCTGCCACTGGTGGCTCCATTTCCTTATCAACGGCTCCGTGTCTATTCCTGGCGTGTTCATCAGCTGCGTTGGTGGGAACCATTTTGGTCCTTGGCGGCAAAAAGTATTACTACTACAGTAGTAGTACAATAGAGTAGCAATTCAAACTTTCCCGGTTTCAAAATTTTAACTTCACAAACATCTGACAGGGAGGATATTCAAAAGATCGCCATTCATAGTACTACTAATACACGTACGAGTATTACTTAAGTGCTGGACAAAGGATTGGTTGATCTGGCCAGCAAAAAAACAAAAACGTCCCATCGCATTGGATGCTCACCATTATGATCTGACCAGCCTACCTGTTCCACACTACTCCACCTCCGTACCCTAGGAAGAGGAAACACCGAGCATACCCACAGCAAGCTGGTTTGAAAGTGAGGAGCGCTCCTTTTTTTTCTTTCGTGAAGCAAGTAGTAGTCTCTCCTTTCCAAATTAGGACGCGTATTACTTCTGGTCAGAGTCAAATTTAATAAACTTTGACTAAATGTACGACATCAACTCAATGTCACCTATGTATAAGGTGAACTTTTGCCATAAGATGGGACCCACATAGCTGATGGAAATAGCTACAATGTCTGAGGTCAACTTCACCATAAGTTTGGACCCACTTATCTATTAAAAGTACACACAAGCAAGAGAGAGAGGAGAGAGTAAAATAGTTGTTTATAGCTTATGGACAACCCACAAGCTTGTAGGTCACCCTTAAGGAAATTTCCCTAAAGTGAACCTCCACCATGAATATGGCTAGCCTTATGGACTACTTTTTGTCTTGTGGGTAGCCTTTATGGACTACTATTTTTTCATATTATATGCATTTGTCATTAGAAAAGTCAGTATGTTTTTACATATAGTTGGTCGAACTTTATAATGATTGACTTTGACCAAACCTAATATGCGTCCAAAATTGGGAAAGAGGAAGCAGTATGAAGAGTATGGCATGATTAGCTGCTCTCTCGAGGAGTTGTACCCGACTGTTTTCAATTACTTGTTTGGTTTTAGGGTCCTTTGTGCTAAATGTATGGACCTCAATGTAGTTTTCCCTTTTTTAGGTCATTGATCTAAAATGTAGTCCCACCATCCGTGTAAAATTCTAACCAATAAGTGTAAGTGGTAAAATTTAAACGAATTTAAGCTTACTTCTCAACGGGTATGAACATTCTTGGATTTCAAGCCAAACGACCAAGGTCAAGGCCATATCAACATCATACTTTATGTTGATGGCCCCATATGAGAGAATTTGCATGCCAACAAATTGGGCCATATATTTTGAAAACAATCAAAGGGGAAGTAGTATGAAGAGTTTGGCAATGATCAGCTGATGTCTCGAGAAAGACAAACCAGAAAGTTTTCCTTTTACGGTCCTTTGGGCTAAATGTATGGACCCCAATGTAAATTTCCCTTTTTAGGTATTTGATGTAAAATATGCTCCCACTGCGCCCGTATAAAATGCTAACCTAAAAGTAAGTGGTGAAATTTAAACGAATTTAAGCTTAGCTGTCAACGAGTAGGAACTTTCTTGGATTTCAAGCCGAACGACCACATGGTCAAGGCCATATCTCTACATCATACTTTATGCTGATGATCCAATATCCAAGAATTTGCATGGCGACAAATTTGGCCATATTTGTAAAACAGTCGAAGATGAGGTAGTATGAAACGTATGGCTCGATCAGTTGCTCTCTCGAGAAGGAGCCGAACGAACCCGACTATTTTTCTTTGCTCAATTTTAGGGTCATTTGTGCTAAATGTATGGACCTCAATGTAATTTTCCCTTTTTAGGTAATTGATGTAAAATGTACTCCCGCCGCCCGTGTAAAATTCTAACCTAAAAGTAAGTGGTGAAATTGAAACGAATTTAAGCATAGTTGTCGATGAGTACGAAAAATTCTTGGATTTCAAGACGAACGACCAAGGTCAATGCCATATCAACATCATACTTTATGATGATAACCCCATATCAAAGAATTTCCATGGCAACAGGTTTGTCCATATTATTTTGAAAATAATCGAAGAGGAAATAGTATGAAGAGTTCCTAATGTAAAATGTACTCCGATCGATCTTGTAAAGTTCTAACCTTAAAGTAAGTGGTGAAATTTAAATGAATTTAAGCTTAGTTGTCAATTAGTATGAACCATTGTTCAATTTCAAGACGAACAACCAAGGCCATATCTACATCATACTTTATGCTCATGATCCCATATCCAAGAATTTGTATGCCAACAAATTTGTCCATATTTTGAAAACAAATCAATGATGAAGTAGAATATGGCTCGATCATCTACTCTCGTGAGAAGGAGACGAACCCGACTATTTTCCTTGCTTAATTTGAGGGTCCTTTGTGCTAAATGTGTGGACCTGGATGTAATTTTCCCCCTTTTCGGTCTAAAGTGTAGGTGGTGAAATTTCGAAAAAAATTAGCTTACTGGTCAACGAGTATGACCATTATTTGATTTCAAGCCGAACGACCAAGGTCAAAGCCATATATATCAACCATCATAAATTATGTTGATGATCCATTATGAGAGAATTTGCATGGCAACAAATTTGGCTATATTTTGAAAACAATCGAAGAGGAACTAGTATCAAGAGTTTGGCTCAGATCAGCTGATCTCTCGAGAAGGAGCCGAACCAGAAAAGTTTCTTTTTGGGGTCCTTTATGCTAAATGTATGGACATCGACGTAATTTTTCCTTTTTTTGAGGTCTTTGATGTAAAATGTACTCCAATTAACCGTGTAAAGTTCTAACCTAAAAGTAAGAGGTGAAATTTAAACGAATTTAAGCTTAGTTGTCAACGGGTACGAACCATTCTTGTATTTCAAGATGAACGACCAAGGTCAAGGCCATATCTACATCCTACTTTATGCTGATGATCCCATATTCAAGAATTTGCATATCGACAAATTTGGCCATATTTCGAAAACAATCGAAGATGAAGTAGTATGAAGAGTGTGGCTCGATCAGCTACTCTCTCGAGAAGGAACCAAACCCTACTATTTTGCTTGCTTAATATTAGGGTCCTTTGTGCTAAATGTATGGACCTTGATGTAATTTTCCGCCTTTTTAGGTCCTTGTTGTAAAATATACTCCCATCGACCGTGTAAAATTCTAACCTAAAAGTAAGTGGTGAAATTTAATTGAATTTCAGCTTATAGTTGTCAACGAGTATGAACATTCTTTGATTTCAAGCTGAATGACCACAAGGTCAAGGCTATATCTCTACATCATACTTTATTCTGATGATCGAGTATCCAAGAAATTGCATGGCGATAGATTTGGCCATATTATGAAAACAGTCGAAGAGAAAGTAGTATGAAGAGTATGGCTCGATCAACTGCTCTCTTGAGAAGGAGCCAAACCCGATTGTTTTCTTTGCTCAAATTTAGGGTCCTTTGTGCTAAATGTATGGACCTCGATGTAATTTCAACCTTTTTTAGGTCTTTGATGTAGAATGTACTCCCACCGATCATGTAAAATGCTAACCTAAAAGTAAGTGATGAAATTTCAACGAATTTAAGCATAGTTGTCAACAAGTATGAAAAAATCTTGGATTTTCAAGCTGAACGACCACGAGGTCAAGGCCGTATCTCTACATCATACTTTATGTTGATGATCCCATATTCAAGAATTAGCATGGCGACAGATTTGGCCATATTTTGAAAACAATCGAAGATGAAGTAGTATGAAGAGTATGGCTCGACCAGCTGCTCTCTCGAGAAGGAGCCAAACCCGACTGTTTTCTTAGCTCAATTTTAGGGTCCTTTGTGCTAAATGTATGGACCTCGATGTAATTTTCCCTTTTTTAGGTCATTTATGTAGAATGTACTCTATGCTTATGATCCCATATCCAAGAATTTGCATGCCGGCAAATTTGTACATCTTTTGAAAACAATCTAAGATATTAAAAACAAAAAATAATCAATTTCATTTTTCCAGGTGACAGGAATTTATTTTCTGAAAAGCAAGTAAGAAGAATTTATTTCCTTTTTCTTTCAAAAAAATAAAGAGTGGTTAGAGACTATATGAGCAAAGAGGAGGCAGCGAGAGAGCTGCGAAGAGGAAGATTTGAAGGCGGTGCGATGTCAGAGCAAAGCTGGGATGGGTTCCTGACACGAGGTACAAGGTACAGTGAGTAGAGTAAATTTCAGGACCACAATATATATGCACGCAAAACAAAATATGTTTTCTCTCTCTTCACTCCCCCATCACCACCCCCACACCCCGCCCAGCTGATCTCTCCCTTGTCCACAAAGTGGCGCTGCGCACGCGCGTCGACCGACAACCTGCCATTGGTGGCTCCGTTTCTTTGTCGGCGGCTCCGTATCTTTGTCTGGCATGTTCGTTAGCTGCGTCGGTGGGAACCATTTTGGTCCTTGGCGGCAAAAAGTATTACTACTACAGTAGTAGTACAATAGAGTAGCAATTAAAACTTTCCTGGTTTCGAAATTTTCACTTCCTTCACAAACTCCGGGGGGAGGATATTCAAAATATCGCCATTCGCAGTACTACTAATACAAGTAAGAGTACTACTTAAGTGCTGGACAAGGGATTGGTTGATCTAGCTAGCAGAAAAAACAAAAACGTCCCATCTCATTGGATGCTCACCATTATGGTCTGACCAGCCTACCTACTCTGCTCTACTCCACCTCCATACCCTAGGAAGAGGAAGCACCCAGCACACCCGCAGCAAGCTAGTTTGAAAGTGAGGAGCGCTCTTTTTTTTCTTCCGTGAAGCAAGTAGTACTCCCTCCTTCCCAAATTAGGATGTGTATTACTTCTGGGCAGAGTCAAATTTAATAAACTTTGACTAAATGTATGACATCAACTCAATATCACCTATGTATAAGGTGAACTTTTGCCATAAGATGGGACCCACATAGCTTATGGAAATAGCTACAATGTATGAGGTCAAGTTCACCATAAGTTCGGACCCAATTATCTATTAAAAGTACACACAAGCAAGAGAGAGAGGAGAGAGTACAATAGTTGTTTATTGCTTATGGACAACCCACAAGATTGTAGGTCACCCTTAAGGAAATTCCCCTAAATAGAACCTCCATTTATGTATATGGATAGCCTTATGGACTAATTTTTGTCTTGTGGATAGCCTTTATGGACTACTATATTTTCATATTATATGCATTTTTCATTAGAACGGTCAATATGTTTTTACATATAGTTGGTCGAACTTTATAAAGATTGACTTTGACCGAACCAAATTGGGAAAGAGGGAGCAGTATGAAGATTATGGCTCGATCAGCTGCTCTCTCGAAGAGTTGTACCTGACTGTTTTCAATTCCTTATTTTGTTTTAGGGTCCTTTGTGATAAATGTATGGACCTCGATGTAGTTTTCCCTTTTTAGGTCCTTGATCTAAAATGTAGTCCCACCATCCGTGTAAAATTCTAACCAATAAGTGTAAGTGGTGAAATTTAAACGAATTTAAGCTTACTTCTCAACAGGTATGAACATTCTTGGATTTCAAGCCAAACGACCAAGGTCAAGGCCATATCAACATCGTACTTTATGTTGATGGCCCCATACGAGAGAATTTGCATGCCAACAAATTGGGCCATATATTTTGAAAACAATCAAAGAGGAAGTAGTATGAAGAGTTTGGCTCAGATCAGCTGATCTCTCGAGAAGGAGCCGAACCAGAAAGTTTTCCTTTTACGGTCCTTTGGGCTAAATGTATGGACCCCAATGTAAATTTCCCTTTTTACGTCTTTGATGTAAAATATGCTCCCATCGCGACCATGTAAAATGCTAACCTAAAAGTAAGTGGTGAAATTTAAACAAATTTAAGTTTAGTTGTCAACGAGTAGGAACTTTCTTGGATTTCAAGCCGAACGACCACATGGTCTAGGACATATATCTACACCATACTTTATGCTGATGATCCCATATCCAAGAATTTGCATGGCGACAAATTTGGCCATATTTGTAAAACAGTCGAAGAGGAGGTAGTATGAAATGTATGGCTCGATCAGCTGCTCTCTCGAGAATGAGACGAATGAACCCGACTATTTTCTTTGCTCAATTTTTGGATCATTTGTGCTAAATGTATGGACCTCAATGTAATTTTCCCTTTTTTAGGTACTTGATGTAAAATGTACTCCCACCGCCCGTGTAAAATTCTAACCTAAAAGTAAGTGGTGAAAGTGAAATGAATTTAAGCATAGTTGTCGATGAGTATGAAAAATTCTTGGATTTCAAGACGAACGACCAAGGTCAATGCCATATCAACATCATACTTTATGCTGATAACCCCATATTAGAGAATTTCCATGGCAATAGATTTGTCCATATTATTTTGAAAAAAATCAAAGAGGAAGTAGTATGAAGAGTTTGGCACAGATCAGCTAATAATCTCTCGAGAAGGAGTCGAACGAATGCAACAAAAGGTTTTCCTTTTAGGGTCCTTTGTGCTAATTGTATCACATCGATGTAATTTCCCCCCTTTTAGGTCCTTGATGTAAAATATGCTCCCACCGGCCGTGTAAAATGCTAACCTAAAAGTAAGTGATGAAATTTTAATGAATTTAAGCTTACTTGTCAACGAGTATGAACTTTCTTAGATTTCATGCCGAACGACCACAAGGTCAAGGCCATATCTCTACATCATACTTTATGTTGATGATCCCATCTCAAAGAAGTTGCATGGCGACAGATTTGGCCTTATTTTGAAGAAAAAACGAAAAGGAAGTATTATGAAGATTATGGCTCGATCAGCTACTCTGGTGAGAAGGAGCCGGGTCCGACTATTTTCCTTGCTTGATTTTAGGGTGCTTTGTGCTAAATGTATAGACCTCGAGGTAATTTACCCCCTTTTTAGGTCTAAAAGTGTAAGTGGTGAAATTTATAGGATTATTTTATGCTTATTTGTCAACGAGTATGAACATTCTTGGATTTCAAGCCGAACGACCATGGTCGTCAAGGCCATATCAACATCATACTTTATGCTCATGATCCCATGTTAGAGAATGTGCATGGCAACAGATTTGGCCATGTTTTGGAAACAATCAAAGAGCAAGTAGTATGAAGAGTTTTCTCAGATAAGCTAATCTCTCGAGAAGGAGTCGAACCAGAAATTTTTCCTTTTAGGGTCCGTTATGCTAAATGTATGGACCTCGATGTAATTTTTGCTTTTTTGAGGTTCCTGATGTAAAATGTACTCTGATTAACCGTGTAAATTTCTAACCTAAAAGTAACTGGTGAAATTTAAACTAATTTAAGCTTAGTTGTCAACGAGTATGAACCATTCTTCAATTTCAAGATGAACCACCAAGGCCATATCTACATCATACTTTATGCTCATGGTCCCATATCCAAGAATTTGCATGCCGACAAATTTGTCCATATTATAGAAGATGAAGTAGTCTGAAGAGTATGACTTCTCAATCATCTACTCTCATGAGAAGGAGCCGGACCCGGCTGTTTTCCTTGCTTAATTTTAGGGTCCTTTGTGCTAAATGTGTGGACCTCGATGTAATTTCCCCTTTTTTAGGTCCTTGATGTAGAATGTACTCCCACCAACTGTGTAAAATGCTAACCTATAAGTTAGTGATGAAATTTCAACGAATTTAAGCATAGTTGTCAATGGGTATGAAAAAATCTTAGATTTCAAGCCGAATGACCACAAGGTCAAAGCCATATCTCTACATCATACTTTATGTTGATGATCCCATATTCAAGAATTTGCATGGCGACGGATTTGGCCATATTTTGAAAACAATAGAAGAGAAAGTAGTATGAACAGTATGGCTCGACCAGATGCTCTCTCGAGATGGAGCCAAACCCGATTGTTTTGTTTGCTCAATTTTAGGGTCCTTTGTGCTGAATGTATGGACCTCGATGTAATTTTCCCTTTTTTAGGTCCTTTATGTAGAATGTACTTTATGCTTATGATCCTATATCCAAGACTTTGCATGCCGGAAAACTTGGACATCTTTTGAAAACAATCGATGATATTAAAAACAAAAAATAATCAATTTCATTTTTCTAAGTGACATGAATTTATTTTCTGAAAAGCAAGTAAGAAGATTTTTTCGATCAACTGCTCTCTAGAGGAGTCGTACCTGACTGTTTTTAATTCCTTGTTTGGTTTTAGGGTGCTTTGTGCTAAATGTATGGACCTCGATGCAATTTTCCCTTTTTTAGGTCGTTGATGTAAAATGTAGTCCCACCATCCATGTAAAATTCTAACCAAACAGTGTAAATGGTGAAATTTAAACGAATTTAAGCTTACTTGTCAACGAGTATGAACATTCTTGGATTTCAAGTCGAACGACCAAGGTCAAGGCCATATCAACATCATACTTTATGCTGATGGCCCCATATGATAGAATTTGCATGGCAACAGATTTGGCCATATTATGAAAACAATCGAAGAGGAAGTAGTATGAAGAGTTTGGCTCAGATCAGCTAATCTCTCGAGAAGGAGCCGAACCAGAAAGTTTTCCTTTTACGGTCCTTTGGGCTAAATGTATGGACTTGCATGTAAATTTCCCTTTTTTGGTCTTTGATGTAAAATATGCTCCACCGATCGTGTAAAATGCTAACCTAAAAGTAAGTGGTGAAATTTAAACGAATTTAAGCTTAGCTGTCAATGGGTATGAACTTTCTTGGATTTTAAGCCGAACGACCACAATGTCAAGGCCATATCTCTACATCAAACTTTATGATCCCATATCCAAGAATTTGAATGGCGATTGATTTGGTCATATTTGTAAAACAAGCGAAGAGGAAGTAGTATGAAACGTATGGAGCGATCAACTGCTCTCTCGAGAAGGAGCCGAACCCGACTACTACTCCCTCCGGCCCAAATTAATTGACTTGCATTTATCAGATTCGAATGCATCTAGCACTAGAACCATGTTTATATACATACGAATCTAGACAAATTCGAGTCAAGTAATTTGAGGGGGTACAATAGAGTAGCAATTCAAACTTTCCGAGTTTCGAAATTTACTTCCTTCACAAACATCGGGGGGAAGGATATTCAATAGATCGTCATTCGCAGTACTACTAGTACTACACGGTACAGTGAGTAGTAACAAAAGAAACTATTTTTTGACGATAGTACCAAAAGAAAGGACGTCCCAAAAGAAACTTCATTCAACCATTAAGGGGTTGTTTGGTTTAGTGGTTATCCAGTGGATAACACGGGATATCCACTTTTTTTGGTTATCCAGTGTTTGGTTTAGAGGGTAGAGGGGATATGGATAACCACTTTTGTCTCAAAATGGTGGTTGAGCATATCCCACAAAAAGAGTTGGATGAGCTCAACCACTTTTAGATAGCTCCTCCGAAGCATTTTCTTGTTCGTTCACCCTTCCTCTCGAGAGAATAACCATCTTTTCTTGCCTATGGGCTCGACAAGAGGGCGGCCATAGCATAGGTCATCGGGCAGAGTGGGTGTTTGAATACGCACGCGGACGTAGGCCGCCGGGCGGAGTGGGCAGGCAGAAGGGGCGTAGGCAGGCAGGTTGACACAGGGTCAAAGGCAAAAGGGTGGCGAGCTGCCGGTGGTCGTGGCCACTGCTAGGGAAGTGGTGAGACGGATGAAGAAGACAAGGTGAAAGAGGAAAATGAAAAAAAAATAGTTGGCCCAATAGATTTTGACTGGCTATCCCTAACCACTTTTTATCCCACTTTACGAAACAAAAAAGACTACCCCTAACCAGCTGGTTGGGGATATCCTCATCTCTAAATGACATCCTCTAAACCAAACAGCCCCTAACATAATAGCACAAGTTTACATATAAATGACTCACTGCTGAACTAGTGCAGGTCCGGCGCCTCCTAGCACTAGTCCGTGCCGCCAGTGGCAGGTCGTGACATCGGCACCAACGCCAGCTCCAGCGACACAGCTGGCTCCTGACTCATCGGCACCTCCGGATAACACGGTGGCACCTCTTGAGCCATCGGCGGCACCTCCTGAGCCATCAGCGGCACCTCCGGATAACACGGCGGCACCTCCTGAGCCATCAACGGCACCTCCTGAGCCATCAGCGGCACCTCTGGATAACACGGCGGCACCTCCTGAGCCATCGGCGGCACCTCCTGAGCCATCAGCGGCACGTCCGGATAAGGCGAAGGTACCTCCTGAGCCATCAGCGGAACCTGCAGATATGGCAGCGGTACCTCCGGAGCCATCGACAGCTCCAGGAGGACACTATGGATGAAGTTGCCATTGTTGGGGAACCGGTCCCAGTAGTTGGTGAAAATGTTGGTGCTGGTGAACACCACCATCTCGCAGCCACAGTGGAAGGCCTGGCCGTAGAGGAGACGAGCGTCCCTGAAGTTGACAAACTTGACCTTCAACGTCCCGTCCAGATTGTCGTGGAGGCGATACATACGGTACTTGCGACGATCGTACCCAGCGTCGAGGAAGGCGCACACTAGCTGCCACTTTGTTCTTCGCAGGGAGAAGGCCCAAATGCACAGGGAATTGTCCTCTTGTCTGGCGATGTCGGGGTCTTTGCGCTCCGGTACGGTGGGCGGCAGCCGGAAGGTGGCCATGGATGACAGATGAGGACGAAGATGGTTGCTGGAAGCAGGGGATTAGAGATGGATTGGTGGTGCGGGGAAGGGGAGAGGATAAATACTACTAGTAGGAAGGAGATGATCCGATATTAATGTGGCAGATTACCAAAGCTTGGGGACAATCAATGTCGCTCATGAAGCCGATGTGTGTGGCAAATATCGATGACGATGACTAGGGTAAGCGATTGGACGAAACGCTGACTCTGCTTCCCGCACTCGATGGCCCAGTCATAATTTTGTGGTGCGTCCAAGGCGACCACGACCTCCCCCATCTGTGGACCCTACGTAGATGATTGAGTTGATGGGTGAAAACAAATTGATAAAGTGAGCTCTTTCCTACTACCTCCGGTCAGAGATTTTCTATATCTATACCACTAATATAATACAACAATTTTGAATTTGGTTTTTCCCTTCAGTTCTAGAACCTTCCCAACATTGAGTAATCTAAGTCGTTGATTTGCTATGTCCACTCTTGCATCTATGCCTGTCACTTGTTCAGGTGGGAAGCATCACAGCAGTCACCTCTTCCTTCCCATGTAAGCTTCCGCGCAATCGAGTACAACCATGCAGGCGCAGTAGTGCAGAGAAGGTTGGGGCCCATGGTGGTCCAGGCCAACTTTCCTTCTGTATGCCTCGTGCTTCTGCCCAAAAATGAGCTCTGGCTGGATGTTTTCTTTCTCTTCCATAATAGGATGCTCTTCATAGTGCTAAATAACTTAGGCCAGTAAAACTTCCACATGTTACTACAGTACCTTCAAAGTGTACTAGGTGAAAACAAATATACACCGTTACTTTTTATAGATGTGGCTCTTTCATATTTTTTTGAGCTTTACCTATTACAGAGCATAATTTTATATAGTGATGATATGTCATACTTTATTATTATGTGGGTCTCACGTGCCAACTTACTAATAAAAGGGTGGTGCACAAATACAAAGAGGCCGCTAATCTTGTCCAACTAAACCAGGAATTTGTAAATAATAAGGCCACAAAATATATAAAAAGGACCCTAGTACAGAAAGGAAAAGGTGCAATCAGGTAGAGCTTCATTGATTATCAGCTATGGTATACTAAAAGAAGGTCACGGCTCGAGGCCAGATCAGAGAGTCCTCATTTCCCCCCACCCAAATCGCAATGCTTGGGACGGTCACTCTGAAGATGGAAGCCACCGTTCTCAACTGTTCCTCCTGCTCCCAGCCCCTCAAGCCCAGGCGGGTCTACAAGGTCTCCATTTCTCCCTCACAATCCACTGATTTTTCTTTTGTCGGTTCGTCCGTGCAACTTTTTTATTTTTCAAACTTCTGTTTCTACAGTGTGTGGATATTCATCTAGTCTGCCACTTCTGCATCCGCAAGATCACCTCCTGCCAGAAGTGCGAGCACCCTAGCGGCGGATTCACACACGAGCCCGCCATGGACGTCGTCCTATCAGCGGCTAGGGTCGAGTGCGCCCACAAAGGCTGCAGTAGTTTGCTGCCCTACTACGAACTCCACGAGCACGAAATCATGTGCCAGTATGCTCCCTGCACTTGCACGGAGACCGGCCGCGACTTCGTCGCCCCGCTGCCAGCGCTCATCGCCCACCTCAAAGCGGTCCACTCGATCCAAGTGCACAAGATCCAGTATGCCACCACCAAAGCATTCCAGGAGCTGGTGCCGCTACCGGGAGAGCCGTCCCACCGGCTCATCATCGTTGGGGAGCAGGACGGTGCCATGTTCTTTCTGACGATTGGCTCGATAAGCACGGCCCCCCTCGTGTCTGCGGTCTATGTTAGGGCCACGATGGGCGACTTGCCGGTGTACAGGATAAGGATGTGGGCGGAATGCCTGCCGCTGCTTTCCTGGACGAACGGTAGGAGGAGGACCGGCAGCGTGACGGTGGAGCTCGACGTGCCGAGCTCCGCTAAGCCGGGCGAGGTCGCGTTTGAGGACCTTACATCTTACCTAGCGGCGCCGCCTCATTACGTGGTCGGTCCTGTTACCTCGAAAGAGCTACGTTTCTTCTTTTGCATCGAGTTTTAGTGGTGATGTAAGGTGTTGTTAATTGGTTTAATTGTAGAATGAGTGTTTACATACTAGCAATGGTGGACTTTGTAGTACTAGTACTCTATCTTCGTCCCAAGAAATAAGGCTCCCTTATTTTGTTTTTTGTTTGACCAAGATTTACTCTAAATATATATAAAGAATGTTGGTACTGTACAAATTTAGCATCATTGGAAAGTTGTTTCAATATGAATTCAACGAAACAAATTTTACACATATAAGTAAATTTTAGTTGCTCCATTTATTCGGTCAAACTTTACTTTGGAGCGTGCGTGCGCCTTATTCCTTGAAACGAAGGTACTAGATGAGTTCGTGGATGTAGTACTCTCCTGAGTATTTTTCATGAAGTCTTAAATTCCGATGGGTTGGGTGCATCAGTGGTTGTACTCTACTGAGTAGTAAGCTGAATAGTATTAAGGCTCTCTGTTTAGGAAGGCCAAAGGGCTAATTCGTAATACTACCAAGTAGATGAACTCTAATTAATTTATGCATGCACGACTAGTTTTACATTCATGAGATGCTAGATAAAAAAAGGGGAACATGATGAGAGATGAAACAACATGCATTGGGAGATTGAGAGAAAATAGAGATATCTAAATTAATGAGTCACGGGAAATAAGACAATAAAGAGGATAGGTCTTATTATAATTTCTAACAATTTTAAAAAGCTCTCTGGCCTAATAATCCCAAACAGAGGTAGGAGTACTGGTCAACATACACTCGGGAGTACTAGTATGTACTACTACTACTACTACTACTAGTACAATAGTGGAGTACGGTAGTAGTAGTAGTACTCCCCTCTGATTCATATTAATTGTCACTGGATAGGATGTACTCGTATCTAGCACTAAAACATGTCTAGATACATCCATTTTTGCGACAAGTTAATATAGCCATTTTTGAAATAGTACTAGTTTGGTTGGAAGAAATCATATTGTTTCCGCAGTAGGGATGGTGGTTTTTTGCTAGTAGTAGTACTAGTACATAGCAGGTAGTAGTAATATATATGTTTATACTGTACTAACTCAACATACATTCGGGCAATCGACAAATGTTCATCTTGCGGTTCTGCTGCTACAGTGTTACTAGCAGTTTTTCAGGTGCCCATTCACCATCTGTCTTTCAGCAGTACTCCGCCTATAAAATTATAATCTGCCATGGTTGTTGATTGACAAGACAATTCATTCAAAATAAAAGAAACTACTATGATTCCTTGCATTAATTCTTGCCTCCGCCCCTTGCACGCCTGTAGTATATACATGCATTAACTTCTGCGAGTAGTATAGTACAAGTAGGAGTAGTACCAAGCAAGGATATACCGACACGCAAATATATACTCGTAGGTCACATGGTGTACCATTCTGAGTCTTCGTCTTCTTCTTTGATCTGCTTGCCCTTGCCCTTCTTCCTTAGTTCTTTTTTGGTTGAACATTTCGAGAGTTTGTTGACCCCTCTCGGAGTTCACTATCTGCCTGTATACCTCGTAGGTCCCGTAGGTGTCGAGGCTTGCATACTTGATCTGCTCTTCGGTCAGGGGCATGTTCCCCCACTGCTTGTGGTCCACATCCTCCTTCTTCTTCTTCATGACCTTGTAACAGATGTCTATGAGGGCCACCGTGTAGTCAGCCAAAGAATCCTTCTCATTCGTGGAGCCGGCAGGCTTCCACCTCTTCTGGATGTCAATGAAGTTTGTCACTGGTACTAGAGAACGCCTAAGCCTGATACAGTCGTTGTCGATGTCGACGCCTGCAAAGTAAATGTTAGGGTTGGCGAGGAACTCTGCTAGCTTTGAGCATGGCTGGTCGGCCTGGCAGATGTGGTAGACCAGGCAATCCATGCCCACACATAGCTGGATGACAGCAGCCTTCTGCGTTGATGACTGCTCGTTGGTGTACTCGACATCGAGGCCAACACTCTTGTCGTCTATTTCCTCCAGGAGCTTTTGGGTTTTCTCGATGTAATCGTTCACCATCGACGCTCTGTTGGTATATGCCACCTGTAGTGTGGTGTTGCCAGGGTCCACGAAGTAGTACATCTTGTCTAACAGTGCCGCCATGGACTCTGATTGGCACCTTCTTTTGTTTTATAGAGGTCCGGTCAGGTGACAGAAAAGGAATGGGATAGAGAAGAAAGAAACTGCTAAGAAGATCGGGAGATGCATGCATGAGCGATTCTGGAGACGAAAGGGCAAGCATTTCCCCTATCCCCACCCACGTACTCCTATAGAATTTTTTTTTTGATGGATCAGTTTTACGGACGCGGATTATTTATGGCCATAGGTTGATTTCTCGATTATACAAAAAGTACAAGAACCAAACACACGAGATACTTTATGAACGAAGCTCGAAAGTATAAATATTTTTTGAGTTTCACCTACTACTATAATTTTATATAAAATGATATGTCATACTTATATTATCTGATTCTCCAAACACACGGGTGTGGAGTAAGATAACATATGATGAATGTGTCGAGTAAGCAAACATACAATGCAAATTTGATTGTTAAACTTAAGTGATCTTGTCAAGCCGCCGCCTCCTCCTGCAGCACCTAGCGCTGTACCTATATTCAGCCCTACCGGTTATCCTCCAACTTGGAGGACGCCGGAAATCGATTATGCATGTGGAAGTATTACACTAGGCAATTCATTACATGCTGAAATCACTTATATTCATGATATACCTGTTATATTTTTAAATTTTTACAAAAAGATGTTCTGTAAAATAGCGCGTTATTAGCATGCTATAACTTTCATATCGTCTGGAGAAAAGCCATGCTAAATTAAATAGCATGCTAGTATTTTTTGCCTTGATCTCTAGTTTCTTGTCTAAATTCGGTAGTCTCTTAGGCCTTCCGTAGCGTGTGAAAAAATCGGTGCCCAAATCACTTTACAAGAATCAGGCACCGGTGCCCTCCATTGCCTGATCGATGCCACCAAAAAAATTCAGGGAACCGGAGCACCTAGGTGCTCCGATGCCCCAAACTCTTCACCCAATAGAATAGCAATATATGTGTACTATGCATGTTGTTGAGAGGACCTTCACCAAAGATAAGACATGGAGATTGATCTAGTTATTAGTTTTATCACATTGTGGGACAACTATTTATTTTTGGCCAAAGTGATCACATAGTGAGCACGATGCCTTAAAACAATTTCTAGGCATCGCTTATGAGGTGGCAACTTTTCTATCTATTGGGCATCGACCATGCTATGGAAGGCCTTAGAGCATCTCTAGTGGCTTGTCTAAATTTGGTAGTCTACATCTTCACTTTATAAATAATGGTGTAAAAAGATTCCTTTTTACATGACTTTAGTTTTCTAGCGGATAGTCTAAATTTGATAGTCTATATGTCCATATGCACACAAATAGTCAATATACATAGCAAATCAGTACAACAAATGCTCAGATTTGGCACGGGAGCGAGCTCGCGAGCGACCAACTTTGCTTTAGACATGGTGGCTCGGTTGTCCAAATATGGACAACGAGTAGCCTATTTGGAGGATGACTAAATTTCAGACCACCGGATACACAAGCCACCGGATGCATTTTTTGGTCCATGGTGGTCTATATTTGGCTAAAATAATTTAAATAATACGAATTATTTAATAAATATCATGAAAATACACAAAATTAGAAATTTTGGAAAATAGCGTGGCCTCGGTAATTCAACTACCGACAAGTACTAGTTAGCAGTTCAACTACCGATTAGTACTTGTCAGTAATTGAACAACCGATAGGTCATTGAACAACCGATTAGTACTTGTCAGTAGTGCCACCATAAGCTGACCTATCGGTTGTTCAATTACCGACTAGTACTAATGGGTAGTTGAACTACCGACTAATACTTGTAGGTAGTTGAACTACCGAGGTGTGCTATTTTTTAAAATTTCTAATTTTGTGTATTATTTGTGATATTGATTAAATAACTCGTATTATTTAAAAAAATTGCTTATATATGGCTTAGACTACCGGATACACTAGCCACTAGAGATCCTCTTAGGCTGGTCATAGTGGGAAACATACTACTCTAGTTCATCTTACTATGTACCTTCATGTGTGTATGTAATTGAGCCGAAGGTAGAGACCTTATTTTTGCAGAAATGCCTCCGGAAATATTCCGTGCCTAGAAAGGCTAGGAAATTACAGTAAACTATTTTTTCTAGTCATTAGACTATAGATACTCCTAGGATAGGATAAGATATTATTATTCTACTGTATAGCCAAATTCAAAATCCTGGAGCGGCAAATTCTCCCGCCTCACCTCCACCGAAATATTTCGAATGGTCACATGCCCCAACTTATAGCCGTACAAAATTCCTTTTCTACCCCTGACAATGGCCTATCTACTAATGTTGGGCGTGGGTATGGTTCGTAATCCCCTCCCCCCGGGGGCAGGGTTCCCCACTATTCTGAAGCTGGGTAGTCCACCTTCCACCTTTCTCACCTCCGGCTCCTGCACCACCGCACCGGCCCCCGCAGCGCTTCGCCGGCCTACACACCACCCAACCCCCTCTCACCTCCAGCACCTGCACCACCGCACCGTCATCATATCCACCACACTTCGCCCACCTACACGCCACCCAACCTCCTATATCACCTCCAGCTCCTGCAATACCACACCGAAACATCACCACTGCACTTTGCTAGCCCACACGCCACCCAAACCCCCTATCCCACCTCCGGTTCCGGCTCCTGCACCACCGCACTTTGCCGGCCTACACGCCATACCTCTATACCATATACTCCTGACTAGTCTACGGGATCAGCCGACGTCCACCTTACCAAACCCTAGTTTGCCTTACACCCTCTTCCATACAACCGTGTTAGTTTTGTCGACTCCCTAGTCCACAGCACTTGACCTGCTTCACCTACGCCGGTGTGCAATGCATTAGATCTGCTTCACAGACTCAACAATCCACTACACTGAATATGCTTCACCGATGCTCTTGTGCAGCACCTCGAATCCATAATCGGTCGTAACAGATCTGCTTCACCGATGACGCCGTGCACTACACCGGATCTCCTTCATCGGCCATCTTGTCAAGCAAGCCAGACCCATCAACAACCTCCATAGATCTGCTTCACAGACGCCGCCGAGATCTATCTGCTTCAGCCCGACTCACCACTACCGGGCACCCTCGACGTCCTTGACGTCACCCGCAAAGATGTCGTCTATGCGTAAACGATGCCATGGCCTAGGTAAACCAGATATGCTTGATCGTTCGTTTCAATATAGCAGGTATGAGCCTGTGACAGTGAACTGCATTTTTGTATTGGCGGTAAATTCCTGCCTCAATACTGGCTTAATTGATATCTCACTCTCCCTTGATAAATTCGGTGTAGTCTATGTTAAATCCACGCGTTAAACTACTCCTTCCGTTTCGAGGTATAAGGCGTCCTTGTTATGCGTGTTTTTATTTGACCAAAAATTACTCTTAATATACATAAACAATTTTGGTAGTACAAAACAAACATCATTAGAGTTCATTGGTATTATGCAGTTCTTGGCAAATGTTAATTCACTGAACATCTGAGGTTGCCTACCTGTTCAACAAGTTCACGAGTTATGTCATCATAATGTGCACTTGCTTTTTCTGTTGCTATAATACTGACTGCATGTAATTTTGGAGTTCATTGGTAGTTTTAAGCCATTGAACTTGTAGGTTAACATTCCCTACTCTACAAGTTTAGAATTTATGCTATTTTAATTTTAATCTGGTTGTTCTAAGCAAACACAGTAACTGCCTTCTCTTATGTAATTCATCGCAAATTTTATGTCATTCAACTTGTTGGTTTTGCATTCCCTTTGCAAGTTATGCCATTATTGTTTGTTTCAATTAAGCTCCAACAGTAGTTGCCGCCTATTGTGTACTACTCCCTTCGTTTCAATATATAAGATGTTTTAGCTTTGTGATAGGAGTGTATCTAGACACCATTTAGTGAGTAGGTTTACTTCAAACGTACATGAACATACACACTAAAAGTGGTCTAGATGATGACCTATACTTTTTGAAATGGAGGGAGTACATCCATTCCGTAAAAGAAGGCCTATACAACTTTAAAGTAAAATAATGATGACTTTTACCAAGCTCATAGAAAAATATATTAAGGGTTAATTTGTGGCATTTGTGTCTATGAAAATATATGCCTGGGTGTATTGAATGGCGTTGGTTTGGTATGGTAGATGTTCCCGGTATGTTCTACAAACTTGGTCCATTTTTGCGTCAATTGACTTGTGAAAAATTTATACGCCTTATTTACTTTGGATTGGATGTAGTATTACATGTCATGTTTTAAGGCACTTAACATGGTTATCCACATTCCCTACTCTATAAATTCAAGTTTCTCAATTATAATTTCTATAGCAGCGGTATCTACCTTCTATTATGTAGTTCATGGAATTTTAAGTCACTTCGCAGATGGGTTAGCATTCCCTGCTCTATAAGTTCACGAGATATACCATTCTAATGTCTATCTTGTTCGTCCAAATGTGGGTACAGTAACTGCCTGCTCTGTAGAAGGTGACACTTTTTATGGCACTTCTCATATTTCTTTGCAATTCTACTTCACCAGTTAAATCATTGTAATTTTCTCTTGTTCGTGCTAAGGAGTGACTGTAACTACATTCTATTTTGTCACCATGGCAATCTTTATGTCATTTAAATCTTTGTTTATATTCCTCCATTCCCTGCTCTACATGTTCATAGGTGATTATACTATAATGTCTATCTAGTTCTTTGTAAATAGCAATAGCCACTATCTGATATTATTTCCTCTCACAGGGAACACAGAGAATCGTAGAGTGAATCGCCCCTACAATCTTGTAAGTACCTGTTGCTTTGTATTGCTAAATGGAAACCTGTTTTATGTGAATGAGTGGCCTGGACCTATATGTAGAGGAGCAACAATAAAGTAGATGGATCGTCTATCCAAGTACTCGATGTGGTGGATGTCTTCAAAGAACGAACTGACCACAGGATGTCATCCAACAAGACTGCACAAAAATAAATAGTAAGTCTCTTGTTTTTACTGGGATGTGCACAGCATCAGATGCTTGTTTGTACCAGGTACCACATGATTCGGCTAATTATTAGAACAAGGTTGACCTTAACCAAGACTGGACAAAAACCAGACGTAAATCCCTTGATTTATAGTTCAATGTGCTCAGTTGATTTTGGTGATGATCTATTCTTTCTATATTTGACTTGTGTTCATCTATCTATCTATTATGTAATTCACTTTTATGCTAATTTATAGTCTATTATTATATTTTTCTGCTATAATTTAGAGTTTGAATGCACTCTGGAGGTAGTCACATTGTCTAGTATCGGCACCACATGAGTTGGCCAATGATTAGAACAAGATGACCTTTAACGGTACCGCACAAAGACCGAACGTAAATCCCTTGATTTGTAATTCAATTTTCTCACTCAATCATGGTGGAGATCTCTTTTTGCTATATTTGACTGATAATCTTCTATCTATATATATATATATATACGTTAACTAGACCATGATTAGGTGGTGGTGATTGAAGTATATCCACTTTTATGCTAATCTATATTCTATTATAATATCAGAGATCGCCACCATGATTGAGCTTATATGCACTCTGGAGGTAGTAACATAGTATAGTGTTATATATATGAGACTAGTATAAATTACTTGGTCTTGGTGGGGAGTAACTTGGACTAGTAAAAATGCATACAATACTAGTCCAAG
This sequence comes from Avena eriantha, assembly GCA_910589775.1. Classification (NCBI taxonomy): domain Eukaryota; kingdom Viridiplantae; phylum Streptophyta; class Magnoliopsida; order Poales; family Poaceae; genus Avena; species Avena eriantha. Next base: position 338,863,403 of record OU342743.1, on the reverse strand, counting down.
TTACTCTACCAACACTAAAGGGTGTCTAGATACATTCGTTTCAAAAAACCCATGACATCTTATATTTTGAAATGGAGGGAGTTCTATCTAGACTACTCATAGTGAGATTTTCATAGCTATTATCATCAAATATGATCCCCAGTTACTATATATATATATGTACTATGACCATGTTAATATGATCTGGAAGTCTATCGTGCACCTATTGTTTGATTGCTTAATTCATTACCTCGGTAGCTACTCTACATGATGCACATATAGAGTTTATTGCCAATTTGATTCTTTAGTTTGCTCGTTATTAAAGCAATGTAATGATTTTCTTAACTTAAACAGTCAGAGCACTGCCCTGTCAAGGTAAGGCTACGGCTTTGAGCCCCATCAGTCCCAAACTAGGGATGGCAATTTCTGTGAGAAATACAATGTTTGATTAATAATAAACAAGGGATTTTCATCTATACATCATCAGATGATCTTGCGAGTTTAATATTAGCCACCATATGGTTCAATTGGTTATGGTTCCTGTGGATTTTTAGTTGACTTGTGACTGCATCAATGCTATATTCTGACGTGGTTCCTAGACATACATTGTTTAAATACTTCATTGACCTTGCAAGGTGCACAATGTATCATTTGCTTGTTTGTATACTGGATTTTCTTGCCTGGTTATATGTACAATGATACTTTCAGCTGTTAGAAATACAATAGTTGTAGGCATTACAAAGAAGGTTTGTGCTACTTTTTGGATGCACCCAACTATTGTTTTGGCAGCAAATGACCTCTTCTTTTTTTACTCACTCGCCCGACGATCAAAATATTTGAATGATCTGGCTACTGAAAAAGAATGGTTGATATCTTGTTTTTCAGAAATGATTCTGGTAGTCTATTTAAGACACTTGGTCTATTGCTTGTTTTTCCAAGGTACTATCATAGTTGCCTGATGATTAAAGCAATGACACCTGTGGTTGTAGGTCACTTTTTTGGCTAGTTCATACTATAGACCATTTTTAAACGCTATTCTTATATTTTTGGTTAATGCTTTGTTTGCCCGACCAGTTCTAAGCAGCTGAAGGAATCTCAAGCACCTCTTTTTGTTGTGTTTCTATATTTCTGTTATGCAGTGATATGATTAGTTTATGAGGGAAAGAGTCGAGTTGCTTGATTTCCTACATTCATTACCACACTAGTTCAGTTAGTCTGCATGAGACACACATGTTGATGGCTTGATTTGTTATATTAGGACAATGCCAATTTTGAAATTCTTTAACAACAAACATGGTGTTTTTTCGCATGCTTTCTTGCTCTAACTTAATATGTCTTAGTTTCATCATGCAAATAACCTGTAGTGTTTCTTCTAGAGTGGCTATGATATTGGCACATGTACGCATCGGTCCAGGACATCGACAGTTCCTGTTATTCTGGAAAGAGATGTACGAGGCATATCATTAATTGTTCCTGGCCAATGATGAATTTGAATTATTTTACATATAAGATGGCCGCCAGTTAGCTGGTACGCTGTGCTAACTTGTTTTCTTTGTTTCAGGCTGCACATGAAGCTATGGGGCAGAAGGGAGGAATCCTACATTAAATATTGAGGTCATTTCACAAAGCAGTAGTGACAGTGATTATTGCTTGCATCGTCCCATGGTTTAAGTTTTTCCAGCAGACAGCTGCACTCCAAACAATTGATTAAATTGAATAAGAAACAGAGCAAATAGATGGAATAATCACAATTACAGGTGAACAGATACAAGAACTGAAAGATCGACAAGATTTAACAGACCGTCTACTTGATAATCTCTTCTGCAGCTGGCATGGTATGTCAGTTATTACTTGTATGGGGATATAAGCTCCATAGTAGAAACCCTGTTCCAACACATGTCTCGCTGTCTCTGTAATGCTTCATCTTGTTTTTATTGGAAGTCTGGTCTGTAATAAATTTCAAAAAATATATATTGATATAATAGGGTGATCCTAGCGCGGCCATTAGCGGGCTGAAATATTAATGGACTGTTTAAAACCAGAATTTCGTCATAGTTATAGAATACCAAAGTATGCTGGCCAGCAGATGGGAAAAATAAACACTAAAAGGCCGTAAGTGGCAGGTCAATATATTGGTGGGCCTCATAAGTTGCCAAGGCCCTAAAAATGTACAGGGCTGAACAGCAACACGCGAGAACAGTAAAGGGCCTGAATTGTAATGGGCCTGAATATTGATATACCTGAACAGTAAAGAGCTGAAACAGTAAAAGGCCTAAACAGTAAAAGGCCTAAACAGTAAAAAGCCCGCGCAGTAGAGGGCCCGCACAGTAAAACGGTCTGAAGAGTAAAAGGCCTAAACAGTAAATGGCCTAAATAGTAAAAGGCCATAAGAGCAAAAGGCCTAAATAGTGAACAGCCAAACAGTAGAAGGCCAGAATAGTAAAAGGCCAGAACAGTAAAGGATCCTAACACTGGCAACCTAGAAATGTAAAAGACCATAACAGTAAATGGGTAGAATAGGAGTGGACCCCACGGGTCGTAGGAACAGTAACAGGCTGCCTGTAGGCCTTAACAGTGTCTGACCTTCTGGCACAGGCTCCTAATGGGTCGCATATTATTCTACCAAAGTGGGCCTTCTTTAGGCCGAAACTGTAGCGGGCCTGAAATCATACGGGCCCTGGAAGGGTTCATTAATGGGCCACGTCAAACAGTACACGTCGTGAGAGTAAAGGGCCGTAATCTTATTGGGCTCTCCTCGTGGGTTGGCCCACTTAACAATTAGCAGGCCTTGTCTGGGCCAGGGTTCTGCCACAGTTTCTGTGACCGTTAATGGTGGTAACCGGCTGTTAATGGCGGGTTCCACATGGCATTTTTGCATGACGTTAGTAGTCAACATGGGTGGTGAACAGATCTACGACGGAACAAGTTTTCGTGGCTGAAGGCTGCGATCCGCCACGGTCAGAAGAAAAAAACGTGGTAGATTCTTTTGTGACGGGGCTTTTACCACAAATGGCATCCGTCGTAGAAGACTTTTTAGCCACAAAAACGGGCCTTCAACCACGAAAATCGTCCGTTGTAAAAGCCAACTTTTCTTGTAGTGTACATGAGTGGAGAATACAGGTCGGTTGCTGTTTTCGTCGTATCTAGGTTTAGAACATGTACAATGCAAGATGTTTAGGTAACTGTTTAGAGAAATAAAAGAAGTTTTTCTACTAGCCCTTATTTGTATAGTAGACATGCCTAGTTAGACATCTATCTTGTATAAATAAGCACCGGTGCTCGGAAAAACAGGTTTATTTCTGTGAGCACCTCTCAAATCATCTTGCTTGTATAGTACCTAATATATAGCATTGTACCTAAGATATCTTGCATTGTACCTAAGAGCATCTCTAGCCGCGCTCCCCAAGTGGTGCCCTAAAGGGCTATTGGGTGCGTTGGGCGTGTTGGCGCGCCTAGCCGTGAGCGCCAAAGGTGTATTCGGTCCGGCGCAGCCCAATAGCCTGTCCGGCACGCTCGCCTCGTCCCTACACCATCGGGTTCCTTTCGGGCGCACTAGACACAACGTGTGTGATGCATGGGCCAGTGCTGGCAGCCACCTAGCCCGTCGTCCTGCATGATTTAGTTGTTTCCCTCCCTTTCTTTCCCTCCAATTTTCCTATTGTGCTTATTTTCCTCCCAACACCATTCTTTCCCACCGCCACTGCCATTGTCCTCCCTGTTCCATCTTCCACAACACTGTATCCATGCTGCCAAAGGGCTCGAAAGAAAAGGCGAAGGCGAAGGTACCCAAAGTGATAGGGCTCAACAAGGGCCCTAGTGGCACTTTCAAACAGCCACGCAAAAAGCCGGCATCGAAAGAGAAGCTGGAGGGAATGTGAGAGGAGGAGAGGAAGGACGTCTGTATGCGGTGGAAGTTCACGATGGACGAATGCAATACATGGAGCCCCAAGGAGAGGAAGAAGACGGAGGTGGTTTCTCTTGTGATGCTCAGTCAACAAGAAAATGCGGGGAGTGACAGCCAGGGAAGCACAACAGGTCACACAAAGCCACACCACGTGGATCCTACCCCCCGGCACCGACATATGCCACTTCACATGAGGGTTGGGTTGCCATCATAGCCGGCCTACTTCCATGAAATCTCCGAGACGTTGCTTTCCAGGACGAGGTCCTCTCCCGCGCACTATGATGCCGAGCCTAGCGGATACAGCGGCTTGAACCCCAACGAGGTGTCCTCCCCAAGCATGAACGGCCGCCATCGAGAGGGCATCAACCTCAATGATGCCTACGAGGCCTCGGCGGTGCCTTAGAAGGTACGATGCTATCAGACTACTAGCACTAGGGTACCCATCCTGTCAGGGTGCCAAACCTACGCGCGGTGCTCTCACAAGGAGTGTGAGAGGTGCCGCCCTCTGGAAGCCAAGATGGAGGCAACGAAGGCAGGCGAACACCAACCAGCCTCCACCCGAGCCCATGGCTCCCTGATGAGAGATTGGCCGAATTACTTCAGTAACACTGTCATGCCTCTCAACGCGCTGGCACAATGGTAGGTCCAAGATGTGACCGATCCCCCACGGGAAAGTGATACACTGCCTGTCCGCTTTGGTGTTAAAGGAGGAAAGAAAACGATGGAGCCCCGTCAGGACCCGACATTACTACTTTGGTGCAAGCAGACCAGGGTGACGCAACTGGGTAAGGGGTACATCATCGGTTACCTCAGTAGCAGGCAATTACCTTCGGTCAGAGCCAGCTCGTGGCCAGAAGAAAAAGGGGTGAACCAGATACTCCTCGCTGGCAGGAATTTGGTGACCCTTCCCACCCAACATTTGGGGAGAAGAGGCCAAGCCCCCCTATATAAGGAGACCTTCTTCTACCTTAGAACAGGTCGATCCCAGTGATATGCAACCCTAGACATCGTTACACCATTGTACCCTTGCGAAGCACCGCGAGCAATACAACCAAGCAGGAGTAGGGGCTTTACCTCCTCACGAGGGTCTGGAACCTGGGTAAAAAAGCCTTGTGTCACCCTCTCTGTCATGCTCGTGCGTCGCCGTCTCCACCACCATTGAGCAGCTTGGAATGCGTGTTTAGCCTCCTCTCGTACTTAGGGCATATTGGACCCCTGTTCCTTTGCGGGACACTTTTCCAACATTTGGCACACCAGGTAGGGGCCCAAGGTGCAATTTCGAGAGCATCAGGCGGCCGCGCAGTCATGGTAGCACATGGCGATAACCAAGGCAGGCACTCCTGGCATGGGAGGATCGCCAGGAACCAAGGCACGTGCCGCGTGGCCATTCAAGCTTTGGCACCCCCTAGGAATAGCGGGGGCTACTCCCCGCACGCCCAACCAGGGACGCGCAAGGATAACTCTTCCTCAAGTGTGTCTTCACCTTAGAGGCGTTGCACCGTGCTCACTCCGGAGGTCGCCTAGCTCAAGGTGAGGGAGCTCATCTGCTACTCGCCTACAGACATGGCGTGGGAGGAATGGAGGGCGAGCCTCACGATGCTCATGGACGTCGCCTGGGACAACCCTCCGGTTCCAGGTATGCAGGCTGATACCTTCGATCCGGATTCATGAATGTAGTATAATAGCTTTTTCCCTAGAAGACCAAGGTTTAATCGAACCTTGGAAGCACTACTAAAAGGTAATAAAAAGGACACATCTACAAGACTTTGTTTGTTCGTTCTACCTTAGTTGGCTGGACCAATCTAGTTTACGAATCAATGGATGAAGATATGCCAGGGTTGAAGATCCATCTGCAGTTGCACATCAAATGGGATAAAAGATAATAATAATAAGCATAGTCATGTATAATGTTTATATTGAGATAATCTCTTGTGGGCAACACATACTAATATTCTAGAGCCCCCGTGATGCAGCGGACATAGCAATAGACTTTAATCCAACCTCGAGTACACCGAAGCCACGGGTTACAAACGATTATTAAGTGTAAACATATATCAAAGCTTTAAGTGGTGATGTTATTGTTGATCCTGAATGGGGCGCTCAGCGAAGATTGTACTACCCTTTATGTCACTGCGGTTCCTATGAGATTGCCGCTAGCCAAGTATCTCACCTCAAGCCTTTATAAATCTATGGGATCTTAGGTACCTATAAGTCCACAAATCGAGACAAGAGACAAAGAAACAAAATATACAAATCACGAATTCAAACAAAATACAATTCTCCCATGATATAGATGCACATAATTGCTGCAAGGTTTCTCCCCAACCCGCAACCCATGAGGACTACTCACTCATAACAAATAGATCGGAGATAGAAAACATCATGCAAATACTTAGATTGAAATCAAATATTCTTACAATTGTCGCCAAATCACAAGGAGATCTAAAGTACAAAGCAATGGCTATGGCTAGTGGATGGATGGATGGTGGAAGTGATGAACAATGGTGTGGGTCTCCTTTGGTGGTGTTGTGATGGAATCTGACAAGGGAGGCTCTCTGGCCATTGGCTGGAGCCTTGAAATATATATGCGTCTTCACGAAAGTTGTAGGGTTTGACGAGATGAAGCCGTTGCCACCTGGTACGGGCGGGCGGTACGGGCGGACCACACCCGTACCAGTGGTTGTTAAGCGTGTTGACGCCCTAGAAAGCTTCCCCAATTACTTGGCCATGTGTACTTCCTCAAAATCCTTCATTATGACTCCTTATTTCGCTTTAAAAAGAGTGATTTCCTGCACAACATAAATAAAAGAAGGGATTTGCATATCTTTGCAATTATTAGTCATTAGTGGCAAGAGTTGATAGTTTCATTGGCAATTGCTTGACCAAAAACAATGTTTAAACATAGTGGAAGATGGCAAAAATCGGAGCCATCAACTTCCCCAAAGCTCAAACCTTGACCATCCTCGAGCAAGAAGAACTAAAATAACTATAAGTAATTCAGCGTTTAAACTTGAAACAACGAGAATAAGGGTTCACTTACAGTCGATAGTCGTATGTGCTCAGCACTTTATTCATTTGCGAAGTTATCAAAGTTAGAGAGATGAAAAAAATACTATACAAGCTTTGGTAAGTCAAGATAATCAAAGTAAATTTTAATATAAGTATAAATAACTAGAAGTGTAGCAATCAATCCAATTCCTCTAATTAACTCTCAGCTTGCCAAGAAACACTAGGATGTTTAAATAGCATAACTGAGTAAGCGAGTTTCATGTCTCAAGTAGTATAACAATGAAGTGTCTTATTTACACCCACATCAATAAATCAAGTCAATCTAAAACACTTCTAATCCAATCATTGTCTTTCAAGAAAAATTCATAAAGTAGTAATGAGACCATGCCAAGGACTTGTTATGTGGATCCTCATAGATATCTTTTTTCTTTCTTTTTCATTTTTCTAGGATCGATGTGTTTATTTTCCCATACATTGACATGGATGCCAATCATGTCATCAACTCATAGCCGAAATCCGGGGTTATACCATAGATCGTTCAAAAGCTAGCGGAGTTGTTGGCATCCCAAAGGTGTGAATTAGAGACATAGAACAAAGTTGTCTCACTTCTTTCTCTTTCTCTTTTTTGAGCTAGTACCACGGTTTAATCCACAAGGTTAGCTTTTGCATGCATCACAATTACCACTAGACTTTATTTCAATCAAATAACTCCTTTCATGAGTGACGTCGAGACTGTCAAAATATCTATGGGGTTAAGTATAATCAAGCGTATACTCTCAAGACAATCATTCATCAAACAAGCCATAAATCTCAGACTTTTTCTTATTGTACTTGTTTGGCATTATTATTTCCAAGCCAAGACTCGGTTAACTAAAAGAACTAGAGCAAGAGCTTCAACAACTAATCATCATACCAATAAAAAGCCTTACTCTAACCATATTAAATTACTTCCCACTAGCATGGCATCTTAGCAAATCAACCAACTAAGATAAAGAACTCAAGCTTCATAAGTGGGAGACATAGCACATACCTCTCATAAATAACTTCATGATCCTCTTCCTTAAAGGGATGTGTTCCTTCAAAACTCAAACACGATTACTCTCGAAATCATATTAAAGCAAAAAGGCAAAATATGAATCCATGTTTATGGAAAAAGGATAAAAGGAAAAATATTTTTGTATTTTTGAGGATAGGGATTAAAGAATAGAAAAGAACTTGCGACCAAGCAAGGGTTTAAGAAAAGAAAAATAAAGGAAAACAAATAAACTAAAACGAAAGCAAATTAAAAAAGCAAAGTGTTGGAACAAGCCAACACGAGTGTTTCAAAGCTCTCAAGGAGCTAGAGTACAACCTCGTTATTACACAAATAAATTTGCTGGGGGGACACATCCCCAAGCTCATTGCAAGCCCTTTTGTTACTCATTGTTGAGGCAGTGGATAATCTCCCACGTTCCATTGGTTGCTCTACTCATGGAACTGGGTGACGAGGCTTGTAGTGTCATCTCGAAGGTTGATGGAGAGGTTGTTCATGTTTTGAATATTTCCTTCGAGTGCATAGATACCATTAACGGTGGGGTAGTAGTTTGTTGGTTGCACATCTTGTTCGGGTCCTTCTTGTTCACTTCTTCATATTCTCCTCCTCCCACAGGTATTTCTTGTTGGGGTAGATTAGCTTTGACCTGCACGTCATAATGCAAACGTCCATCCTTGATAGAGAATAAACCGTTAGGCAAAGGATCCAGGATCAAGTGATCCACTCCAAGTATATTGAAGAAATATCTACCACGATTTTTAGAAATCATACCACATGCTCTTAGAGTAGATAGACCAAGACGGTTACCTCTAGTCAACGGTTGGATGTTACCTAGGTTGATGCAAAGTGCGCATGCAAGAACGGTCACAATTCCTCCTCCACACATGGGTCCTCGAGATTGAAGAGCCTGATGTTTAAGATAAAAACACAAGTAGAGCGCCGAAATTTTGCATTAAGTTACAATTGATAAGTGCATCTTTTGCAAGAATCAACATGCCCTCCTCATTAACTCTAGTAAACTCACCACGTGCCTGCAATGTGTTAGCAATAACATAGAACAAATATCGAATAGCAGGATGATCAATTTGGTTCCCCTTGGGTGTGTGTCCACGGATTCTCATCAAGTTAAAATATTGTGAAGGGGAAGGATCTAAAACAAAGGTAGTTGTGCATACATCAGTGGTGTTGTTAGTTAAGCCGAAGCATTGAGCCCATTCGGTGAGTTTCAAATAGACTCACAGTTCATAAGGCGGAATTTAATTCGATCAACTCCGGTCCTTTGTTCCTCGGAACAACCATAAGGATCCACCGTGTGTGTCAAGGTGCTGAAGAACTCAAGCGTCAAGCGGCAGTATGTCGCAACATCCTGAAAGACAAAATTGTACAACCAACATTGTTGCAAAGTAAATCAAAATCAGCATGAATACCAAGTTGGTTCAGGATATAAGGACATGCCCACTTGGTGGACTTGATCTCCCGAATCTTGAGACAATCGAAACGGGTAAGATGGAACTCCTCGGTGAACTCGATGCCAAGTGACTCGAGGGTTAACATAACAATGGGTGGCGCGGAGGACTCATAGCCATCTCACGTGTACGAATCCTCGTGTTCATCTAATAAATAAAAACAAGACAAAGTAAATAAAGATTGCTAATAAAAAATTTGTCCAATAGAAACATAGCATAAGTGATTCTCTACACTAACTACAAAAGAAACTCATCTAAAATCAATGTTAAGCATACTTAATACCAAGATTGAATCAGGAACAAGACCTATGTCTAGATTGGCAATGATGAATGATTAAGCAAAGCTTTTGCACAAATAAGTTCGGGATCGGATGAGAATCATACCTTAGATCGAGTGAGTGCAAAGAATCATAGAAATATTGAGTAAATTTGAAGATCCAGTGGAGGTGGTTTGAAGTTTGGAGGAAGAAGAAAGAGAAAAATTGATTTGGGGATTTTTGGTTACCTCCTCGGGGTGTTTATGGCATCCGTGTACTTGGTACGAGCGGGTGGTACAGCCGGAGCCCGCCCGTACTGGGTGACTTACCTTGGGGCAGACGGCTTCTCCCAAGCGGTGCACTCGGTATGGGCGTGCGGTATGGTCGCGTGCGCTCGTACTTCTGGTCGTTAACGCTGTAGTGACTTCTGCTTAAAACTTGATGTTTACTCGGGGGTACGGTACGGGCGCGCGGTACGGGAACCTCCGGCCGTACCAGTGGTCGTTATCGTCATTGTTCCTTCGGCAATCATCAAAAAAAATTATCTTCCTTTGCCTTGAGGTGGTACGGGCACACGGTACAGTCCACTCCGGTCGTACCAGTGGTCATTATCGACACTATGAACTACAAAAACTCAAGGAATTTGATTAGTATCTCTGTGCGCCTTTGCACATCTTATCAAAAGGTTAGATAGTAGCAAAACCACTAAGTATTGATCCAGCAATACTTCTTAGGCCATTTATTAGTAAAATAAAAATATAGAGGATTACCTTATTTATTCTCCTCTCTCCATAGGTCTTCTTGAACACTCTTTATTAAAAATTAAAACAAAAACAAAAACAAAACAAACTAACACAAAATAAAACATAATAGAAAAACTTGGAGAAACTTTATTTCACATGGGTTGCCTCCCATGAAGTGCATCTAGTTAAGGTAAATTGGCTTGACCTCGATGGCAATCACTTAGGTTGGGGGAGCGGAACACCCACTCCAAAGTAGTTTGCTTTTAAAGTAATTACTCCATCATCATCATTAGGCTTGGCCTTCGTTTTCCTAGGGAAGTGGACTACAAAAGGATCTCTAGATGGTAGCCCTATTCTTACATTCCCTTCATGTAAATTAATCAAAGCTTTAATAGTTCTTAGAAATGGCCTACCTAGAATTATAGGTGCTATGGGATCTTCAGGCATGTCCACAATAACAAGATCAATAAGAGCAGGACTGCCTTTAATTTGAACAACTATATTTTCTTTGATCCCAACAGCTTGTTTATAAGTCAAATCAACTAGATGGAGTGTTAATTCAGTTGTAACAAATGGCCCCAAGTTTAACTTATCGAATAGGCTTTTGGAAATTTTTGAGATGCTTGCACCAAGATCACAAAGTGCGGATATCTCATTAACTCCAAGTTTAAATTTAATAGTAGGCTCAAATATATCATCTAGCTTAGCCGGAAGCTTATCAGCTAGTCTTTGGTAGTCCATATCTAAATCATGAACCTTAGATGCTACTTGTTGTATAAATTGTTGGTACACATCATCATTGCCTTGTTCTATACCTGGATTCATAACGGTGATCATCTTCAATAGATCTTCCACGGTATATTCCAGTGTTGATGCGTTGCTATAATATAGCTCCTCAGGTGTTTTATCATTGGTTACCACCCTCATCATCTTGAGGTCTTCTACCGGATTTGGCTCGGGTTTGCCAGCGAACTTTGCTAGTATGAGAGCTTGGCTCTTGGCTACCTTATCCAGCTGAGCCTCCATGGTATTTGTTCTTTCATGTAGATCATGCACATCATTTCTAATTGCAACGGCCTGATTAGATAATCTTTGTTGGGCGGATACCCCCGGGTAGGGTCACACCGGGGTATAAGGTCCGAGTTAGCCGGGGTACAGTGCGGTCAAAGCAAAGTGCTGACCGGGTCACCTCAAGGCAGGCCGAATCACGGTGTGACCCGACCGATGGAGACCCTCCTTGACATTGGTCCGGCCGGCATAAGATTTATGCCGGCCATGTCTATCTATTTTGTAGGTAAATGGGTAAGCCGGATTAGCTATATACTAGCCGGATTATCTTAGCTTCCAAGAGAAGGAATCCCCCGCTGGTCAAAAGGTGGCTTTATTAGCTGTAGCATGAGCTAAGTAAAGTAAATAAGTGGACCAGCGGGTCAGGGGCGACCAAGGTGACGTAGGCAAAGCCGGATGACGCAGCCCGTGTCTGGTGACACCAAAAGATGAGGATTACGCCATGGGTTACGTACAAAGCCCGGACGAGCCGTTAAAGGGAATAAAGAAGCATCTGCTTTAGGAAAGGAGCATATTCATAGAATATGCTGCCACCTGTGCCCTAGAATTGTAACCCGGGCTCCCCTATATAAGGAGCACCGGGGCCTCCATAGAGAGGGACGGCCGATAGATCAATCATTCTCTGTCTAAGGTAGAACTCTAGGGCTAGTGCACAGGGAGTAAGAGACAACGTCTCCTTCTTGTTGAGAGCCTTAGGAGCACTTGTAAACACCATTGATAGAGAATATACAAGAACTTCCATGCGTGGAATCACCATGCTCACCCTCCCTGGGTTCCCCTAGCACTCATTGGCCCTATCTTTAGCCTATCCATGGCATCTGTCGTGCCACCACCACGACAGTTGGCGCCCAACGTGGGGTTAGCGGTGCTAGCAGGGGTGAAAATTCAGATGGGAAACTTCTCAAGCACCGGCGAGCATATCGTGTCAGGCTTGGTTCAGTACTTTAGAGCGCTGGACTACGTCAGCGAGAACGTGAGAAGCTTTGGCAGGCACCCTCCACCATGCAACGGCGTCTTCCTCAAGCTTGGCGCGCACAAGATCTGCCTCAGTGTGGACAAGTCATGCGTTCACCCGCGGCACATCATCGAGGGAGGCGAGCCACCTCTCAGCGCAACCCGTGGAGTGCGTATCGCTCGCCCCACTAGTAGCGTTGAGGTCCTGATGACCACGCCAGACATAGGACCAAGCAAAGATCTGGCTCCAGAGCCAGAGGTAACACCAAAACAGACCAGGTCTAGGTTTCCTCCACTAGAAAGGCCAGAGAATGTGCTCTAGCAAGCGATAGATAGCTTAGCAATGCCAATAGCACCTGTGGTAGATCCGGCTCAGGCACAAGTTGAGTTAGAGGAAACTAGGAGGAAAATGTTAGCTGGAGCAAAGAAAGTAGCAGAGCTGCATCAGTCGATGAACATCACCTTGAGAGAGTATGCTAAGGCAAACCGTATTGATGGAGTGAAAATCCGAGGCAGGAACCTGATTAGTGAGATAGACAAGGAGTACGAGCCTAGACCGGGTCAGACAGCTACGATAGTAACAGGAGGGTTGGATCGGTACAGTACCCCGGCAAAGAACCTCAGAGCAGCACATGCGGCCGCATCCGAGTTAGAAGGTTTAACCAGAGAGGTCCGACAAAGGCAGCAAGAGAGGGTAAATCACCTGTTGAGAGTTGCGTGTGTTGGAGATATGCCCAAGAGGCAATAATAAAAGTGATTATTATTATATATTTGTGTTTATGATGAATGTTTACATCCCATGCTATAATTGTATTATTAGGAAACACTAATACATGTGTGTTTTGTAAACATAAGAGAGTCCCTAGTAAGCCTCTTGTTGAACTAGCTTGTTGATTAACTGATGATCATGGTTTCCTGATCATGGACATTAGGATGTGATTAATAACAAGGTTATGTCATTAGGAGAATGATGTGATGGACACACACCCATAGTAAGCGTAGCGTAAGATCAAGTCATTAAGTTCGTATTGCTGTAAGCTTTTAAATGCATTGTAACCTAATCCTTCGACCATGTGGTTGTGTTAATCACCATCACCGGATGGGTACTTTGATGATATCAAACCGCTTCGTAACTGGGTGGTCATAAAGGTGTCATTGGGTATTCTGAAAGTATGTGTTGAAGCGCATGGACCAAGATTGGGATTTGTCCATCCATATGATGGATAGATATGCTCTGGGCCCTCTCGGTGAAATGTCGTCTAGTTAGCTTGCAAGCATGTGACTGGGTCACAAGGGATGACATATCACGGAACGAGTAAAGAGTACTTATCAGTAACGAGGTAGAACTAGGTATGGAGATGCTGACGATCAAACCTCAGATAAGTATAGTATCGCGTGACAAAGGGAATTGGTTTCGTATGTAAATGGTTCAATCGATCACGAAGTCATCGTTGAGTATGTGGGAGCCATTATGGATCTCCAAGTCCCGCTGATGGTTATTGATAGGAGATGTGTCTCTGTCATGTCTAAATATTCATGAACCATAGGGTGACACACTTAAGGTTCGAAGTTGTTTTAAGTAGATATGGAATGTGCGTTGGAGACCGAATGTTTTTCGGAGTCTCGGATTGGATCCGGGACATCACGAGGAGATCCGGAATTGTCCGGAGAATAAGATTCATAAATTGGGGATCATTTTCTGAGTTAGGAAATGTTCCGGAGTGTTTGTATGAGGATTCTAGAAGGTTTCGGAATGTTTCGGAAGGTTCTAGAAGATTTCTTGGAGTTTGCTTGAAAATCAAGATACGGATCAAGGAGTCCTGGTGGGTCAAGACAAGGAGTCATGGGAGAGGAGGACTCCTCCCCCCCTCCCCAATCCGCCGGCCCAAGGAGGTGGGGAGTCCTACTAGGACTCCCCCTCCCCAGGCGCCCTCCCTCCTTTAAATAGAAGGGGGAGGCGCCACCCCTTGCCCCTCCTCCATAACTCCCAATCTCTGCCGCCTCTCTCCTCCTCCTTTCTTCTGCATAGGCATAGGCGAAGCCCTGCAGAATTCTCTACTCCACCACCACCACCACGCCGTCGTGCTGCTGTGATTCCGTGGAGAAGATCTACTACCTCCGCTGCTCGCTGGAACGAGGAGAGGAAGGTATGCTTCGACTCCGCACGTGTGACCGACTGCGGAAGCGCTGCCGAAACGTGGCGCCGGAAGGATCGTCCACTTGACCGACTGCGGAAGCGCTGCCGGAACGCGACGCCGTAAGGATCGTCCACACGATCTTGAGATCGGCAAGTGATCGACTACATCAACCACGAGATCTAATCTCGTTAACGCTTTCGGATCTACGAGGGTTTGTTCCTATCTATCTCGTTGCACATGTCTAATAGATTAGATCTTGGCTTTTATCTAGATTAGAGCTGGGTCTTGTTCGTTCTTGCGGTAGAAATTTTTTGTTTTCCATGCTACGAACCCATCAGTGGAATCAGAGCCGTATCTATGCGTAGATCTGTTGCACGAGTAGAACACAATGTTTTTGTGGGCGTTGATGCTTTTGTTGTCGGTGTCTTAGCGTGTACTTTGCATCTTGCGGCATGGTGGGATGAAGCGGCTCGGGCTAACATTACATGTCATCGCACATGAGACTTGCTCCACGCTTGACGTGCAACTTGCTTTGCACAAGTGGCTTTGCGGGTGTCTGTCTCTCCCACCATAGTTAAGATTCAATTTACAATGAGCATCTGACAACACTTGTATCAACGTTGTGGTCCTTGTTCGTAGGTAAGATCGGTCTTATGCGAAAGCCCCAAACCACGTAAAACATGCAAAGAAAATTAGAGGCGTCTAACTTGTTTTTGCAGGGGTTTTGTGATGTGATATGGCCATCATGTGATTGTGATTGTATTTGATGTATGCAATGATCCTTGTTGTAATATGGCAACCGGCAGGAGCCTAATGGTTGTCTTTAATTCTGTTAAGACCTCCGTGTCTATTCATCTTGTAATAGCTTTATTCCAAGTAGTTGTAATAGTTGCTGGTGATGATGGACAACCATGAAGCGGCGCCACTGACCTTGACGCAATGCTGGTGATGATGGAGATCATGTTCGTGCTTTGGAAATGGAGATCAAAGGCGCAAGAAGAAAAGGCCATATCATATCACACTAATTATGAATTGCCTGTGATGTTAATCCTTTATGCATCTTGTATTGCTTAGATCGTGACGGTAGCATTATAAGATGATCCCTCTCACTAAATATCAAGTAATAAAGTGTTCACCCTTAGTTGGCACCGTTGCTAAGACTCGTCGTTTCGAAGCATCTCGTGATGATCGGATGTGATAGATTCTACGTGTGCATACAACGGGTGCAAGCCAGATTTGCACATGCGAAAACTAAGGTTATCTTGACGAGCCTAGCATGTACAGACATGGTCTGGGAACACGGAATACCGAAAGGTAGAGAATGAGTCATATAAATGATATGATGAACATGAAGATTGTTCGCCGATGAAACTACATCTTCTCTCGTGAAGATCGGACTTAGTGTAGTGGACTTGGTTCGTGTAATCACTAAGACAATGTGAGGGATGTTGTTTTGAGTGGGGGTTCACCTAGTTAGTTTAAGAATTAAATTTTAACTCAATTTATCATAAACTTAGTCTAAACTACTTGCAAATTGTTGTAGATTATGGCGACCCCCTCCATCAATTTCAATGCGTTCCTAGAGAAAGAAAAGCTTAAGAACAATGGAAGCAATTTCACGGACTGGTTCCGTGGACTGAAGATCGTCATCAGGGCTGGTCAGTTAACCTATGTGCTCGAAGCACCGCTAGGTGACCCACCTACAGATGATGCTACCGATGACGTAAGGAATGTTTACGCCACTCGGAAAAATCAATACTCCATAGTTCAGTGTGCCATCCTGTACGGTTTAGAAGCGGAGCTCCAAAGCGTTTTGAGCACCACGACCCGTTCGAGATCATTAAGGAGCTCAGGCTAATTTTTGAGACTCGCGCGGCCATGGAGAGCTATGAGGCCTCCGAAAAGTTCTTTAACTGTAAGATGGAAGAGGGAAGCTCCGTTAGCGAGCACGTGCTCACCATGTCTGGGTACGCAAACAAGCTCCAAGAGTTGGGGATATCGATTCCTAATGAGTTAGGGATTCACCGTCTCCTCCAATCACTGCCATCGAGTTATAAGAACTTTGTGATGAACTACAATATGCACTGCATGAACAAGACGTTGCCTGAACTATCGTCCATGCTGAAAACTGCTGAAGTTGAGATCAAGAAGGAGCACCAAGTGTTGATGGTCAATAAGACCACCAATTTCAAGAGACAGGGCAAGCATAAGAAAAAGGGCAACTTCAAGAAGGACGGCAAGAAAGCTGCCGCACCTGCTAAGAAGCCCAAGGTTGGTCCTAAGCCTGAAACTGAGTGCTTCTACTGCAAGGGTGCTGGTCACTGGACGCGTAACTGCCCCAAGTACCTGGCGGATCTGAAGAATGGCAACATCAAGAAGAAAGGTATATTTGATATATGTGTTATAGATGTGTATCTTACTAGTAATCGTAGTAGTGCCTGGGTATTTGATACTGGTTCGGTTGCTCATATTTGTAACTCGAAACAAGAGCTGCGGAATAAACGAAGACTGGCAACAGACGAGGTGACGATGCGCGTTGGAAATGGCTCCAAGGTTGATGTGATCGCCGTCGGCACGCTCCCTCTACATCTACCTTCGGGATTAGTTTTAAATTTGAATAATTGTTATTTGGTGCCTGTGTTAAGCATGAACATTATATCTGGATCCTGTTTATTGCGAGACTGTTACTCTTTTAAGTCCAAGAATAAAGGTTGTTCGATTTATATGAGTAATATCTTTTATGGTAATGCACCTGAGATGAATGGTTTATTCTTACTGAATCTCGATAGTAGTGATACACATGTTCACAACATAGATGCTAAACGAATAAAATTAAATGATAATTCTACATACATGTGGCACTGTCGTCTTGGTCACATTGGAGTGAAGCGTATGAAGAAACTCCATTCAGATGGACTTCTTGAATCACTTGAAAGATGCGAAGCATGAATAATGGGAAAAATGACTAAGACTCCATTCTCTGGTACAATGGAGCGAGCTACAGACTTATTGGAAATAATACATACCGATGTGTGCGGTCCAATGAGTGTATCATCGCGTGGTGGATATCGTTATGTTCTCACTTTCACGGATGACTTAAGTAGATATGGGTATGTATATTTTATGAAACATAAGTCCGAAACTTTCGAGAAGTTTAAGGAATTTCAAAGTGAAGTGGAAAATCATCGTAACAAGAAGATTAAATTTCTGCGTTCTGACCGCGGAGGTGAATATCTGAGTTATGAGTTTGGCATGCATTTAAAGAAATGTGGAATACTTTCGCAGTTGACGCCGCCGGGAAAACCACAGCGTAATGGTGTGTCCGCACGTCGTAATCGAACTCTCTTAGATATGGTTCGGTCTATGATGTCTCTTACAGATTTACCGTTATCATTTTGGGGCTATGCATTAGAGATAGCCGCATTCACTTTAAATAGGGCACCCTCTAAATCCGTTGAAACAACACCGTACGAATTGTGGTTTGGTAAGAAACCTAAGTTGTCGTTCCTTAAAGTTTGGGGTTGCGAAGCATATGTGAAGAAGTTACAACCTGATAAGCTAGAACCCAAAGCGGAGAAATGCGTCTTATAGGATACCCTAAAGAAACAATTGGGTATACCTTCTATCATAGATCCGAAGGCAAAGTTTTTGTTGCAAAGAATGGATCCTTTCTTGAGAAGGAGTTTCTCTCGAAGGAGGTGACTGGAAGGAAAGTAGAACTCGATGAGGTTACTGAACCTTCTCTCGGATTTGAGAGTAGCGCAGCACCGGAAGATGTTTTTGTGCCGCCTGCACCAATTGAAGAGGAAGCTAATGATAATGATCATGAAACTTCAAACGAAGTTACTACTGAACCTCGCAGGTCAACGAGGGTTCGTACCACTCCTGATTGGTATGACTCTGCCTTGAACGTCATGTTGGTGGACAACACTGATGACCCTGCGACATATGAAGAAGCTATGGTGAGCCCAGATTCCGACAAATGGCTAGAAGCCATGAAATCCGAAATGGGATCCATGTACGAAAACCAAGTGTGGGCTTTGGTGGACTTACCGGATGGTCGTAAGGCTGTCGAGAACAAATGGATTTTCAAGAGAAAAACAGATGCTGATGGTAATGTTACCGTCTATAAAGCTCGACTTGTCGCGAAAGGGTTCCGACAAATTCAAGGAGTTGACTATGATGAGACTTTCTCACCAGTAGCAAAGCTAAAGTCTGTGAGGATTTTGTTAGCAATTGCTGCATATTTCGATTATGAGATTTGGCAGATGGATGTCAAAACGACATTCCTTAATGGTGACATTGAGGAAGAGTTGTATATGGTACAACCCAAGGGTTTTGTCGATCCTAAAGATGCTGACAAGGTATGCAAGCTTCAGCGCTCCATTTATGGACTGAAGCAAGCATCCCGGAGTTGGAATCAACGTTTTGATAAAGTAATCAAAAACTTTGGGTTTATACAAACTTATGGAGAAGCTTGTATTTACAAGAAAGTGAGTGGGAGCTCTGTAGCATTCCTAGTACTATATGTAGATGACATATTGTTGATTGGGAATGATATAGAACTTCTTAATAGCGTCAAAACCTATTTGAATAATAGTTTTTCAATGAAGGATCTTGGCGAAGCGGCATACATTCTAGGCGTCAAGATTTATAGAGATAGATCAAGACGCCTAATAGCGCTTTCACAAAGTACATACTTGGACAAAGTTCTAAAGAAGTTTAGAATGGAAGATAGCAAGAAAGGGTTCGTGCCCATGTTGTCAGGTAAGACCTTGAGTAAGACTCAAAGTCCAGCTACGGCAGAAGATAGAGTGAAAATGAATAATATTCCCTATGCCTCGGCCATAGGTTCTATCATGTATGCCATGCTGTGTACAAGACTGGATATAGCACATGCTGTTAGTTTGACTAGCAGATATCAAAGTGATCCTGGAATGGAGCACTAGACAGTGGTCAAGAATATCCTAAAGTACCTAAATAGGACTAAGGATATGGTTCTTTCTTATGGAGGTGATGAACAACTTGTTGTAAACGGTTACACCGATGCTAGTTGGAACACCGATCCGGATGACTCAAAGTCACAATCGGGATACGTATTTATTTTGAATGGTGCTGCAGTGAGCTAGAGGAGTGTGAAGCAAAGCATTGTGGCGAAATCTTCAACTGGATCGGAATACATAGCTGCTTCGGAGGCTGCACAAGAAGCCGTTTGGATGAAGGAATTCATTACTGAACTTGGCGTGGTTTCCAGTGTGTTGGACCCGATGGCCATCTACTGTGACAACACAGGTGCCATAGCTAATGCATAGGAGCCAACGTCACATAGCAAGCTGAAGCACATCAAGCTATGTTTCCACGCTATTCGCGAGTATGTCCGAGATGGTGACATAAAGATTTGCAAAGTACACACTGATCTGAATGTGGCAGATCCGTTGACTAAACCTCTCCCTAGGGCAAAGCATGACCAATACCAGAACGCCATGGGTGTTAGGTATATTACCATGTAATCTAGATTATTGACTCTAGTGCAAGTGGGAGACTGTTGGAGATATGCCCAAGAGGCAATAATAAAAGTGATTATTATTATATCTTTGTGTTTATGATGAATGTTTACAACCCATGCTATAATTGTATTATTAGGAAACACTAATACATGTGTGTTTTGTAAACATAAGAGAGTCCCTAGTAAGCCTCTTGTTGAACTAGCTTGTTGATTAATTGATGATCATGGTTTCCTGATCATGGACATTAGGATGTGATTAATAACAAGGTTATGTCATTAGGAGAATGATGTGATGGACACACACCCATAGTAAGCGTAGCGTAAGATCAAGTCATTAAGTTCGTATTGCTGTAAGCTTTTAAATGCATTGTAACCTAATCCTTCGACCATGAGGTTGTGTTAATCACCATCAACGGATGGGTACTTTGATGATATCAAACACCGCTTCGTAACTGGGTGGTCATAAAGGTGTCATTGGGTATTCTGAAAGTATGTGTTGAAGCGCATGGACCAAGATTGGGATTTGTCCATCCATATGACGGATAGATATGCTCTGGGCCCTCTCGGTGAAATGTCGTCTAGTTAGCTTGCAAGCATGTGACTGGGTCACAAGGGATGACATATCACGGAACGAGTAAAGAGTACTTATCAGTAACGAGGTAGAACTAGGTATGGAGATGCTGACAATCAAACCTCGGATAAGTATAGTATCGTGTGACAAAGGGAATTGGTTTCGTATGTAAATGGTTCAATCGATCACGAAGTCATCGTTGAGTATGTGGGAGCCATTATGGATCTCCAGGTCCCGCTGATGGTTATGTATAGGAGATGTGTCTCTGTCATGTCTACATATTCACGAACCGTAGGGTGACACACTTAAGGTTCGAAGTTGTTTTAAGTAGATATGGAATGTAGGTTGGAGACCGAATGTTGTTCAGAGTCTCGGATTGGATCCGGGACATCATGAGGAGATCCGGAATTGTCCGGAGAATAAGATTCATATATTGGGGATCATTTTCTGAGTTAGGAAATGTTCCGGAGTGTTTGTATGAGGATTCTAGAAGGTTTCGGAATGTTCCGGAAGGTTCTAGAAGATTTCTTGGAGTTTGCTTGAAAATCAAGATAGGGATCAAGGAGTCCTGGTGGGTCAAGACAAGGAGTCGTGGGGGAGGAGGACTCCTCCCCCCTCCCCAATCCGCCGGCCCAAGGAGGTGGGGAGTCCTACTAGGACTCCCCCTACCCAGGCGCCCTCCCTCCTTTAAATAGAAGGGGGAGGCGCCACCCCTTGCCCCTCCTCCATAACTCCCAATCTCTGCCGCCTCTCTCCTCCTCCTTTCTTCTGCATAGGCATAGGCGAAGCCCTGCAGAATTCTCTACTCCACCACCACCACCACGCCGTCGTGCTGCTGTGATTCCGTGGAGAAGATCTACTACCTCCGCTGCTCGCTGGAACGAGGAGAGGAAGGTCTGCTTCGACTCCGCACGTGTGACCGACTGCGGAAGCGCTGCCGAAACGTGGCGCCGGAAGGATCGTCCACTTGACCGACTACGGAAGCACTGCCGGAACACGACGCCGGAAGGTTCGTCCACACGATCTTGAGATCGGCAAGTGATCGACTACATCAACCACGAGATCTAATCTCGTTAACGCTTTCGGATCTACGAGGGTTTGTTCCTATCTATCTCGTTGCACATGTCTAATAGATTAGATCTTGGCTTTTATCTAGATTAGAGCTGGGTCTTGTTTGTTCTTGCAGTAGAAAAATTTTGTTTTCCATGCTACGAACCCATCAGTGTGCCAACAAAATGAAGAAATAAACAAGGCTAACCCAGCACCACCAGGGGCCTCACAGGTGGTACATTCGGCCAGAAATAACCCAGCAAGATCCAGAGGAGCCGCGCCGTCTCCGGGTCATAATCCCAGGAGAGAAGAGGTAGTGGACTCCGGAAGAAGAGACAAGCAAATGGTTCCTTATGACCCGGTAATGGCTGGAAAAGGAAAAGCAGTGCAAGTTGATGAGGATTGGCATAGTACCAGCCGAGGTGTGGCTGCCCGAGGTAACCGTGACCAAGGCAATGTCGGTCAAAGAAATGTTGCCAACGGCAATGCCGGACAGCGCGATCCCATGGGAGCGGGGCAAAATTTACCTCGGACACAGCAACAGCGTGTACCTCGGCAGGAGGGA
Source organism: Avena eriantha (assembly GCA_910589775.1). Taxonomy (NCBI): domain Eukaryota; kingdom Viridiplantae; phylum Streptophyta; class Magnoliopsida; order Poales; family Poaceae; genus Avena; species Avena eriantha. Next base: position 338,841,160 of record OU342743.1, on the reverse strand, counting down.
ACTGCGGGACAAGCGGCACAACAGCATCATGCACATCCGGATCAGGAAAGATACAATGATGGTTATTCGGCTATGGTCAATGATGGATACCCCAGACCGGATCACCACGTAATCGGATCACGGCTGGGAAGCAGGAACTTGCAGCCAGATGATGCAAGGTTGAAGTTGCATAGGATTTATAGGTCGGAGTAAATCGAGATACAAGGTCCACCGGGTCCAGCATGTTTCGGGCCCCGGATCATGAATGAGCCACCAGTGCCGAACTTTCAGCTGGCTAGAGGAACCCATACTTATGATGGTAGTACCAGGCCAGAGGATTGGCTGATTGACTATGCCATAGCAGTCAAGAACACAACAGGAAATTTGAGATTGGCGGTGAGGTATGTATCACAGATGTTGGAAGGACCAGCGCGAGTTTGGCTGAACAATTTGCCACCAGAAAGCATTAACTGCTGGTTGGATTTCCAGGAGCTATTCGTTAGCACTTTCTCAAGCACTTACAAGAGACCCAATAGACCACAAACCCTTGCGTTATGTCGGCAGAGACCGAATGAGCCAGATAGAGATTTCCTGACACGGTGGTGCAATGTGCGAAACTCGTGCGAAGGAGTGATTGAATCACAAGCTATTGCGTGGTTCGCTCAGGGATGCAGATATGGAAGTATGTTGTGGCAAAGATTATAGCGAGATATGCCAACTACCTTGGCTGAGACAATCCGGATCGCAGATTCGTATGCCTTGGGAGATCCAACGCAACCCCGGCTAATTTCTAGCGAAGCAAACGAAGAGTATTACGGCCGAGATGGCCCAGGATCATCAAGGAGGAATGATTTTCGAGGGAAAAGAAGGGATGAGAATCCGGATTATCGGTATAACTCACAGTAGGTCGTAGCAGTGGACCGAGATCAACCCAATGCCGGAGCCACTCAACGCCAAAAAACTGGAGGGCAGAGCTGGCAACAAAAAAACGAAGGGAGAAAGCCTTGGACCCCGAAGCAGAAAAAGCAATGGCAGGAACGTAAGGATAGACCGAGGTACACTTTCGAGTCTATGTTAGATCAACCTTGCATATTTCATACGCCAAGTCCAAACAGTCCGGCGAATCATACAACCCGGCAGTGTGAATGGATGAGGAAATTAGAACAGGGGAGTTCGGGGAATGCTCGGGCACCTCGGAACGAAGCACCTAGAAATGAAACACCCCGGCCACCATTACTAATAGGGGGAAATGGACAGCAACTGATGCTACCACCACCTCCTCCGAGGTACGAGAATCCAGAAAGAAGGGATGCGGTACATCAAGTAGGCAATAACCAGCAACAAGGCCAAGGTTACAACGAGAATGAGGGACGAAACAAATACAGGGAACATCATCAAAGCTACTGTGTATTCACTACGGAAGAGAATGACCGGAAAAGCTTGCAACGCCGGCATATGGAGGTAAACGCAGTAATGCCAGCGGTGGTGAGATATATGCCCTGGGCGGATCCGGAGATTACATGGAGTGTCAAGGATCACCCAAAGATCATGCCAAGCCCAGGAACCTACGCTCTTGTCCTAGATCCGATGTTCATCGGGCAGAATCTCAACGTAAGATTTTCCAAGGTGTTGATTGACAATGGCAGCAGTATCAACATTATGTACAAGGATACCATGCACAAGTTGGGGATAACATAGAACATGTTGCAAGCAACAAGGACCACCTTTCATGGCATTGTGTCAGGTATTTCTTGTGAACCAATTGGTAAAGTCCGGGTTGACGTGTTATTCGGCACAAGAGACAACTGCCGCACTGAGAACTTGGGATTCGAGGTGGTGAATCTGGAGAGCGCTTATCACGCGTTACTCGGCAGGCCAGCGCTGAGCAAATTCATGGCAACTACCCACATCAGTTACCTTAAGATGAAGTTGCCCAGACCAACGGGTGTGATAACTGTATCACGAGACTTTCGTCGTTTGATCGAGTGCGCCTTAGCTAGATCCAATTTAGCCGAGTCACTCGTGATAGCTCAAGAAAAAAGGAAGATACTAGAAGTGGCGGCATTGGCTCAATCCGTGCAACAACATATGTCAGCCCTGACCAACCCGCACGGGGGCGTATCGTTCCAAGAAACTAAGGACACGAAGAAAGTGCCAATCGATGATCAGTTCCCAGAGTGCACTGTCACCATTGGTGCCAGGTTAAGCAGCAAATAGGAAAGCGAGCTCGTCAACTTCCTCCGTGAGAATCGGGATATCTTTGCTTGGTCTACGCAAGATCTGCAAGGTGTACCGAGGGAGTTGGCTGACCACTCATTAAATGTAAGACCCGGGGCTATGCCGGTGAAGTAACCACTCCGGCGTTTCGCCGAGGACAGGAGGAAAGTCATTGGAGACAAAATAGCCAGACTCCTAGCAGCTAGATTTATCATGGAAGTACTCTATCCGGATCGGCTCTCTAATCCGGTGCTGGTGGAGAAGAAGAAAGATGATCCGAACGTGGCGGTGGTATGGCACATGTGTATTGACTACACGAACCTGAATAAGGCGTGTCCAAAAGATCCATTTCCACTCCCTAGAATAGATCAAGTCATAGACTCAACAGCCGGATGTGAGCTACTGCCATTCATTGACGCATATTCTGGTTTCCATCAGATACCCCTGAATCCGGATGATCAAATAAAGACTGCATTTATTACCCCGTACGGGGCTTATTGCTATCGCACTATGTCATTTGGATTACGTAATGCAGGAGCGACGTACCAGAGATGCATGCAAAAATGCTTACATGATCAGATAGGTCGGAATGTGCAAGTCTATGTGGATGATGTGGTGATAAAAACCAAGGAAAGCAATACGCTCCTTGAGGATATCCGGCAGACATTCGCGAACTTAAGAAGGTTCTGAATGAAACTGAACCCGGAGAAGTGCACCTTTGGCGTACCCGCCGGAAAGTTACTCGGTTTTTTGGTGTCTAGCCATGGCATTGAAGCTAACCCGACAAAAATCCGAGCCATAGAAAGAATGGAACTGCCAAAGTGTATTAACAATGTGCAGAAGTTCACTGGTTGCCTAGCATCATTAAGTCGGTTCGTCTGTCAGTTGGTAGAGAAGACCTTGCGCCTCTATCAGCTAATGAAAAAGGCAGATAAATTCACATGGACACCACTGGCGGATCTTGCATTTCGAAAATTGAAAAAGATGTTATCTACCGTGCCAATCCTAGCTGCACCACTACCTAAGGAGCCAATGTTGCTCTACGTAGCCACGACCAACCGAGTCGTAAGTGTAGTAACCATAGTGGAGCGCGAAGAGGAAGGAAAATCTGTGCAAAGGCCAGTGTACTACCTGAGCGAGGTATTATCAGCCTCGAAACGGAACTATCCTCACTATCAGAAGATGGCATACAGCGTATATATGTCAGTCAAGAAACTCAAACACTATTCTGAGGATCCCATCAAGGTGATACGTGAGGCACCCATTTCAGAGATCATGAGTAACAAAGACGCAAGTGGCCGAATAGCAAAGTGGGCAATCGAGTTAGCTCCCTATGCACCACAGTTTGACAGAAGGGATGCAATCAAGTCACAAGTTGTGGCGGATTTCTTTGTGGACTAGGCTGAAATGCAATACGAGCTACCCCTACCGGACTCCAATTATTGGCAAATGCACTTCGACGGATCGAAACTGAAAGACGGGTTAGGCACCGGAGTAGTGCTTACCTCGCCCAAGAAGGATCAATTGAAGTATGTCCTTCAAATCCACTTCAGTGCCTCGAATAATGTGGCGGAGTACAAAGCATTGGTACATGGTCTCAAAGTGGCAAAGGAATTAGGGATACATCAGATACGATGCTTTGGAGATTCTGATTTGGTGGTGCAGCAAGTGTCTGGAAATTGGGATGCCATGGACACTAACATGGCCCTATATAGGTTCCATGTTCAGAAAATAAGCAGGTTCTTCGAAGGATGTGAGTTCCATCACATACCTCGGATTGAAAATGAGGCAGCAAATACGTTGTCCAAGTTGGGCTCATCCCGACAGCCAATCCCGGAAAATGTTGCCTTGGAGCACCTGAGAAAACCATCTATCGCGCCCTCACCCAAATCTGATTCCATTTACATCCCGGCACCGTCCGGATCAGAAGCTGCACCTATGGAGATAGAATGGGGAAGCACCTCAGCAAACCCGGTGACGAGGGTTTAACTCATCAATGCCCATTGTTATGGACTTGAGGGAGCGCTGGAGACATCTATCGGCTAGCAAACAAGCACACAGGGGACTCGAAGATTTACCCAGGTTCAGGCCTTGCAGAGGTCCCTACTCCTGCTTGTCTGCTCGTGGAATTATTGAAGGAATCGAGGATTACAATGGTGCGCAGATGCAATCTGGCGAGGGTTGTGTAAACTAGGGTTGAGTGTGTCCTCCTCGCCGCCCCTCCTAGCCTTTATATAGATAGGCTAGGTCTCAGGTAGCAGGTCGAGTCGGATACAGGTTAGGGTTTTCCCCTTTTAACTTTCTATCCTTAGCTTCTTCTTGTTCTTCAAGCAATCGAGAGTCCATAGGTTACTCGAGTTCTTCATTTGGGCCTTGGCAACACCGTGGGCCTCTATGTATTCAGGCCGTATATACCAAGCTCGAGTACCTATAGGGTATACCCATGTCAGTAGCCCCCGAGTGTCCAGTGGAATCGCAGATTCGACTGGAGACTTTACGAATCCTTTTGAGTGCATGACTGAGTATGTTTTTCGACTGTTCTGTTTGTGTCATAGGGATTGTTAATGTGCGTGCCTGATTTAACCGATGTATCGGTATCAGTTAACTACCTTAGGGTAAAACAATTGCCATCTACTCGAATCCGAGTCCCCGGACTCGAATCTGGAAAAGTGCTAGTTTACTTCGACTCAAGCCGTGGAGGTCTTACAAGAGTCGAATTCTAGTATATGGGTGTGAGCACTCGACGCGTCGGTCAAGGCATATTCATCGTACCTGTAGGCACGGATATACTTCTGGTGGTGCGCAGCAAATGTGTTGCCAGGCCTTATTCAGGTCTTATCTTCACGCTGTAAGCGTGGCATCCGAATTTTTGTCATCATGGAGACGATTCGGGTGACCCAGGAGACGCCTTTGCAGGGAAAATATGAGGCGGTGTCGCTGTAAGCTTCGAGTGTGGATGTTATCAACACACAGCACATTGTACAAATAATCATAGGGTGTGTGACCAGCGCTCCCTATGGGAGTAGCCCCCGAGTGCCTGGTTGAGTCGAAGACTCGGGCAGGGACTAAATAACTTTTGCGACTGCTGTCGTCTTTTGTTTGCTCGTTTCAGTCGAATTTGCTTCCGGCGCTCCCTATGGGAGTAACCCATGTCCATAGTCGAATCGTGCTTCGAGTGGTTGGGTTTGCTTTGATTATCCATGTTCCTGTAAAAAGAAGAAATCACAGGGTGCGCGACCAGCGCTCCCTATGGGAGTAGCCCCCGAGTGCTTGGTGGAGTCGAAGACTTGAGCAAGGACTAAAGTAGTCGAAGTCTTCTGCTGCAAAATTTTGGATGATGTCAGTGCTGACGATTCCATGACCTCATTTTCCCGCGTGAGCGAGTTTGACGGGACGTGACGAGCAGTGGGTCCCATTTCCTGACTCTGATTTGACCGGGCGTGCGTAATCTTTATTTTAACTGCGCCTCCTCGATTTCTGCGCGTAATGGGAGTAGTGGGGGACGGTTCGCCCTTCAGGTCCTCCACATGTCGAGCACGATAAACACCACGCATCTGATAGGGTTTTTCTTAGCCGTTGGATTGCATCTTCCAGGGGGTTAAGTAGCGATGCGGCGACGGTAAATTTCACATCTACTTCTTTTCTGCCTTTGCCTTCGTCGCCATTGCCGCTGCTCCTCTGCTTCTTTGCGCTCCTTTCCTTCGCGGCGCTGGACCAGCTCCGCGTATTTCCAAGCTACTTCCTCCGGTCACATTGCCGCCGCGGAATGGGGAAGAAAAAGGGAGGTGCTGCGGCCGATTCCGCTGCTGCCGCGGCTGCGACGAAGAAGTAGGGCGGCTCTGCCGCTACAGGCACCAGCACCGCCGCCGGCGGGAAAAAGAAGGGCACGGGCACTCGCGTCACAAATGGTGCGTGGCGTGCATCCGTGATCAAGTCCTTAGAGCTTCATCTTCTTCGCCAAGACGGAGTTTTGTCATCCGCAGTCACTGACGCGCGCGTCCCTCGCAGCGAGGTAATCCCCTCTCCTCCTGCCGGCTTTTGGGTGATGTTCCTAGCGTTCATCATCCGCGGACTCTCGTTGCCCCTGCATCCTTTCTTCAGGGGCCTTCTCTATTTTTATGGGCTCCAGCTCCATCAGCTATCCCCCAATTCTATCCTCCACGTAGCTTGCTACATTACTCTCTGCGAGTGCTGGCTCAGAATCGAGCCGCACTTCGGCCTCTTCAAGCGCCTCCTCAAGTTGACGCGCCAATCGGCATCTGGCTCCGTAGTCTACGGTGTAGGAGGTTGCGGTATCCATGTCGATCCCTCCGCCACATACTTCGATATCAAACTCACGGCATCCGTCCAAGGGTGGAGGGACAAGTGTTTCTACATCCGTGACCTGAAGGCCGACGGAGATAACTACGGACTCGCGCCCTTCGATCCCGCGACGCCGTGCAAGAGGATGCGCTCCTGTAAGAACATGATTATGCCCGGCGAGTCCGCGGAAACAGATGTGCTATACGAGCACATCTGCAACCTCGAGAGTCGCATGGGCAAAGAGGAGGGAGGCTGCGCCCTCATTCGCACATGGCTGCGCCGTCGCGTCCAGCCCCTAAAGGCCAGAGTCCACCCTATGTTCCAGTTGACTGGCGCAGACGATGTCACTCGCGTGTCTGCCGATTGCATGTCTGCGAGTGAGGTAGACAAAAGGGTGCGACTGGTCACTAAGTACACCGTCAAGGATGCGCTTCCCAATGAACCAGACGTTCCTCCGTTCGATGTTGCTAACCCTCCTCCCGAGGTAGAATTGTGCTACGTAGTAGCTTTTTTTGTCGACTGCTTCTTTGTTGTTTCTTGACTTTGTGCTTAATTGTTTTCTGTATGCAGGATTGGGCGGTGTCACCCTGTATGCCCCCTCTTCCTGAGGGGGTTACCCCTCGTGAATCCTTGGAAGAGGACGAGTCGGAGTCGACCGTCCCATCTGATGTGGAGGAGGAAGCCCTCGAGTCGAGTGGTCCAGACACTCGCAAGCGTTCGCGTAGTGAGGATTCGGATGCGTCGTCTCCTTCGACTCCGAAAGGTGCAGGTGTTGGTGCAGAGTCACCGATCCCTGCCGTTCCTGTGAGTACCATGGCACCATCCTCTCAAGATGCGACTGCCGAAGGAGTCGTCGTCAGAGTCGGGGATCCTTCCTTCGATTTTGACAATTTTGATTGGTAAGTATACGAGTCTTCCTTTTGGTTCTTGCTTGGAGTTGCCTTTTCTGATGTTGGTTTGGTCTTGCAGTCAGCAGGCATCGTCATCTTCTGGCGACGTTCAATTTTTTAAAGAATCTGGAGTCGCGACCTCCAGGGCTAAGAAAGAGGTTGAGTGTGCTCCTTCCCCTGCATTGGCGGCCCACTCCGGGCATAATTCATCGAGCTATCCACACGATGGGGAGCATCGGATGGTTGCCTAGATGACTGCTCATCAATCGACTTCGGACTCATTTGAGGATCATGTAAGTGTAGTATCTCTTCTTCTGATGTTGCAGTCGATTTTATCTATGTCATCTGCTGATCCTTTGTTGTTTTCCTTTTACGATAGCTCCTTTTGAAGGAAGCCGCTCACTTGGTAGATCAGGTGCTTGCGATGGGTCGCCACCATGCAATGTTGGATACGTGCCATCACGTGGTGGAAGGTAGGTGCCTTTTACTTCTTCTTCTGCATCGTTGTTATGTATTCAACTGATCTATCCTTTCTGTTTGTTTTTCAGCTGAACATAATGCCCTTCTTCGTGACACCGCCACCCGGGAAAAGACGCTCGTCGCGGCTGTGAAGAGCCGCGATGAGGCAATCGCGGCGCGTGATGAGGCGCAAAAGCGCGAAGAGGATCTGCGTGCCTCCATCCCAGCTAGGGATAAGTTGTTCGAAGAATAGCTTTTTTCGATTACCAAGGCTCTCTCAGGTATTTGCTGGTCTGCAATTTCATAAATTGCCTCTTTTTTTGATTGCCTTCGATGCTGTTATTTGCTGCTGATGTTGTGCCAATGCTCGATTTTTGTGTAGATGCCAGTGGGCTGAGCTTTGACGCACAGGCTCTCCGCCATGATGACGCATTGGTGGGTGCCGTCTCGGCAGTCGAAGACCGCAGCGCTGCCGTGTAGGTGATAAACCCTAGTTTTGCTTGATTCTTATCCTTGTTTATTACCTTTTAAGTGCTAGTTTTGGTTACATTCAATCTTTTTCATAATCATAACACTTACATTATTAGCAAAACATCACATACACTCCTTTCTTTGTTATCTACAGAAAAGTGCGAAAAGGCACTATAAATATGCCACCTTGGAAATTCACTAGACACAAGTCATCAGCTAAGGACCTACTTGCGTAAGAGGACAAGAAGGACCAGGGGAAAGTGAAAAGTAGGGGGGAGCAGTTGGATCGGAGACAAGAAATAGGCCTGGGGGGTTATGACAGAGAGCAGACACGGAGGAGAGGAGTAGTTCGCCACCTCACAAGAGAAGGAAGGAGGAACACGGCGGGAGCTGGGATCGAGATCTGAGGGCGAAAGGCATCGGTGAGCAAGAAAGATTGGTCTGGAGAGCACCTGCAAGTCGGCACCAAGCGAGGAACCTCAGGCTCTAACCCATACCCCTTGTTTGATCTCTGATGATTGTCTGTAGCTGCTGAATGTGGGGGGTGAATTCGGTGTAGTGTTTGATCTCTTTCCCTGTCTTGTTTGTATCTCTTGTTTTGAATTCAGTTGAGAACTCGAACAGTAGTCGTATCCCAACGCTCTATCCCTGTCCCATGTTTTAATTCTAAGATTTGTCACTTTTGGTGTGTCTTAGTGAAATTGGGGATTCATCACCATAGAGAGGTTTGATTTCTTGCACCTGAGATCGTGTTTGCGTTTGATAGAGCTGTGTCCGTCTACGCATGAACTGTAATTCAATCCCTGTGGAAAGAACGATACTGAAGCTATATTATACCTTCATCAATTTGGCGCCGTTGCCGAGGATTGAATATAGTTTATGGTTTAGAAGGTACAGACTCAATCGGGACATTTCTGTTTTGCGGCAATTATCTGCTAGGTTTTGTTTAACTTTGTTGGCTTCGGCTTATTAAGGGAACTGACCTACTGATGTGCTTGAGATTGTGATGAACACTTGCAGACTGTTTTCTGCATGAGTGAAACTAAAGCTTCATCCCTAGCCAAATTTGACCGAGAAATTGAAAGGACTTTTATAAAAAGAAGAAGAGAAGTTGAAAGAGTGAAGAGAAGAGCAGAAATGGGGGACCAACGTTCTCTCAGAGAATTATGGATTCCTAAGGATCAGAGCATGGTTGCAGAGTTAGCTCCACCAGCTATTCAGGCCAATAATTTTGAGTTGAAGCCAGCACTGATTACCATGGTGCAGCATAATCAGTTCAGTGGTTCACCAAGGGAAGACCCACATGAGCATATCAGAAATTTCTTGGAATACTATAACACACTCAAGCACAATGGAGTGACACCTAAAGCCATAAGGATGCAGTTGTTCCCTTTTTCACTAAGGGATGGTGCAAAAATGTGGCTCCATTCCTTGCCATTGCATTTGAGGGACACGTGGGAGCATCTGTTGCAGACCTTCTTTGAGAGATATTTCCCACCAACCAGAGCAGCTGATCTTAGAGATAAAATCACAAGATTTGCTCAGTATGATGGAGAGAGTTTATATGATGCTTGGCAGAGGTACCAAGGTTTATTGAGGATGTGTCCCAACCATGGGCAAGAGAAGTGGCTAATTATGCAGACATTTTACAAGGGCCTGTCCTCTCAGACAAGATCTTATGTTGATTCAGCAGCAGGAGGAGGAATCATGAACAAGACCCTTGATGAAGCATTTGATCTAATAGAAAGCATGGCATCTCATAACTTCTCTTGGTCAAATGAAAGGACAATTCAGCCTCAGAATCCAGGAATGCATCAAGTGAATGCAAATGATGCAATAGCTTTGCAAGTTGAGGTACTGAATAAGCAGATGGCATCTATACTTGGCACTCAGGGAAATTCCAGCAATAAAGTTAATTCCTGCAATAGTGATGTTTGCCAAATTTGTGGCATCACAGGACACACTACAGTGTGAGTTCATTGTGAAGAATACAGATCCAATATCTGAAGTAAATTATGCAAATAACAATAGTCCATATTCACAGAATTACAACCCTAATTGGAGGAATCATCCCAATTTCTCTTACAAAGGGAATAGTGGAGGATCCTTTAATCAGCCACAACCAAATTCACAAGGGTTTAGAAGCATGCCTCAAGGGTACTCACAGCAAGGAGCAGTTAGTGATGAATCTACCAGGGTTCAGCACGAAATGAAGGAACAAATGAAGAAGATGAGTTCTGATATTAGCAATTTGCAAGATATGATGAAAAAAATTCTAGCAAGCCAAGTAGCTCAGAAAACTGAAGGCAGATTGCCTGCACAACCTGAAGCTAATCCAAAACAGTGTGGTGCTGTAACAACCAGCAATGCAGTCATGACTAGATCAGGAAAGATAGTTGATACTCTTGTTGCAAAGCCAGAGAAATACATAACTCTAGCCAGAAGAAGTGTGAAGGATCTAGTAAAGGAATTTTCACCACCACCAACACAATCAGTTGAGTTTTCAACAAGAGTAGATGTGCCTAAGTAGACCATACATTGTCCAGTAAATGTTGAGGACACAACAGCAGATACAGATCAGGAAGAGACTGCACAATTGCCTTTCCCCAGCAGAGTTGAGAAATCTAAAGAAGACAAACAATTCACAAAATTCTTAGAAACCATGTAGGATGTGCAAATTACTATTCCAGTACTGGATGCAGTTCTGCATATTCCTATGTATGCAAAAAATTTCAAAGATTTAATATCAAAAAAATGGGGAATTGAAAATGCTGAAGTGGTTACTCTAACAAAAGTATGCAGTGCAGTAATTCAGAACAACTTGCCAATTAAATTGAATGATCCTGGCAGTTTCAGCGTGCCTCGTACAATTGGAAAGAAAACATTCAGTGCTTTGTGTGATTTGGGATCCAGTGTTAGTGTGATACCTCATGCTGTCTGTAAAAACATGGGGTTAACCAATATGTCCAGAACTAGCATGACCTTGCAACTAGCTGACAGAACTTCCAGAAAACCTGAAGGAATATTGTTGGATTTGCTTGTTGGAGTTGATAAGTTTGCTTATCCTGTAGACTTTATGGTACTGGAAATGGAAGACTCAAGTGGGGCAATAATTTTGGGCAGGCCATTTCTTGCAACAGCAGGAGATCTTATTGATGTGCAGGGAGCCAATCCCACCTTGAGATTTGGTTCTGAACAAATTACTTTCAACATGACTCATCCAACTGGATTACCACCTTGCATTGAGCAATGCTCAGCTGTCAGTTTAGTTGATAAGTGTGTGGCTGATATTTATGCAGAGGAAGTGGTTATACCAAAAGCTAGGATGGCTAAGGAACATGAATCAACTATAGCAGAACAGTACCACTATGCAATATATCAGATTGCAGATGATACGGAACCAGATTCAGAAGAAGGCTCTGAGCCATATGAGGAACTCAAACCACTACCATCTCATCTCAAATATGCATTCCTTGGGAAAAGAGGCAAATTCCCTGTAATTATCAGCAACAAACTAACTGAAGTTCAAACAGAGCAACTATTATCTTTGTTAAGGAAGTATAAGGCAGTCATTGGATATTCCATTCTGGATATGAAAGGCATCAGCCTTGAGATCTGCACTCACAGGATCTACTTGGAGGAGAATAGCAGACCCATCAGAGAACCATAAAGGAAACTGAATCCACATTTACAGGAAGTGGTAAAAAAGGAGATGCTGAAATTACTCTCAGCTGATATCATCTATCCTATATCAGACAGTGAATGGGTTAGCCCAATTCATGTGGTCCCAAAGAAAGGAGGAGTGACTGTAGTTGAAGGTAAAAATGGGGCAGCTCTACCAACTAGACCAGTGACTGGATGGAGGGTGTGTACTGATTTTAGGAAACTGAATAGTGCAACCAGGAAGGATCATTTCCCTTTACCATTTATTGATCAAATTCTGGAGAGGCTGGTTGGTCACAAGTATTTTTGTTACTTGGATGGGTATTCAGGATTCCTTCAAGTCCCTGTACACCCAAATGATCAAGATAAAACCACTTTTACCTGCCCATATGGTACATTTGCTTATAGAAGGCTTCCTTTTGGCCTGCGTAATGCTCCTGGGACTTTCCAAAGGTGTGTGATGTCAATGTTCTTAGATTTCATAGAGAAGACCATGGAAGTGTTCATGGATGACTCCACTGTGTATGGGAATAGTTTCCAAGCATGTCTTAAGAATTTGGAAGCAGTATTGGAAAGGTGCTTGGAACACAGTTTGGTATTGAACTGGGAAAATGTCATTTCCTAGTTGAAGAAGGGGTTGAGCTTGGTTATCTGATTTCATCAAGAGGAATAGAAGTTGACAAAGCAAAAGTGTAAGTGATAGCTCAATTGCCTCCACCAACAAATGTCGAGGGAGTGAGAAGTTTCCTGGGACATGCAGGGTTTTATAGGAGATTTGTGAAAGATTTCTCAAAAATCACAAAACCTTTAACAACATTATTGGGAAATGATGTTCCTTTTAAGTTTGATGATGAGTGTATGGCAGCATTTGTTAAAGTAAAGGAAGCACTAATCTCAGCTCCTATAGTACATCCACCATATTGGACTAAGGAATTTGAACTAATGTGTGATGCAAGTGATGTAGCAGTTGGAGCAGTTTTGGGTCAGAAAATAGATAAAGCTGCACATGTTATTTACTATGCAAGTAAAACCTTGGATGATGCACTGTCCAATTATACAACCACAGAAAAAGAGCTACTGGCTATTGTCTTTGCTTTTGACAAATTCAGATCATATCTTGTTGGGAACAAATGCATTGTATATACAGATCATTCAGCTATCAAGTATCTGATAAGTAAGAAGGATGCAAAACCTAGGCTCATCAGATGGATTCTATTACTTCAAGAATTCGATGTAGAAATTAGAGACAGGAAGGGTACAAAGAATCCAGTTGCAGATCACCTTTCAAGGATAATCCATGTTCCCTAGGACAACCTAGTGATTGATGACAGAATACCTGGAGAATCATTAATGAAAGTGTCACATACACTGCCCTGGTATGCAGACCTGGTGAATTACTTAGTAGGGAGTGTTATACCAACTGAATACTCATATCAGCAAAAGAAGAAGTTCATGCATGATGTCAAACAATTTTATTGGGATGAGCCTTACATGTACAAACAGTGTGCATATGGAATAATAAGAAGATGCATCCCACAAGAAGAAACAAGGCAAGTAATATACCATTGCCACTCTTCACCATATGGAGGGCATGCAAGTACAACCAAAACACAAGCTAAAATCCTTCAAGCTGGATTCTATTGGCCAAGCATGTTTAATGATGTTTTCCAATTTGTTAAATCTTGTGATGCTTGTCAGAGAGCAGGGAAGATGAGCAGAAGGCATGAAATGCCTCAGAAAGGAATCCTAGAAGTTGAACTGTTTGATGTGTGGGGTGTTGATTATGTGGGTCCATTACCCTCCTCAAATGGATTCAAATTCATCCTGGTGGCTGTGGAATATGTCTCCAAATGGGTTGAAGCAGTGCCAACTGTACAAGAAGATTCAAAATCAGTATGCAAACTGTTTAAGCAAGTATCTTTCCAAGATTTGGTGTCCCAAGAGTAGTAATCAGTGATGGGGGCACACATTTCAACAATGCTCAGTTGGCAGCCTTGCTAGCAAAATATGGAGTTAAAGATCACAGGGTGACAACTCCATATCACCCTCAAGCAAATGGACAGGTTGAACTCTCCAATAGAGAAATCAAGCAGATTCTAGAGAAAGTTGTCTCCAAATCCAGGGCAGATTGGTCAGGAAAATTACCTGACACCTTATGGGCTTACAGAACAGCATTCAAAACCCCTATAGGAATGTCACCTTTTAGATTGGTTTATGGAAAGGCCTGTCATCTCCCTGTGGAATTAGAATATAAAGCTGAATGGGCAATAAGGAAGTTTAACTTGGATATTGGAGAAGCTGGAAAAAACAGAAAACTACAGTTATGTGAGCTTGAAGAGATAAGAAATGATGCTTACAGCAGTGCAAATATCTACAAGGAAAAGAAGAACCTGATACATGACAGACATATTCTCAGGAGAGAATTCAAGAAAGGTGAGAGGGTGCTTGTCTATGATTCCCGATTCCATCTCTTTCTTGGGAAGTTCAAGTCCAAATGGTATGGACCATGTACAGTTAAGAGAGTCTTGATGAATGGGGCAGTAGAAGTTCAGAATGCAACAGGAGGGATATTCCTAGTGAATGGACAGAGGCTGAAACATTATTTGACTGGAGTCATTGAGCAAGAAGAAGAAGAGGAGTGTGATTCGGTAGGAAATAGTGGAGGTGCTCAGTGACCTGACCACTCCTGAAATGCAAATTATGTGACTAGTCAAGCTAAAGACTATAAACAAGCGTTCTTTCAGGAGGCAACCTGAAACCCTTGCATAAATAATCATTTATTTTCCCTTCAATAAAGTTTAGTGTAGGTTTTTCTTTTCTCTGTTTCAGGTGATTAAAAGTAACATAGGCTTTGGTGGACCATCAAACTGCACCAGATGGAGAGCTTTCAGCAAATGGCCAGGTGAAAAAGTGCCGATTTAATTAACCTGCATTTACCTGCATTTTACCTGGTTTCAATTTGCTCATTTACCTGCATTTTCGTAAAACTCTATCTTGATGCTCTTGTTTATTGATTTATGCTTTCAGTGACCTTGGAACTCAGTAACTTTGCAAAACCAAAGAATTACTAGTAAATGCACGCTTCTTTTATCAAATCCTTTTAATTAACAGTGGCAACCATTGATCCTCTACTCCTGATATTATTTTTTCTTGTCACTAATTTATTTGGGCCTTAAAATTAACTATAGTGAGGAATTAGGATGTGGCTGTTAAAGTTTAACCTTCGGTGCACTTGTCAAAAATGCTGCTGTTTTGGCATTAGCTTGACATGATCTTGGGATCGGTGCCAAGTGACGCCACCAATGTTTGTGTATTACCTGTTAAACATCATTACCTGCGAGAACGTGTTTTGGATGCATCACTACATTAGCATCCCATGTTCTCGGGAATGCTGGGATGTGAAGCACAAGTGAGACAACAGCTTTTGAGGTTTTGAAACAGAGCTCTAAGCGTTAGCGTACCATGTTCTCGGGAACGGTGGTATGTGAAGCAAAAGTAGAGATGATATATTTCAGTGATCGAAATTACCATATGACACAGGCATTAGCTTGACATGATCTCGGGATCGGTGCCAAGTGAAGCTATTAAGTGTTATTCAATGTGCTTTGATTATCTTTGAATTATTGTTTTGTTCAGTCACTATATCAATGCAACTAACACAGTCCCGGGACTATTGTTGATTGTCTATTGAGAATGTGTACACAAGAGGATTACCCCAATTCTATCATGGAATTTTCTCTCTGAGTTTGGTTTTGATTTTGAGCTTGGACATTTGAACAGAATCTTTTACATTAATAGCTATCATCTTGATTAATTACTACAGTTAAGTTTTAAGGCTCTTTCAAATTAACATAGAAAGTAATATGGAGGAATTCATGATCATTGGCAACCACTGGGTAATTGTATCGATCCGATAAGCAGAATTTGCTGTTACTAGCATACTCCTTTGGTTTAGCACTTCTATTTTTATCCTAGTCATTGTATTTCTTTTCTTGAGGACAAGCAAAGTTTTAAGTGTGGGGGTATGATAAACCCTAGTTCTGCTTGATTCTTATCCTTGTTTATTACCTTTTAAGTGCTAGTTTTGGTTACATTCAATCTTTTTCATAATCATAACACTTACATTATTAGCAAAACATCACATACACTCCTTTCTTTGTTATCTGCAGAAAAGTGCGAAAAGGCACTTTAAATATGCCACCTTGGGAATTCACTAGACACAAGTCATCAGCTGAGGACCTACTTGTGTAAGAGGACAAGAAGGACTAGGGGGAAAGTGAAAAGTAGGGGGGAGCAGTTGGATCGGAGACAAGAAATAGGCCTGGGGGGTTATGACAGAGAGCAGACACGGAGGGGAGGAGTAGTTGGCCACCTCACAAGAGAAGGAAGGAGGAACACGGCGGGAGCTGGGATCGAGATCTGAGGCTGATCGATCTGAGGGAGAAAGGCATCGGTGAGCAAGAAAGCTTGGTCTGGAGAGCACCTGCAAGTCGGTACCAAGTGAGGAACCTCAGGCTCTGACCCTTACCCCTTGTTTGATCTCTGATGATTTCTTGTAGCTGCTGAATGTGGGGGATGAATTCGGTGTAGTGTTTGATCTCTTTCCCTGTCTTGTTTGTATCTCTTATTTTGAATTCAGCTGAGAACTCGAATAGTAGTCGTATCCCAACGCTCTATCCCTGTCCCATGTTTTAATTCTAAGATTTTTCACTTTTGGTGTGTCTTAGCGAAATTGGGGATTCATCACCATAGAGAGTTTTGATTTCTTGCACCTGAGATCGTGTTTGCGTTTGATAGAGCTGTGTCCGTCTACGCCTGAACTGTAATTCAATCCCTGTGGAAAGAACGATGCTGAAGCTATATTATACCTTCATCAGTAGGGTACGCTCGCCAAGGCTAAAGGTCTGCTCAGCCGTCTTCGGGAGGAGATGACACCCAAGGCTGAGTTGATCGAAAATCTGGATGAGCTGGTGGAATCACTTGCTGGAGGCGTTCCTGTGAGCTTCAAGAACTCGCTCTGTGCGGCGGGTGCGTCAATGTCACTCGCAATGGTGCAAGCCCATGGAGTCGAAGTTGATCCTGTAGCAGTCTCAAGGGCAATGCATGTTAGCGCGGACGGCCAGCAGGTAGTCTTTGCCCCTTTCGCGACTGCTTATGGCAAGTATGGGTCACAGCTGATCAACACAGTTGCAAAGTACTCTGAGGAGCTGCAGCGAGCCAAGAAGGCGGCGAAGGCTCCGGCGTCAGGGGCCGGCGGAAAGTCAGTGGCATCTGATACCGCCACGGACTCGATGAGGCCCCCAAAGCCAAAGTCCAAGTCGAAGAAACCAGTTGCTCCTCAGTAGTCTTGTAATAGTTAGATAGCTTATGTCTTCTGTCGAAAAACATGCCTTTTGGCGAGTGTATCTGCTGATACTTTTTCTAATCTTGAATGCACTCGAATCTTTTGTCTGTACATCGCTTTAGTCGTCTTATTGCTTCTTGCTTGACTTGTGATAGGGCACATCAAGTGAACCGTTGAGGGAACCTCAGGATTCGCTACCCCTTGATGACACTTTAGCACCGCTGCGCTCAAGTGTGGATGAGTTGTCTCTGCTCTCACGACTCCGTGATCTCGTGAAGTAGTTGGAGCGTGAATTACCCGTACTCCGTGGTAATGCGGATGTATGGAAATCGAAGGCAGAGAAGGCTACCACCCGAGAACAATATCTGTTGGGGGAGGTGACGCAGCTGGGCAACCAATTTAAATGTTAGCTTTCTTACTCTTATCTTTTCCTTGTAGTCACTCGCAGTAGTTTGATGTCTTCATACTTCCGCTTTGGCTTTGTATATTTGTCAGCACGCGCCATCCGCAGGATGAGAAGGATCGAATTGCCATTCGCATTAATGACCTGACCCAAGAGCAGCTTCAGGTGAGTGGGTACTTCTGGGTAGATCATGATCGCGCAATCGCGTTGGCGACCCTGCAGGATCGTGCGTCACGAGTGCTTCATTTTTTGAAGAAGTCGTAGTGATGCTTGAAGAATATTTACCGAACGATGTTCCCATTGGACGTCGTTCCATCGAGCCTGCTGGCCCTTCTCGCTAAATTTCATGACTTGAGTGCGGTCCGCGAGTGTGTACGACAACATTTAGTGGTTGGTGCCAAGGCTACTCTATCACTGGTGTGACTGCATAGGCCTGATGTAGATGTTGCAGCAATTGCAGCTGGACCACCTGCGCCGCCAGCGGGTTTTGCTTGGAACATGGTGCCACACTATCAGGTAGTGGATCGCCCAGCAGAGGAGATCGTCGACTTCTTCGAGGAGCAAACCAATGTTCTCTTACTGCAATAGTAGTTTAGTTTGTATCCTGCACATAATTGTACCAATGTCGTAAAGTTCGTATATGTGCTGTGTATAATTGATTGTCGATGATGTATAAAAGAGCTTGTTAGCGTGTATGTTTTGTGAGTGCGTTGCACTATGCGACTCCTTTTCGTTAGCCTGGCAATGTGTTTATCTCAGTCCCTTGTCAACTTGTCAGGTGTGTTGCAATTGGGTTGATGTTTGTCAAGGGTTTCGATTGGTGTGCCAGCTACTCAAGATATCGCGTTTTTAGTTCGTAGAATAGATGTGTATAGGGTGGCGCAGCCCCCGAGTGGATAATTTGCGAAAAATAAAGGGAAACACAGAGTTTTGGGGCACTTAGCTTTATTTATTTGCGGGATAGTACGAAGTACAATGTGTGGCTAAGTAGCCTTGGCTGAGTAGCCTTATTTGCAATGTAAAAGTAAAAAAGCGACTAAGGGTAAAAGCGTCGCAGCTGCGCGACGTTCCAGGGATTGGAGTATGCGAATCCTATCTCTAAATCTTGAAGGCGATAGGCGCCACCTGGGATTACTTCTATAATCACGTATGGTCCCTCCCAGGGGGATTCGAGCTTGAGATGCCCTTGCTGCTTCAGTCGTAGGACCAGGTCGCCTTCGACGAAGGATCTGGGGCGTAGCCTCCTACTATGGTAGTTGCGACAGGTTTTGCTGGTAGGTCGTTGATCTTTTCGTGGCGATTTCCCTTGCCTCGTCAAGGAGGTCGACGGAGTCTTCGAGTGCTAGAGTTAACTCCTGCTCGCTATAAGCGACCACGCGCGGTGCTTTGTATCGTACCTCGACGGGTAGCACTGCTTCAGCCCCGTGCACCTTGAAGAATGGGGTGTACCCTATGGCGCTGTTTGGAGTTGTGCACAGGCACCAGAGTACCGATTGCAGCTTGTCTGGCCAGCAACCTGCGGTCTGTTCGAGTGGCCTGAGGAGTCGCTTCTTGATGCCACCGCAGACAAGCCCGTTAGCTTTTTCGACTTGACCGTTGGTCTGAGGATGTGCTACGGAGGCATAGCTGACATTGATTCCCAGATTCTCACAGAATTCTGGGAACTCCTTAGATGTGAAGTTTGTCCCGTTGTACGTGATGATGTTGTGTGGCACTCTGAAGTGGTAGACGATGGACTCGAAGAATTTGACTACGTTGTATCCTGACTGATTAGTCACTAGCATGGCCTCTATCCGCTTGGTAAATTTGTCGATTGCGACCAAGAGGTAGGCATAGCCTCCTCGTGAGGACCTTGGGAGTTTGCCGACCATGTCGAGTCCCCATTGCGCAAAGGGCCAGGCCAATGGAATTGGCCGGAGCTCTGTGCCGGGTGCGTGCGGCTTGTCAGCGAATCGCTGGAAAGCGTTGCATTTTTGGACGATGTCCTTGGCGTCACGCATGGTCGTAGGCCACTAGAATCCATCTCGTAGAACTTTGGCGATGAGGGCGCGACTGTCGGCGTGGTGCCCGCAGGTCCCCTCATGGATGTCGAGGAGAACAGCTCTTCCATCGGCCATGGAGACGCATCGTTGGAGTACTCCTGTGATGCTGCGCTTGTATAGTTCGCCGTCGATAACAGTGAATGCCTTGGAGCACCGTGTGATGTGCCAGGCGTTAGTCCGATCGTCCGGTAGCCTTTTGCTGAGGAGGTACGTACTGTATGGTTGGGTCCAGGATGGTTCGATCATCATGACGCTCATTGGTCCTCTGAGTCCTTTGTCCAGCTCCATTTCATCGAGTGCCATTGGTTCATTGGGCGGCGCAGCCCCCGAGTTTGTTGTTGCGCTTGCTTTCTTCTCTGCGGCCTTTGGCTTGATGGAGCGTTCGCAGATGCGCTCGAGAAATACCCCAGGTGGTATGGGGGCGCAGGTGGAGCCTATGTTGGCAAGTGCGTCCGCCTCTTCATTGCTTTCGCGTCCTATGTGTCGCAGCTCGCAACCGTCGAAATCCCCTTCGAGTGTGTCATAGAGGTCGCGAAAGGCAATCATGTTGTCGTTCAGTGCGTCGCACTCATGCATTGTTTGGTTGACGACTAGCTTGGAGTCGCCGTATATAAAGAGCCTCTTGGCGTCGCAGGCTTTTGCCATCCTCATCCCGTGGAGCAGGGCCTCGTATTCGGCTTTGTTGTTGGAGGCGGTGAACTGCATTCGCAGAATATATTTCAGCTTGTCTCCCTGGGGCGATGTCAGTATGACACCAGCGCCGGCCCCGTCCTTTCGCTTGGAACCGTCGAAATGCATTGTCCAGAGGTAGGACATATCTGGTTTTTCAGGGACCTGATTTTCCATCCAGTGCACGAGGAAGTCAGGGAGAACTTGTGACTTGATTGCGTCGCGCTTTTCGTATGTGATGTCTCGTGGAGACAGTTCGATTCCCCAAAGCGCGACTCGCCCAGTGGCGTCGGGGTTATTGAGGATATGTCCCAGCGGGGCGTCGTTTACTACCACGATTGGGTGTTCCTTGAAGTAGTGGCGCAGTCGTCGGGCGGTCATGAAGACGTTGTACGCCAGCTTCTGGTAGTGCGGGTAATGCTGTTTTGTTGGCATAAGTACCTCGCTGAGGTAGTAGACTGGGCCATGGACCCTGTGGATCTTGTTTTCCTCGGCTCGTTCGACTACGAGCACTGTGCTGACCACCTGGTTGGTGGCGGAGATGTACGGCAACAATGGTTCCCTTTCGTGAGGCGTCACCAGTACTGGCGAGGTGGATAGTAGACGTTTAAGGTCTTCGAATGCTTCTTGCGCTTCGTCTGTCCACTCGAACTTGTCAGTTTTGCGGAGGAGTTGGTAAAAGGGTAGTGCCTTTTCGCCCATTCGACTGATGAATCGACTGAGGGCCACAATTTGCCCAGCCAGCTGCTGGATGCCTCTGAAGTTCTTTGGCTTCTCCATGGCCAGTATGGGTTTTATTTTTTTCGGGTTTGCCTCGATCCCTCTTGTGGAGATAAGATACCCGAGTAGTTGCCCAGATAGTACGCTGAAGGCACATTTGTCCGGATTGAGCTTGATCCCGTAGCGGTCGAGGTTGGTGAAGGTTTCACGCAAATTGTCGATTAGTGAGGCTTCCTCCTTGGTCTTGATTACTATGTCGTCGACATAGACTTGAATGTTGCGACCAAGTTGGTTCTTGAGGCAAGCCTGCATGCACCGCTGGTAGGTGGCTCCTGCATTCTTTAGCCCGAAGGGCATTGTGTTGTAGCAGAACACACCAAAGAGCGTTGTGAATGCTGTTTTTTCTTGATCTTCCTCCTTCATTTGAATCTGGTTATAGCCTAAGTAGGCGTCGAGGAAGTAGAGGCGCTCGCATCGCGCGGTGGAGTCGATGATCTGGTCGATTCGCGGTAGTGGGAAGTGGTCCTTTGGACAATGCTTATTCAAAGAGGTGAAGTCCACGCACATCCCTAGGATATCCATGTCCTTTTTTGGTACTAGCACCGTGTTGGCGAGCCAAGTACTTTCCTTGATCTCGCGTATAAATTTGGCATCGAGGAGTCTGTTGATCTCCATTCCAACTGCCTTTGCCCTTGGTTCAGACAATCGCCGAATTGTTTGTTTGACTGGCCTTGCGTCTGGGTTGACATTGAGTGCGTGCTCGGCGAATTCCCTGGGAACTCCTGGCATGTCCGCTGGACACCAGGCGAAAATTTCCCAGTGCTCACAAAGGAATTCGACGAGCGTGAGTTCCTATGTGGGACTCAAGTTGTTGGCGATGAGGGCCGTCTTGGCAGGATCCGATGGGTGGACCTAAACTTTCTTTGTGTGCACCGATGAGTCAAAAGAAAGATCGGGCGAACTTGGCCGGCTCAGGGGAGGCAGACTGTTGTCTGTCGACTCCTTTAGTCTCGCGGGTTCTTCCTGCATGCCAAAGGACTGGGAAATTCTGTTGAATTCCCTGTCGCAATTGTCAGATCTCTCGAAGCTCCCATTGACTGTGATGACGCCATTAGGACCTGGCATTTTCATCTGCAGGTAGGCGTAGTGTGGCACCACCATGAACCTAGCAAACGCGACGCGTCCGAGGATGCAGTGGTACTGCGAAGGCCAGTCGACGACCTCAAAGTCGATGCGCTCGAGCCGAAAGTTTTTCGGCGTGCCGAAGATGACGTCGAGGTTGATTTTGCCAAGGGGATACACGCCCTTGCCTGGGAAGATGCCGTGGAATGTTGTGTCTGAGGCTTCTAAGCAAGTTAGAGGGATCCTCATTGCTCGCAAGGTACTCGCGAATATAAGGTTGATGCCGCTTCCGCCGTCCATGAAGACGCGGCTCGTGTCAAAACCTCCAATTTGCGCCTCAAGTACGAGGGGACAATGGCCTGGACGAGGTACTTGAGGCGGATTGTCGCACTTGTCAAAGGTGATGCAGGACTCGCTTCTGCTGAGGTACTCAGTGGTGGATGGTGGCGAGTTTGTGGCCAAGTTGACTTGGCGAGTGATGGCCTTCTGCACCCTATTCGAAGGGCATCCCTTTTGGATCATCATAGTACACATGGCCCGTGGGTATGGTTCGCCTCCCTGGTGCTAGTCCGGTGCAGCTGCATTTGGGGGTAGTCCAGGTGGTGGTGGCGGGGCGCCATGTGCCACGGCGCCTGGGGCGGCTCCGTAGCCCCTTTCGACTGTGTTGTGATTCATCCGAGCCAATCCCTCATGTAGTTTGAGGAACTCGCGATAGTCCTTGAGGAGGTGGCTGGACTTCTTTTTTCTGTCATGCTTGTCGATGTAGAAGTGCACAGTGCATGGTCCGGATAGCTTGTCTTCAATGGATGTTGCAGGTGCCTCATCGCGATTGCGGCGCTGCCATACTTGCGTGGTTTTCCTGGAGTCGCGGTATCTACCGCTGCGGTAGCCGCTGTTGAGGTTGTCGTCGCGTCTATCGGTGTAGCTGGCTACGACCATATTGACGTCGTCGCGGTCATCGTAGATGTGCATGCGACGTTTGCTTCGGCGGTCGCGTCTACGTTCGAGTTCTGCTTCCTCGTCGGAGTGAACGCGATTCTTCACCGAATCTTCTCTGTCGGCTCACCGATTCGCGATTTCCATCAGGTGGTCGATGGTCTTGGGCTTCGAGCGGCCCAGCTCTTCCCTGAGCTCTATGCGGTGAACGCCGCTATTGAATGCGTCGATTGCGCGGTCCTCCGAGATATTTTCTGCGGAGTTCTTGATAATGGACCACCTTTGGATGTACGAGCGTAGCGACTCTCCTAATCTTTGCTGGCAGCACCTCAGCTCTTCGATTGACGCGGGCCTTTTGTAGGTACCCTTGAAGTTTCATACGAAGCTGTAGACCAGCTCTTCCCAACTGCGAATGGATCCGCGTGGGAGGTTGTTGAGCCATGCTCGGGCGGCGCCCTGCAGCTGCAGCTATAGGCATTGCATGGCCTTGCTTCAACCCCCTCCGTGGAGCCTGACGGAGGAGATGTGGTCCTCTAGCCAGATTTTTGGGTCCTGCAGACCGTCAAACTTTGGGTTCTCCGATGGGAGCTTGAACCCCTTGGGCATTCGCTTTTGCCTGATGGCCCTGCTGAAGCATCTGGCGCCACAGAGCTCCACATCTTCGTCTTCTGAGTCAGTCGATCAGGCACGTCGCGCCCTTGATTTGTCGATCTTGCGTTGTGTGATGTCATCACGCACATTGTAGTCGTGGTCATGTCGCCGTGATCGAGCGTCGAGACAGATCGTGACTGTCATCGCTGGAGGAGGGCGAGGAGTAGCGCTTTGCCTTTTTTCGGCTTCGGTGTTGGCTCCTTGTCGAGGGCACCCTCAATTAGTCCCAAGCCCGCGATCGTAGATCGGTGCATGGCAGCTCGGGGATCTCCAGCTGGCGGCTGGTTGTTGAGGAGGTACATGGTGGCTGCTGTCACTACAGCCTGCGGCGTCTTGGGGACCACGTTGCCCCGTGTGTCGACTGTCATAGAGCTGAAGTCGATGACCTTTGTAGCTTCTATGCGTTCTTGCTCGATAAGATGGGCCATCCGAGATCGTCTCTTGTTTGTGATGTGCTCGTTGCCCTTTGAAGAGGATCCTCCGTGGGAGGAGAGCCCAGCATGTCGAAGACTCGACTCATCTGCTGCCTTTTTGCACGCTTCGAGTTGCGCGAGTGTATGCACTTGGCACCTGTACTCCTCCTTCAGGAGCTAGTGGTAGCCCATCAGCATGTTCTGCGGGGAGTCGAGAGGCAGGGGATTGCCTCGTAGGGCTTCTCGGTAGCGGGCCCACTCGTTGACGTTGAGCCTGATGACAACGCGCTCTCCCGTATTTTCATTCACCATGGTTGGCGGTTCGATTGCTCCTCCGTTGTTAACGGGGCACCGTTGCCGCCATTAGGTATGCCGCCGTTAGGCGGGTCGGTTTCATTGCCACGGTTGCCCGTGATGTCACGGTTGGCGGAGGTGTCGCCCGCATTAATGACGGCGCACATGAAGTGGTTGGGTAAGCTGCTGCTCCCGCAACTTTCAGATCCGGAACCGTAGGCTCCATCTTTAGTTGCCAGATCGCTCAGATCGGATTCGCAACTGCTGTCGCTGACCGTATTCTCGACTATTGTCGAGGCGTTGAGCTCGCTGAGGGTGCCGATCGGTGGAGGGAACCACGACGCTGGAGCAATAGATGGTACCATCGGCTGGTCAGGCATGCGAAGCGTGCCCATCTGACCAACTTGGAAGTGGAAGCTCCCGATCGCCAAGCTGATTCCGTCGCCCACGGACTCGAAAGCCGGGCGAGTGGCCGGCGTGTGGACGGTGAAGTCGAACACGCCGAAGAGCTGGCGAATCTCCATTGTTGCGGAGCTGTAGATCGCGGTTGATGGGGCCGAAGAAGTCGCAACATCAGCACTCCCAGTTCCCACAGACGGCGCTAGTTGACGAGGGTTTAACTCATCAATGCCCATTGTTATGGACTTGGGTTTTGGAGAAGGAGGGAGCGTTGGAGACATCTATCAGCTAGCAAACAAGCACATAGGGGACTCGAAGATTTACCCAGGTTCAGGCCTCATAGAGGTCCCTACTCTTGCTTGTCTGCTTGTGGAATTATTGAAGGAATCGAGGATTACAATGGTGCACGGATGCAATCTGGCGAGGGTTGTGGAAACTAGGGTTGCATGTGTCCTCCTCGCTGCCCCCTCCTAGCCTTTATATAGATAGGCTAGGTCTCAGGTAGCAGATCGAGTCGGTTACAGGTTAAGGTTTTCCCCTTTTAACTTTCTATCCTTAGCTTCTTCTTGTTCTTCAAGCAATCGAGAGTCCATAGGTTACTCGAGTTCTTCATTTGGGCCTTGGCGACACAGTAGGCCTCTATGTATTCAGGC
Source organism: Avena eriantha (assembly GCA_910589775.1). Classification (NCBI taxonomy): domain Eukaryota; kingdom Viridiplantae; phylum Streptophyta; class Magnoliopsida; order Poales; family Poaceae; genus Avena; species Avena eriantha. Next base: position 338,815,533 of record OU342743.1, on the reverse strand, counting down.
CGTATATACCAAGCTCAAGTACCTGTAGGGTATACCCATGTCACCCGGGGACTGCTTCAGCAAACCCGGGGACTACCTCAGCAAACCCGGGGACTATGCAGCGTGATCCGGCAGGAGTTTTTTCGGTGGATGCAATGGAAGTTGATGAGGAACCATTTCCCGTCCGGGCTATACCATCTTGGGCCAAGCCAATTTTTGATTTCCTGAAAGAGGGAATCTTGCCGGATGATGAAATTATCAACTATACAATTATCAACTACGAACTATACAATTATCAACTACGAACTATACAAAAGGAGAATGACGTCAGTACTACAACGGTGTGTTGATCCGGAGGAAGGACTTGAGATACTCCAGGATATTCACCAAGGAGAATGTGGCCACCGTGCCTCCTCAAGGGCCTTAGTAGCAAAAGCTTTCCGGCATGGGTTCTATTGGCCCAGTGCTTTGGAGCAAGCAGAGGACTTGGTGAGAAAATGCAATGGTTGTCAAAGATACGCCACAAAAACTCACCTACCAATGTCAGAGCTGAAAACTATCCCCATTACATGGACACTTGCTGTATGGTGCCTAGACATGGTAGGACCATTTAAGCCGGCCAAAGGAGGGATGACCCATATGCTGGTCATGGTTGACAAATTCACGAAATGGACTGAAGTGAAACCGATTCGGAAATGTGATGGGGCAATAGCAGTAAGATTCCTCAAGGATATAATCCTAAGGTACGGCTACCCCCATAGCATCATAACTGATAATGGAACGAATTTCGCTGAAGGAGCATTTGCGAGATGCTGCCAGGAAAAGAAGATCCGGTTAGATGTCGCCACAGTCGCCCACCCCGCATCGAACGGGCAAGTGGAAAGATCCAACGGACTGGTATTGTCTAGGATAAAACCCCGGCTCATAGAGCCGCTGCAAAGATCAGCGGGGTGCTGGATAGAAGAACTACCAGTGGTACTATGGAGTTTAAGATAAACTCTGAATCGATCAACAGACTATACGCCATTCTTTCTGGTATATGGGGCAGAAGCTGTATTACCAGCCGACATAGAGCATGATTTGCCAAGGGTCACCCAATACACATAAGCCAAAGTGCACGAAGCCCGGAAAAATGATGTTGATCTGCTGGAAGAAGCGAGAGAATTGGCCTTGTCCATATCCGCCATATATCAGCAAAATCTCTGATGCTATCATAGCCGGAAAGTAAACCCCCGAGTTTTCTGGGAAGGTGATTTGGTGCTAAGGCTAATACAGCGCATTGCTGGCACGCATAAGGTATCCCCTCCATGGGAACGACCTTTCATTGTGAGCAAAGCTTTGCGCAATGATTCCTACTATCTTATTGATGCACAGCCCTAGCAGAAGGACAAGGCGGACAGGTCCGGAGAAGAATCCAAAAGACCATGGAACGTAGCACTGCTTCGTCCTTTCTACACCTAAGAGGTGAATGTATCTGAACTACTCGTATGTCGGTATGTATGTCAGCAATGAACTTATCAATAAAAACCTTGCTACCCCGAGCAGAGACTCGGGGACTACTATAACACTTGTCTCTTGTTTTCGTATTTTTGTGTCAGCTGGGTTAAGACACTTATATCTTAGTCGGGTTAGTAATGTGTGAGCACCAAAAACCTAACTCTTTGACTTTACTGCTGTCCAACAAGAATTGGCTTCATGGTAAGCAAGAGAACAAGTTTGGAATGGAAAAGCACATGAAAAACGACTAAGGGAAAGAACTTAAGCAGGCCGACATTGGTTTTTTGGCTAACCTTTAGTTTATTTTATTCACTAAAATGCCAAATCATTTTGAGATAATCTCAAGGTTTCAAGTATTGTTAAGTCAATTTTTGAACCTCAGACTCGTAAGTCGAAAAACCGAATCAAGGTAGACGCGAGTCGAGTCAAAAATTGGGGGAACAAGAAAATGAAACTGAGGACTTCGCCCACGATAATCTGGCAATAAAACAGAACTTAAAATTGTAGCACAAACAAACCAAAGTATTTAAATACATCTGCGCCCGGCATTCCGGGGATCTGATAAATGTGACAAGTGTTTTTAAGGAGCAGGAGCAGCAGACGAATCATCTGTCGAGGAGGGAGGTACTCCAGAGTGTGGGGAAGGAGCGCTAGCTTCGGCTTCGTCCTCCGGGTTAACTTCGTTATCCTCCGAGTCTTCAGCCTCGTCGCCTAGTTCAGAGCCCTCGCTTTCGCTCCCTTCCTCTTCAGCTCTAGAGACAATTTCTTCGTCAGCAGTATCAAGATAACTTGACCCCTCATTCCAAGCATGGCAGAAGGAGTACTGGATGAGCTTGTTGGCACAGGCTTGGCGACGCATGATCCACTCCGGATCCTCGCACCACGTAGATCCGGTGCGCATGCAAGTGAGCAATGCCAAGTCAATTCCTTCATACCATGAGAGCGCAAATTGCAAAGCAATGTCGTCCCTAGCCCGTGCGGCAGATTCGCGCCACAGATGCAGCTGTGTGTCACATTCCATTAGCTTGGCTATGAAAGCCGAACCTTTCTTGGGAATGGGTTCACTGGGCTAGAGGCAGCTGAACATTCGTGTTGCTGCCGGAATGATGTCCGCACCATGATTCTTCACTACCTCAAGGCGAGCGGTGAGACTCGCTAGGAGATCCTCTGTGGTATAAGGGATTGGCTCGGCATCAAGGGCAGCAGAAATTCCATGCTATTCGCGGGACTGGCGTACGGCAGAGGCAGCGAGCGTATCGCTCTCTAGAAATTTTCCTAAAGATAAGAAGAAAGATAGTGAACAAAAGGACCAAATCCGGATGGTAGAAGATCAAGCAAGGGCAGAAAACTTACCCGCGATCTAGAACAGAAGTCGCTGAAGCTCGGAATCAACATTGGCACTATGGGCCAGGAGTTTCTCGTATTCGGTGAACGTAACCTTGACGTCGGGTTCCTCCAATAGGCTTTTAACCTTGGAGATTTGCGTGGTTAAATGCTCTTTCTCCTCGGCAAACTCCTGGTCGGCCTTCTCCAACTCGGACTGATGGCAGCTCTTAAGCCTCTGGATTTCGGCATTCAGTCGACTGATCTCCGAGTCCTATTGTTGGAGCCGAGCTATCTCTGTGTCTTTGTTTTTCAGCTCAGCCTCATGATTCCCTGCTTGTTCGAGGAAGTGAGTCATCATTTCAGGCATGGTCACACTATCCTCGAGAACAACTAAAAAAGCACAAGGGTCCTCCGGATAAAGCAAGGAAAATACAACGATCATGTGAAGGGGATAGGTTTACCTTTGATTTCTACAAGGTTTTTCCTCATGATTATATTCTCAGCTTCAACCTCCGCTGCACAATTCAGACAGCAAATTCGTATAGGTCCTAAGAAGTTTGAAGGAACAAGGAAGAGCAAGAATGGAAATTTACCCCTCTTTTGGTACTCCACCAGGACTTTACCATAACACGCGCGAATGTCTTTGTAGGAGTCCAGCAGGCGCTGGAACTCAGCGGTTCGGCGGTTAGTGGTAATCTGAAACAAGCAAGGCAATGGCAAAGTTCAAAGGCAAGCTAACAACAATTTGAAGTCCACAAGACCCAGGCCAAGTGGAACTTAACCCTGCTCTAGGTGTGTGGATATTCGTAGTCTACAAGACCCGGGCCAAGTGGAACTTAACCCGGCTCTATGTGTGTGGATATTTGAAGTCTACAAGACCTGGGCCAAGTGGAACTTAACCCGGCTCTAGGTGTGTGGATATTCGAAGTCTACAACACCCGGGCCAAGTGGAACTTAACCCGGATCTAGGTGTGTGGATATTCGAAGTCTACAAGACCCGGGCCAAGTGGAACTTAACCCGGCTCTAGGTGTGTGGATATTCAAAGTCTACAAGACCCGATCCAAGTGGAACTTAACCTGGCTCTAAGTGTGTTGGATATTAGAAGTACATAAGATATGGGCCAAGGGAACTAGACCCGGCTCAAAATCTACTACAATTTGATGTCATTATGAACAAAAGCTAAGTTCTACGAGAAGCATCCGACCGAATAACAAGTTATTCCCTCGGAGGCTCAGGGACTAGGGGCTATATCTACAAGTGCTCAGTTATGTAAAACATCAACAGCATAGAAAATGAATTACCTCCATCATCCGGCCAGCCAAGGAGATAGCCTTGGTGGCGGAGTTCATCTGGGCGCTAAACTCGGCGGGGCCGAACCTCTCCGGCAGATCGTCTTGAGGGTCGACGAATTCGGCGTTGTTCTAGTTTTTCACATACTCAAGGAGTTGTGGACTGTAACTTTCGCCACTCAGAGAGTGGTTCGCCACAAGGCCCTTCACCTGGGCCTCCTGCCTGGCGGATTGAGTTGCAGCGGGGCTGGTATGCAAAACCAGCTGCTGGCTGCCCTCTGATCCGGAAGCGGTAGACACGGATGAAGTTACTTTGGCTGACCCGGAGGTCTTCTTGGCTTTGCTAGACGAGGGTGGAGGAATTGACTGAAAGATATCTGCCATGGAAGGGGTAGACCCGGAGGGAGCCGATGGAGCTTTTCCCTTGGGAGGCTTGGAGGCTATTGTTGTTGTTGGTGGTGGTGGTGCTGGTGCTGGTGCTGCTGGTGCTGGTGCTGCTGCTGGTGCTAGTGATGTTGCTGCTGTTGCTGCTGGTACTGGTGCTGGTGCTGGTGCTGGTGCTGGTACTGGAGATGCTGGAGGCGGCGCCGATGAAGCTGGCACCTCAGGATATGGCACTGAGGCTGAGGAACCGAGGAGATCCGGCATCGCCGTATCCTGATCCGTCCCATTACCCCCGCGCCGACATTGCCCTCCTCTTGGCGAGGTGGGCTCTGGTCAAGCGCAGCCGCGGAGCCCTCTTGAATAGGGCTGAGCGGGCGATAATCATCGTTGCGGGGGGAGAGGGACTGTTCCGGAGTGGGGAGGCAATGTCGAGGCCGCTCTGAGGGATATCCCTAGGAGCTCTGAGTAAAAGATAAGACATCAAGTTAAGAATAAGAATCGGTAAGAAACAAAGGCAGGCAAAGGAAAAAATCCCAAGGAGTACTAGAGAACTTACCCATCCGCGGTAGGAGCAGCCCGGGGTTTGGGCGCCCTCCAAACCGTGCTCTTGGTGGCAGTCTTGGCCGAGGGTTTAACTCCAGACTTCTTTTGCCTCTTCTTGGGCGGAGGCGCCTCCGAAGCTACAGTCGAGGTAGCTACGCGCTTCTGGGAAGGAGCCGGGGCCGGGCCACCAGTTGCAAGGGGAGGAACCTCATGGACCTGATCATCTGGGTTAGCTGAACATTCGGACATAGACAGGTGCATGTAAGGGATATGAATCGAATCAAATACCTCAAGGACCTCAACATCCGAGTCATCATCGTCAGGCCAATCCCTTAGAGAAGAGGCCTTACCAGCGCTGCGTCTGACGATGTTCGGGGTAGGCAGGAAAGCCTCCGGATGAGGCTCCTCCTCATCCTCCTTGGTGCGGTCTGGCAACCATTTGCTCGCCAGCACCTCGCCATCCTCTAGTGGATACTGGAGGAATCACTGAGAACAAAACAACAATTGACAAGTTACAAGAGTAAAATCGACATACAGAAGAGATTCGGAAAATGAGAAGGAAAACTAACCCGGGGTGGAGGGTTGACCCGGGTGAAGGGCTCGAGTCCCTACTCCCAATCCTCGGAGAACTTCTTCTCCACATTGAATATGGACTTAACCCGGCGGTAAACCGCCGAGTTATCCAGCTCGAAGGAAGAAGTCTGGTGAGGGTCAAGAGGGCCACTAAGATAGCAGATCTTGTGGGCTCGCTTCTGGAAGGGGGAGACCCAGCTGCGGAGGAAAGTGATCATGATGTCCTCCCCCCGGAGTTTCTCCTTGAGAAGCTCCTTGATCCGGCACTCCACTTGATTCGCCAGGGCTGTGGGCCGCTTCGGAATGCTCTCCCAACGCGAGGTGTCAGGAGGGCCAAGTTTGAAGGGGAGCAACCGGATCAGTCCTCCTTGGTGGTGTTCTGGACATAAAAGAAAGTCCAGGCCCAGCCCTTGCAAGATTCGAGTCCCGTAACCCGGGGGAACACGGACTGTTTCCGGGGAGAGATGGAGGCGACGCCGCACTGGGTTAACTACTTGTTCTCCGGGGTATGCTCCTTATCCGGAATCACATTCCTCTGCAGGCCAAAGAACTTGATCGAAAGTTCTTTGGTTGGCCAGAGGCCAATGTACCCCTCGATGCCAGAAGCAAAGGAGGACAGAGAGGTAATGGAATTTGCGGGGAGGTGACGCGGTTGCAACTTGTATGTGGAAACAAAATCAAAGAAAAAACCGGAAGTGGGAAGGCCGAAGCCACGCTGGAAATGCGATAGAAAAACTACATATTCCCCAGATTTGGGGGAAGGAAACACTTCACCGGAGGCGAGGCGGCAGGCGACGCCGGCGGGGATGCGCCGTGTGGCGTGAAGCCAATCAAGGTCCTCCTCGCGGACAACGGAGCCGTCCCAACCGCCACGCTCGCGGCCCTCCGCTCCTTCTTCCTGTTGTGCCACCACCGCTGCCTCCGCCTCAGACATGGTGGATTCAAGATCTTCCAGGGAGTAATCGGAGTAGAGGTAGTCGGAAGAAGGAAAGCAGGAAGCGCAAGGCCCCGTGGTGGAAATTAGCACTGGGAACAGTGGCAATGGCGCGAAATGCTGTCGGAAGCACGGTCGCGATGGCGCTCATGGAGCAGAAAACTGGCAGCGGCAGCGGAGTCGCTGTGAAAGAGAGAGAGGCTCGGATGCGCGGAGGAAATGGGGGAACATCCCCTGAAATCACCCCACGCCTCCTACTTAACCGCGTTGCACGCGCGTCGTGGGATCCTATGCAGGCGACGCGTCGCGCGCAACTAGCGTGTATGATGCTAGAACAACCAATCAGAGCAAGGCCACAGGAGGGGCTACATGAGTAGATGACCCCATGATGTGAAGCAACATTACGGTTAGCGAGGCGCTATAGTGAAGAGACGTTCATAGCAGTTATTCCTGACATTGCGACAGTAACTGGCGCATTAAATGCACATGGCCCTTAAAATGAGGCAAAATGATGATTAACCTCCACGTAGGATGTGGAGAAGCGTACAAGAGAAGGAAAGGTAACCCGGATAAGCAAGCAAAAGACCTGCCAACGAGGAATAACTCGGAAAGAGCAAAAGGGTCGCAAGATGAGAAACTCTGGGCTACGAGGTAACTCGGCCTAGGGAGTAAGTGATCCGGAGAGGGGAACCTGCTGTGGCCTTAACAACAAAAATTTGCTAAGACCGCACCAGCTTCGAGGACTAATGTTGGGGGGATACCCCCGGGTAGGGTAACACCGGGGTATAAGGGCCGAGTTAGCCGGGGTACGGCGCGGTCAACGCAAAGTGCTGATCGGGTCACTTCAAGGCAGGTCGAATCACGGTGTGACCCGGCCCATCGAGCATCTCCTTGACATTGGTCCGGCCGGCATAAGATTTATGCCGGCCATGTCTATCTGTTTTGTAGGTAAATGGGTAAGCCAGATTAGCTATATGTTAGATGAATTATCTTAGCTTCCAAGAGAAGGAATCCCTCGCTGGTCAAAAGGTGGCTTTATTAGCAATAGCATGAGCTAAGTAAAGTAAAGAAGAGGACCAGCGGGTCAGGGGCGACCAAGGTGACGCAAGCAAAGTCGAATGACGCAGCCCGTGTTTGGTGACGCCAAAAGACGAGGATTACTCCATGGGTTACGTCCAAAGCCCGGACGAGCCGTTAAAGCGAATAAACAAGCATCTGCTTTAGGAAAGGAGAATATTCGTAGAATATGCTGCCACCTGTGCCCTAGAATTGTAACCCGGGCTCCCCTATATAAGGAGCATCGGGGCCTCCATAGAGAGGGACGGCCGATAGATCAATCATTCTCTGTCTAAGGTAGAACTCTAGGGCTAGTGGACAGGGAGTAAGAGACATTGTATCCTTCTTGTTGAGAGCCTTAGGACACTTGTAAACACCATTGATAGAGAATATACAAGAACTTCCGTGTGTGGAATCACCACGCTCTCCCTCCCTGGATTCCCCTATCACTCATTGGCCCCATCTTTAGCCTATCCATGGCATCTGCCGTGCCACCACCACGACAATCTTCCTATACTACTTTCATGGTTCTCCGTAATCTTAATAATCATATTGTTTTATTCGGTTTGAGATTGCATAAATGTTCTAACAGTTTGCTCAAACGGGAGATTGCCATGATTTGCTCCATTAGTATTATCATAATTATTATAAGGAGCTCCTACAGGATTAGTATGATATTTTTGAACATTAGAAGCATAATTATTTTTCCATGCAGGATTAAAAGGAGTGTGAGCTATAAAATTAACTTCATTAACATCGGTAGTGATAGCATTAACTTGGGTATCTTCCTTACCCTTTACTAAGTTAAGAAACTCATCTACCTTAGATGTAAGCTCCTCATTATTTACCTTGGTAATTGAACTTACTCTCTTCGAGGTTCTTTCCACATGCCATTGGGCATGGTTATATTGCATAGCATCAAGTAACTTGTTTGCAACACTCACATGCTTTCCCATGATCGTTCCTCCTAATGCAGTATCTAGCATAGACTTAGACATTAGGTTAAGACCATTATAAAATAAGTGTAATATAAGCCACTCTTCCATCCCATGATTAGGAAAGTTCATTACGACTTCTTTCATTCTTTCCCACGCAAGCGCTAGTGCCTCACAGTCTTCTTGTCTAAAGCTTGTAATGTTGGATCTTAGCTGCATAGTTTTAGCTAGGGGGAAATTTAGTCATAAACAAATTAGTGCATTCCTCCCAAGATTAAATAGTGCCCTTTGGTAGAGCTAGCAACCAATCCTTAGCCTTTCCTCTAAGAGAGAAAGGGAATAATCTTAGCTTAATAGAATTTTGATCTACATCCTTAATACGCATCATGTCACAAAGTTCAGTAGAAGTATTTCAGTGCAATCCCGAATCCTCAGAAGATGAACCCCCAAATCGGTTTTGTTGAACCAAACTTAAAAGGTTAAGTTTTATCTCATATGTTTCCGCATCAACTGTGGGTTGAGTGATGGGTGCACGAATAAAATCATCAGTGGGAGTAGCATACTACCCTAATATCTTTTGCACCATGGCTCCTATCTTTTTGGTAATTTTTAAGTAATGAAAATGAATAACAAGTAACTAATTATTTTGGGGTTTCAAATAGATAACAAGAAAGCAAACTAATAATAAGAATGAAACTAAAACTAATAATAAAACTAAAAACAAGGTATCTAATGACCTCACTAGGATAGCGAAATTGCTTCCTCGGCAATGGCGCCAGAAAAAGGGTTGATACATTTGATACGGATTCACGGATGTAGTATAATAGCTTTTGCCTAGAAGACCTAGGTTTAATCGAACCTCGGAAAGCACTGCTAAAAGGTAATAAAAAAGGACACGTCTACAAGACTTTGTTTATTCGTTTTACCTTAGTCGACCGAACCAATCTAGTTTACTTTATAACGGGTTTGAATCAGTGGATGGAGATAGGCCAGGGTTGAAGATCCACCTATAGCTGCACATCAAATGGGATAAAAGATAATAATAAGCATAGTCATGTATAATGTTTGTATTGAGATAATCTCTTGTGGGCAACACATCCTAATATTCTAGAGCCCCTGTGATGCAGTGGGCATAGCAATAAAATTTTAATCCAACCGAGAGTACACCGAAGCCACGGGTTACAAACGATTATTAAGTGTAAATACAGATCAAAACTTTAAGAGTTAATGTTCTTGTTGATCCTGAATGGGGCGCTAAGCGAAGACCGTACTACCCTTTCTGTCACTGAGGTTCCTATGAGATCGCGCTAGCGAATTATCTCACATCAAGCCTTTATCAATCTATGGGATCTTGGGTACCTACAAGTCCACAGATCGAGACGAGACATGAGGAAACAAAAGATACAAATCATGAATCCAAACAAAATACAATTCTCCCATGATCTAGATGCACATAATTGCTGCGAGGTTTCTCCCCAACCCGAAGCCCATGAGGACTACTCACTCATAACAAATAGATCAGAGATAGAAAACATCATGCAAATAATTAGATTGAAATCAAATATTCTTACAATGGTCGCCAAATCACAAGGAGATCCAAAGTACAAAGCAAGGGCTATGGCTAGTGGATGGATGGATGGTGGAAGTGATGAACAATGGTGTGGATCTCCTTTGGTGGTGTTTTTGATGCAATCTAAGAATGTCGTCTCTCTGGCCGGTGGCTGGAGCCTCGAAATATATAGGCGTCTTCATGAAAGTTGTAGGGTTTAACGAGACAAAGCCGTTTCCACCTGGTACAGGTAGGCGGTACGGGTGGACCGCACCCGTACCAGTGGTCATTAACCGTGCAGATGCCCTAGAAAACTTCTCCAATTACTTGGTCGTATGTACTTGATACGTTGCAAACGTATCTATAATTTTTGATGTTCCATGCTTAGTTTTTATCTACTTTCTTATGTTTTGTCCACACTTTGGAGTATTTTTATACACTTTCTAGGACTAACCTATTAACAAGATGCCATAGTGCCAGTTGCCTATTTTCTACTGTTTTTGGTTCCAGGAAAGTCAGAAAATCAATATTCTCGGAATTGGACCAGACAAAAGCCAAAGTTGATATTTTACCGGAAGACTCACGGAGCCAGAAGATGAAACGGAGAGGGGCCACAGGGTGGCCACACCACCCCTTGGTGCGGGCAACCCTAGGCCGCGCCAGGGCATTGTGTGGGCCCCCTGGCCGCCCACCGACATTGCCTCTTCGCCTATAAGATGCCTCCCGATGCAAAAACCCTAAATCATCAAGCCTCTAGCCACGAAAAGTTCCGCAGCGCCGCCGCCATCGAAAGGGAGATTCGGGGGACGGAAAGTTTATGTTCTGGCACCCTACCGGGACGGGGAAGTGCCCCCGGAGCCATCTCCATCGATCTCCACCACCATCGCCATCACCGTTGTTGATTCCCATGATGAGGAGAGAGTAGTCCTCTCTCGAGGCTAAGGGTTCTACCGGTAGCTATGTGTTCATCTCTCTCTCTATGCATGATCTTATTGAGATCATGAGCTTTGTAATCAAGTAGATCTACCTTGCTACTCAAGTGCTTTAATAGATCTCTGCTCTCCCCATGTGTGTGAAGTTGATAGTGTGCACACCATGGTGGCACTTAGGCTAGAGATTACAAATACTTGTTATGAGTTATTTTTGGAGTTGGATGTCTTTATGAAATTGTGGTGTTTGTTTGAACCATCTAGTGCTCAAGGTGACAGACAGTGTGGGGTTATCTAGATGGGAAAGATGAACTTTGAGGTGTGCTGTTATAGCCCTACCATGGATTAGAGTATCCAACCGGAGAGTAGTTCAGCGTAGTATCATAAAGGAGAATATATTTATATGAGAGTGTTCACTAGTGAAAGTATGATCCCTAGGCCTTGTTTCTAAGCACTAAAACGCCATTTGCTATTAGATCTATTACATGTTTGCTTGCTTCCATCTTTATTTCAGTTTGCCTTTAGTCTCTTCCACGCCATCAAGCTATTTTCTGGCACCATTGTCTTATATCCATACCACTTGTATTTCACTATCTCTTCGCCGAACTAGTGCACCTATACACCTTAAGTGTATTGGGTGTGTTGGGGACACAAGAGACTTATTGTATCTTGATTACATGGTTGCTTGAGAGGGGATACCTTTGACCAGTTCCTCCCTGAGTTCGATAAACCTTGGGTGGTCCACTTAAGGGAAAACTTGCTGCTGTTCTATAAACCTCTGCACTTGGAGGCCCAACAACTATCTACAAGAATAGAAGTGCGTAAACATCAAGCTATTTTATGGCGCCGTTGCCGGGGAGGTAAGGTAAAAGGTACTCACATCCTCCGATGTGAGTGCTCGAAGTTATTTCCTTTAGATCCGGCAATTATATCTTTTTGTTTCTTGTTTTTATTTTCACTAGTTAGGCTTAGTGGAAAACAACAACAAAATTAGAGAGTTTTATAGTATTTAACTTGAGTTAGGACATGAAGTGTTTGAAGAGAAAAGTAAAAAACCTATTGAACTTTATTTTCATGTTAATAGCAATGTTGTTAGTATGAATTCTTTGGACACCATTATTGCTAGTGTTATGGAAAAGTCTAAGCTTGGGGAAGCTAGTTTTTATGAAAATTATCTTTTTAGTTCCCCATCTTTGGAAGATAGCTATCTATTGCTTATGATGATACCAAACCTCCAATATATGATGATTACAATGATGAATATGATATTTGCAGTCCACATACTATTAATGAGAAAACTAATTATGATTACAATATGCCTCCTATATTTGATGATTATGGTGATGCGAATAATAATGATAGCTATTTTTTTGAATTTGCTCCCACTACATTTAATAAGAATAACTATGCTTATGTGGAGAGTAATAATGATTATATGCATGTGGCTCATGATAAGAATATTTTATGTGATAATTATATTGTTAATTTTATTCATGATGCTACTGAAAGTTATTATGAGAGAGGTAAACATGGTTTTATGTATCTCAACACTATTAAGTTTCCCATCTTTATGTTGAAAATTTCGAAGTTGCACTAGTTTTGCTTTCCTATGCTTGTTGCTTTGTGCTTTCATGACTTGTTTCTTTACAAGAATATTTTTCATAGAAAGTGGGTTAGACTTAAATGTGCTTTGAATTTTCTTCTTGATGCTCTCTTTTACTTCAATTCATATTTCTTATGCGAGCATCTTCTCAAACTATCATGCCTAACTTAAAGGTGTTAAAGAAAAGTACTTATTGGAAGATAACCCAAAAATTTTAGATGAGTCTTGGAAGTCTGTAATAACCGCTTATCCTTTTTATTTGCTTTTTGAGCTGAGAGTAACCTCTAATGAGAGAGAAGTAATGATTGGGAAAGTTGCTGTCCCGAAACAGATTTCGGTGCTTCACCGTAAAAATTCGTGTAAAATCGCTGTACGTCCTTTTGAGACGTGAATTTTTGTGCTTCTGCCCCAGGTTGTTTTATAACTTTCCTTAGTTGAACACTTTTCGATTTGAGCAACATAAGATCTTCGAAAAAATTCGTCTTTATCTGCTGGTCTGTTTTGACAGATTTCTGCCATTATTTGCATTTGCTTCTTGTTGGTTCCTTTTTTAGTTCTTTTGGGGAATTGAGATTTTTGAGGGAAGTTCTATAGTAGCTTGTGTTTTAATGGAAGTTTTATTAGTGTTGGAACTGAACCCAAAGACCTATTATCTTGAATGCACTGATGTTTTTGTATGAGGAACAATTTCAGGTGTATGGAAGGAATGAGTAATGAGATGAAGGATGGACTAAAGGTCAAGCTTGGGGATGCCACGCGTGTCACCCCAAGAAATATCTGAGAAGTACAAGCGGCAAAGCTTGGGGATGCCCAAGGCACCCCCTTCTTCATCAATAAAAATCCCAGGTTCTTTCCAAATGCTTCATTTTTATTGTTTCATGCACAGTTGTGTTGTTCTTGGAGCGTCTTCGTTTTTGTCTTTGGTTTTTCGTTTGCTTGGTTTTCTTAGCTTGCTGAATAAATTGGTTGGACCCCCTATTTCATGCATTGGTTTTCAAATAGTTTGGTTTGGATTGGAAAAGAGTAGGAAAGTTTATGCTTAATTGGTAAAGAGAGCTTGTTTTTGACTGTGGCCTATGCTTTGTCATGCCATGCTTGATATTGTTTTGCCTTTATTCTTAGTATTCTTTGCTATAGCATGACATGTTATAAACAATTGAGATTGCTTAATGTGCCTTGGATAAATCATGCGTTGTTTTAGCATATTAAAGCATAGTACAGTGGTATTCTCCTTTGATGCTTTATTTGGGTTGACTTGGCGCATGCTCATACATGTTATGCCTATCCCAAGTCACCATAGCCTTTATGATCCTTTAGTTTTCAACTTGTAGTATCACTTTATGCTTTGATCATGATGTTTTGTCACTCTGCATGATCATGGCCATCATTGCTCTCTTAGTTGGTCGCTCCTAGTCTTTTGCTAGCCTCCATAACCAAGTATGAGTTCCACTCATGCATCCAACTCCTAAAACCAAGTTATTCCAAAGAGTCCACCATACCTACCTATTACCATATGCTATTCCAAGTATATTCATGTTTTTATCTACCTTCCGAATTAAACTTGTTATGTGAAAATTAGTGATTAAAGCTCTCACGAACTTGATGGCACACTTTACTTTCTTGTAATTAATAAACTTGACCCATTGTGTCCATTTTTGTTGCGTATATGCTTGCGCTTTATAAGTTGAAATTAGCAGAACCATGTATCATCGGGAACGCTTTCAACATTGCACTTGTACTTTGTACCCCGTTGATATCATGTTCTTTTGCTTATGGATCCCGGTGGTGTGAAATAAAAGTGGAACTTGTAAGATCATGGAGTTTGTATGTGTGTTAGAGAAATGCCTGGGCCACTAACCTAAGCCATGCCTAATCATGGTGGAAACTTGCAGCATAACCATACTGAGCACTCTATGAAGCATCCTCAATAAAAACGTATGCAAATAGTAAATAAAAAGATCGTTGAGATGCTCATTGTCTGCTTGCCTTGTCATTTTGATTATGGGATAGCTCCTGTATCATGTGCAAGGGGTACCCCGTTGGCGGTTCTGTATGATACATATGTACTTACAATGACAAGAGCTTACTTGTGACTAAAGTTGAGTAGCATGAGGTTCGGTCTTCGTAAGTAAGGGGCATGAGATTTTAGCTTATAACTTGTCAAGCATATCCTCTTAGTTGTGTCACTTTAACCTTAATCACCTTCAAGATGCTTATGATAGGGGCAATGAGAGCTGAAAGCTAATAAGTACCATAATTTTTGGAAGCTCTTTATGAGACTTCAATCCCTACTTCCTTCTATGAAGGCCTTTCTTTTACTTTTATGTTGAGTCTCCACCTTCTATCTTTATGCACCTACTTTGAGAGCATAGTGGCCATTCTTAGTTCTATGTGCATTGTCCCAAGACTTTTTGATTGATGCATAGCTTTGATATTGCTTGTTTTAAACTATTTGTATCGAGTCACTCTTATGAACTTTGAAGATGTCCTATGCATTTATGTTTGCTACTCTATGAGGGACAAGCTGGATGCCACTATGCTATGTTTTTTTATGTGAAACAAACAAACGTCTTGCAAAGCATTGTTATTCATGAATCTTTTGTTTGTGCCTTTTCATGTTGCAACATAGTTGCTATGTATTATTGTTAGAACTTCATCTTTCATGCTCATGTTAAAGTACTATGATCCCAGCTATCAATGTTCTACAAATACTTTGATCAAGATTATGATGGTGCATGTCACCTCAAAAATTATTCTTTCTTTTTTATCACTTACCTACTCGAGGACGGGCAGGAGTTAAGCTTGGGGATGTTGATACGTTGCAAACGTATATATAATTTTTGATGTTCCATGCTTGGTTTTTATCTACTTTCTTATATTTTGTCCACACTTTGGAGTATTTTTATACACTTTCTGGGACTAACTTATTAACAAGATGCCACAGTGCAAGTTGCCTGTTTTCTGTTGTTTTTGGTTCCAGGAAAGTCAGAAAATCAATATTCTCGGAATTGGACTAGACAAAATCCAAAGTCGATATTTTACCAGAAGACGAGACAGAGAGGGGCCACAGGGTAGCCACACCACCCCTTGGCGCGGGCAACCCTAGGCCGCGCCAGGGCATGGTGTGGGCCCCCTGGCCGCCCACCGACCTTGCCTCTTCGCCTATAAGATGCCTCCCGATGCAAAAACCCTAAATCATCAAGCCTCCAGCCACGAAAAGTTCCGCAGCGCCGCCGCTACCGAAAGGGAGATTCGGGGGACAGAAAGTCTCTGTTCCGGCACCCTGTCGGGACGGGGAAGTGCCCCCGGATCCATCTCCATCGATCTCCACAACCATCTCCATCATCGTTGCTGATTCCCATGATGAGGAGGGAGTAGTCCTCTCTCGAGGCTAAGGGTTCTACCGGTATCTATGTGTTCATCTCTCTCTCTATGCATGATCTTATTGAGATCATGAGCTTTCTAATCAAGTAGATCTACCTTGCTACTCAAGTGCTTTAATAGATCTCTGCTCTCCCCATATGTGTGAAGTTGACAGTGTGCACACCATGGTGGCACTTAGGCTAGATATTACAAATACTTGTTATGAGTTATATTTGGAGTTGGATGTCTTTATAAAATTGTGGTGTTTGTTTGAACCATCTAGTGCTCAAGGTGACAGTGTGGGGTTATCTAAATGGGAAAGATGAACTTTGAGGTGTGTTGTTATAGCCCTACCATGGATTAGAGTGTCCAACCGGAGAGTAGTTCAGCGTAGTATCATAAAGGAGAATATATTTATATGAGAGTGTTCACTAGTGAAAGTATGATCCCTAGGCCTTGTTTCTAAGCACTGAAAAATTGTTTGCTATTAGATCTATTACATGTTTGCTGGCTTCCATCTTTATTTCAGTTTGCCTTTAGTCTCTTCCACGCCATAAAGCTATTTTCTGGCACTGTTGTCTTATATCCATACCACTTGTATTTCACTATCTCTTCGCCGAACTAGTGCACCTATACACCTTAAGTGTATTGGGTGTGTTGGGGACACAAGAGACTTCTTGTATCTTGATTACAAGGTTGCTTGAGAGGGGATACATTTGACCACTTCCTCCCTCAACTCGATAAACCTTGGGTGATCCACTTAAGGAAAAACTTGATGTTGTTCTACAAACCTCTACACTTGGAGGCCCAACAACTGACTATAAGAATATAAGTGCGTAGACATCAGTACTTCCTTAAAATCCTTCATTATGGCTCCTTATTTCTCTTTAAAAGCAGTGATTTTCTGCATAACATAAATCAAAGAAGGGATTTCCATATCTTTGCAATTATTAGTCATTAGTGGCAAGAGTTGAGAGTTTCTTTAGCAATTGCTTGACCAAAAACAACATTTAAACACAGTGGAATATGGCAAAAATCGAAGCCATCACAGGCCAGCGTGGTGGCCCACGGAGCGCCTCCTCCTCCCCCTCTCACCACTGTGCCCGGGGGCTCAGGCGACTGGCGGCCCCTGGGTGCAACACCTCTTGTGCGGGATCTAGGTCCCTCTTGAGTCGTCCGCTTGGTGGAGGACGCCCAGGTGACCTTGGCACGCCGCCGAGGAGGCGAGGCCCGCATCACCGGAGACGCTGCAGTCGCGGGGTGCCAAACCCGAGCAGCGCTCGCTGACGGAACCAAGACCCACAACACCAGTTGCCCCGCACTCGCCGAACACCTCCGGCAAGTGGTGTAGCCGCCCAAGTTCAAGACGGAGATGCCTCCAGGATACGACGGCACCACCAGCCCCATTGAGTACTTGCAGCTCTACGCAATGGGAGTAGTGGCGGTCGGCGGGGATGACCGTGTCCTGGCCAACTGGTTCCCCATGGGGCTGGAGGCCACGGCGCATGCATGGCTGCTCAAACTCCTGGAAGGGTCCATTGAGTCATGGCCTGAGCTTTGCAACCTCTTCATCACCAAGTTTGCAGGGACAGAAGGACACCCCTTCACGTGTAAAGACCTTCAGCGGGTGCGGCAAGAGCCTGGCGAGACCTTGCGCAAATACCTCTAGCGGTTCGACTAGTGCCTCGTCAAGGTACACAGGGCCTCCGACACCGAGATCATTGCCGCCTTCGCCGGTCGCGTCACGGATGAAAGGATGCTAGCCAAGATCGGCCACCGAGGAGAAAAGCTATACACGATAGCGGAGCTCTTCGTAGTGGCTGGCCATTGTGCGAAGGCAGGACCTGGTAGCCCATTTGCCCATGGTGGGGATGTGTCGTCGGATGCCCCGTCCAGGAGGCCAAAGGGGGATCCTAGAAGACACACAGCGAGGGCCACAAAGATGAGCCATCCAGTGAGGACCGTGGAAAGTGAGACATGACCCCGCTGTATTGCGCCTTCCACCAAAGGTCGGGCCATGACACTGATGAATGCATTAAGCTCAAGGAGGTGAGGGGGAGTACGGCAACAAGAGGAGGCGTGGGCATGGCAATAAGCGTGGCGACCCGGAAGGTGGCCACGCGCGATCAACAAGGACGCTGGTGCTCAGCAAGCATTTGAAGAGGACGTGGATGACAACAGCGGCAAGGATGACTTGGACAATGAGGAAGAGGAAGATGAGGAGGAAGACAACGTCGCCGAGGAGACCGACAGGCCGAGGAACGGGAATCAGAGGATGTTGTGGAAAACCATTGAGGATCAGTGTTTGTGCAACTCCTGGGTCACCGTTTTGATAAACCCAATCACCGGCAGCAATCAAACAAGCGGCATGTACTGGAAGAGGATCAAGGACGAGTTCGATGAGGGCAAGGTGCTCAACATCGAGTACCGCGCCATGTTCATGAAGAGGAGCCAGAAGACGCTCTCCAACCATTGTGGTTTCATCCAGCACGACGTCAACGAGTTCTGCGGCAAGCTCGAGAAGGTGCGCAATCAGCCCCTGTCGGCGAGAATGCGGCCGGCCAGTTTCTCCATGCACTCGACCTATTCAAGCGCGCCAGCGGCAGCAAGGATTTCAAGTACATGCATTGCTACATGAAGCTTCACGAGCACGAGAAATGGAAGTTCGTGCGACGACAACTGAAGAAGGGCGCCAACGGCGATGTAAGCGATCTGGACAACTCTCCGAGGGCCAGCCTGTCGGCAACAGGAAAGCCAAAGTGCTCCTTGTTGCGGCGCCAGCCTTAGAGAAGGCGCAATCTATGATCGAGAAGTGCCTCTCCAAAGTGTCATCGAGCAACCTACAACGCTAGAAAGATATCGGCAAAAGGTGGGCCGACATCGTGAAGAAGACGGACAAAAAAACGAGCTCGGAGCGTCAAGGGTGGCGGTGAAGAAGAGGAAAGAAGACTTCGCCCTTATGACGGCTGACACGTCGTTGTTCGACGACGAGGTGAAAGCGGTGCACGCGCAGATCTGTAACAGCACCGTCGTGAAGATGGGAATTAGGAGGCCGCCAACACCAACACCAGCATCACCACCAGCCACGGTGTCACCACATGTGATGCCGACGCCTCCAAAAGACGTCGACGCCTACGAGGGTATCTTTGAGCTGCGCGAGGCCAGAAGCGTCTTTGGTACGGATAGCGGGGGTACCGTCGGCACATTGTTTTGGTGGGCCTTTTTTCGTAAAATAATTCGAAAAATGTCATAGTGAATTCCTATAAGGAAGGCGGCTGGGGAGCGTCGCACCCCTAAACTTTTTGTTCGTGTCGGCGCTCCCCAAACGGGTCGTTTGGCGCTGCTACCAGACGCCGCTTGGGGAGCACGGCTGGAGATGCTCTAATGCTATCTTATACGTCGTTGTATCACGTGGCTATGCGGCGCACCACGGAAATGGGACAGTTTTACGCGGCACCCGGGCATCCCTGTGGCCAGTCACGCTGTAGAAATGGGACAGTTTTACGTGGCACCCGGGCATCCCTGTGGCCAGTCAAAGGACTTCGACCGGCCGTGATCCGAAATTTGGAGAGCTAAATACACCTAAAGTCCCACAACTTGCACGTTGTGTGCAAACTAGTCCTACAACTTGAAAATTGTGAACCCAAGGTACTATAACTTGCATCGAGGGAGCAAATTGGTCCTAGAGCAATTAGACAACGACATGTGGCATTGTAACTTTTGTGATAAAAACCCTGTAATTCTTTCGCTCACGTATATGACCTTGCTGATGTCTTACACATGGGTCCTATCTGTCAGTGATCAAAGAAGAAATAACTAAAATTACAAAAGCAAGATAAGGAATCGAACCTGCAACCTTAGTGTTGGCTGCCCATTGCCATACACCAGCAAATTAATTATATGCTATAAAATACGATGACCTCTTGTTATAACAAACAAATCTGTCATGCATCAATCACGTAGAGGTCAGACTCAACGTGGCATTGGGCGCGTCCGGGCTGCACGGCTCCGCCCCGCTTCATACACCGGGACGTCAACATGGCCAGCATCTTGCTCGGCTCCGACGGCCTCGCCCGCCTCGCAGACTTCTGCTACACATAGCACAGGAGGTTAGGCTCGGACAACGACTTGTTTAGCCTCGGCGTGGTGCTCCGGGAGCTCGTCAGCGGGCGCAAAGTGATGGACGTGAATGCCTAGACGTCGTCCTTTGTGGCCTTGGGCGGTTCCACTGATCGGCACTGCCATGGCATGCAAGACATTTGATGGAAGACTACCCCCTTCCCCCCGGCCTGCCCAACGCCGAAACCATGATCGTCTGTCGCCTGAGTCAAGTCCGCATATCGTGTCAACATCTGAACAACTTAGAGCAACTCTAGAAGACCTCCTATAAATCCTGGAACCTTAAAATAACCGCCAGTTTACGGTTTGTTGATTAACAAGATGATCAAGGTTTCCTGATCATGGAGATTGGATGTTGTTAATAACAAGGTCACACCATTGGTGGAATGATGTGATGAACATTCATCCGAAGTATAGCATTACGATCAAGTCATTATGTTTATATTGCTATAACATCATACGAAGTAATCTTTATCCTTAGACCATGAGATCATGTTAATTGCTAACACCTGAAGAGTATCTTGATAACATCAAACGTCACACCGTAACAGGGTGACTATAAAGATGGGTTCAGTACTACGAAGGTGTTATGTTGAGGCTCATGGATCAAGAGTGGAATTTGTCAATCCCGATGACGGATAGATATACTCTAGGCCCTCTCCGTGATATCACATTGAGATAGCTTGCAGCAAGTGATGTGATCACTAGAATGTTATATCACGGGAACGAGAAAAGAGTGCATGTCGATAACGAGATCAAACTAGGTATTTGGATGCCGATGATCTAATCTCGGACATGTAATATATCGCGAGACAAAGGGATTTAGTTACAAGTGTAAAGGTTCTCACGATCACAGAAGTCATCGTTGAATATGCAGGAGTCGGTATGGATCTCCAGGTCCCGCTTCTGACTATTGATCTGAGAGGAGTCTCAATCATGTCTGCATTATTCGCGAACCTTAGGGTGACACACTTAAGAGTTACTGGACACCATTTTGGAGCACATATGTTTTAGACGAAAGAATTGCAAAGCGCAGGAATTATTTCGATAGAAACCGGAAATTGTTTCGAGTGAAATTGCAGAAAGTGGTTCTGCATGTGATATTGAAATATTGCAAGGGGCTATATGTGAATGTTTGTTAATTAAAGTAATTAACAAAATTCTGAATAAATTTAATAAAAGAGTTTTATTAAATGAGAGAGCATTAAACTTGGAGAATTTTAATGCATTTAAAGTGGAGACTTTAAAAGGGAATGTGAAGAGGCATTTTAATGTGGAGGGGTTACTACCACATGAATAGGGAAGGTGAGGGGTCATCCCCCCATGCGCCGGCCATGGAGAGGAGGGGCACCCCCCTCCTCCTATAAAAGGCCACCCACTCCCTCCTTCATCCTCACACCTCCTTGTGAAGGATCTCTCTCCCCCTCTAGAATTATTCCCCCATGGTCTCGGATTAGCGAGATACATGTTCCCGGTGTCATTTCATCTGGAAGGAGTTGCTGCTTCCGCTGGATCGCTGGAGTGAAGAGGTGGAGGTTGTCCGGTGGCCTTAACGTGTGTGCGAGTACGGATGCATTGCTGAGTTGCGGCGCTCGGACTTCCTCACGATCTTGAGATCGGCAAGTGTACGACTACATCAACCACGAGTTCCTACTCGTTAACTGAACTCGTTGTCTTCGAGGGTAAGTTCTCGTTGGATGTGTGTCCACCCGTTGCTTTGTACCTAGTAGATAGATCTTGGCGTGTAGTTCTCATCGTAGGAATTTTTTTGTTTTCTATGCTGCGGACCCAACAGTGGTATCAGAGCCTGATCTATGTGTAGGTGCTTTGCACGGGTAGTACACATATGTTTATATGTGGGGGATGATGATCATGTTATTGCATCTTCTATGTATTTTGGATATTGGTGGCATAGTGGGATGAAGCGGCCCGGACCAACCTTACATGTCATCGTACATGAGACCGGTTCCACGACTGACATGCAATTTGTTTTGCATAAGTGGCTGGCGGGTGTTTGTCTCTCCTACTATAGTCAATATCTGATTTACAATGAGTTTCTAATAACTTAGTTATCCTCGTTGTGGTTCATGTTCGTAGGTGTGAACGGTTCTATCTCCGAAAGCCCTAAGCCACGTAAAACTTGCAATTGATAAATTAGAGGCGTAGTTTAGATCGTTGCTGGGCTAGTGTATTGATATGGTATTGTTGTAAGTAGATGTATGATAGATACTCTTACAACACACTCAACGTGTAAGTTCCATAGACCTTGGCCTTACACACAAAGGAATGATAGAGATCATACCACGATGCAAGTGATAGAGATCAAATGCATGGACCATATCATCTCACTTTACACATTAGATGTTAGCATCTTATACTGCTAGTTTGGCGCTTTCTGTAGCATTGTAAGATGATCCCTCATTTAGATATCAAGATAAAAATGTGTTCTTCCTTAAGTATCCCTCATTGGAGGTTGTTCTGTGGATCGTGTTTCGAGACATCACGTGATGATCGGGTGTACTCGAATCTACGCTTTCATAGGCATGGGTGTAAGACAGTTTTACACACGCGAATAATAAGGTTCTTACTTGGTGAGCCTGACATGTACAGACATGGCCTCGGAACACGGACCGAAAGGTTAAGCATGAGTCATATAGTCGATATGATGCCCATATAGATGCTCGCCTTTGAAGCTACATCAACTCACGTGATGATCGGACTTGGTGTAGTGGATTTGGTTCATTTAATCACCAAAAGGACATGAGGGATGTCGGTTTTGAGTGGGATTTCATTAGTAATTTGGATTAGTTGAACTCACTCTATCATAAACTTAGTCTAAATAAACTTTACAAATTCTGTTGTAGATGGCACCACCTGCTTTTAATTTCAATGTGTTCATGGAGAAAGAGAAACTTGCTGCGAATGGTAGCAACTTCACCAACTGGGCTATGAATTTGAGGATTCTCCTCACTGCTGCACAAAAGCAATATGTGCTAGATGCGCCGCTAGGCCCCCCACCAGCTCCTGATGCTCCTGACGAGGAAAAGAATGTCTATGTGACTCGTCAGGAGGACCACAATTTAGTTCATTGCGGCATACTCTATGGGCTAGAGCCAGAACTTCGAAAGCGTTTTGAAAATGGCAATGCCTTTGATACCATGGGAGAATTGAAAATGATTTTCGATACCCATGCTGCCGTAGAGAGTTATAATGCTACTGAAAAGTTCTTTAGCTGCATGATGGAGGAGAACAACTCCGTTAGTGAGCATGTACTCAAAATGTCTGGGTATGCCGATAGCTTGTGTCCTTGGGAATAACGATTCCCATTGACTTGGGCATACATCGTGTTCTCCAATCTCTGCCACCTAGCTACAAGAGCTTCGTGATGAACTATAATATGCAGGGCATGAAGAAGACTCTTCCCGAGCTTCTGTCAATGCTTAAGACTGCAGAAGTGGAGATTAGGAAAGAACATCAAGTGTTGATGATCAATAGGACCACCGGTTTTAAGAAAGACAAGAAAGGCAAGCACAAGGGAAAGAAGGGTGGAAAATCTGTTGCCGCGCCTGAAAAGAAACCCCGAGTTGGCCCTAAGTCACCGAGTGTTACTATTGCAAGGGGACTGGCCATTGGAAGCGCAATTGCCCCAAGTATTTGGCGGACAAGAAGTCCGGCAAGGCAAACAAAGGTATATGTGATATACATGTTATTGATGTGTACTTGACTAGTACTCGCAGTAGCACCTGGGTATTTGATACGGGATCGGTTGCTAATATATGTAACTCAGTTCAGGGGCTACAGAACAAGCGACAACTAGCAAGGGATGAGCTCAGGATGCAGGTCGGCAATGGATCAAAAGTTGATGTGATCGCCGTCGGGACGCTACCTCTCCATATGTCATCGGGATTAGTTATAAACCTAAATAATTGTTATTTAGTGCCTGCACTGAGCATGAACATTGTATCTGGATCGTGTTTGATGCAAAGTGGTCATTCCTTTAAATCTAAAAACAATGGTTGTTCGATTTATAAGAATGATATCTTTTATGGTCATGCACCTATGTTGAATGGTTTATTTCTGATGGATCTCGATAGTAATATTACGCACATTCATAATATTAATGCTAAAAATATTAAACTTGATGATGATATATCTGCATATATGCTGTCGTCTAGGTCATATTGGTGTTAAACGCATGAAGAAACTCCATTCTGATGGACTTTTGGAATCACTTGATTTTGAATCATTTGATACATGTGAGCCATGTCCTATGGGCAAGATGACTAGAATGTTGTTTTTCGGTTCAATGGAACGGGTGATAGATTTATTGGAAATCATACATACTGATGTGTGTGGACCAATGAGTGTGTCGGCGCGAGGTGGATATCGTTATTTTGTTACTTTCACGGATGATTTGAGTAGATACGGGTATATCTATTTGATGAAACACAAGTCTGAAACTTTTGAAAAGTTCAATGAAGTGGAAAATCATCGTAATAGAAAAATCAAATTTCTACGGTCTGACCGTGGAGGAGAGTATCTAAGTTACGAGTTTAGCACACACATGAAAGAGTGTGGAATAGTTTCACAACTCATGTCTGCCGGAACACCACAACGTAATGGTGTGTCAGAACGTCGTAATCGTACTTTATTGAATATGGTTCGATCTATGATGTCTCTGACTGACTTGCCACTGTCATTTTGGGGTTATGCACTGGAAACAGTTGCATTCACTTTAAATCGGGCACCATCTAAATCCGTTGAAACGACACCGTATGAATTATGGTTTGGAAACAAACCTAAGTTGTCATTTCTTAAAGTTTGGGGATGCGATGTTTATGTGAAGAAACTTCAGCCGGATAAACTCGAACCCAAAGCGGAAAAAATGCGTCTTCATAGGATACCCTAAGGAAACGATTGGGTATACCTTCTATCACAGATCTGAGGGCAAGGTTTTTGTTGCCAAGAATGGATCCTTTCTTGAGAAGGAGTTTATCGCGAAAGGTGTGAGTAGTCGGAAGGTAGAACTCGAAGAGGTTATTGAACCTTCTCTTCATGAAATGGCGAGTAGCGCAACTTGGAAGTTGTTTCGGAGTTGACTTCACCTAATGAAGAGAGAGCTAATGATATTGATCATGAAACTCCGAAAGAGGACACTACCAAACCTCACAGGTCAAGCAGGACACGTGCAGCTCCTGAACTGTACGACAATCCTGTTGTGAATTTCATGGTTGATGAAATGGATGACCCTGCGACGTATGAAGAAGCGATGATGAGCCCAGATTCCAACAAATGGCTAGAAGCCATGAAATCCGAGATGGAATCCATGTACGAGAACCAAGTTTGGACCTTGGTGGACTTACCTCATGATCGAAAGGCCGTTGAGAACAAATGGATTTTCAAAAGAAAAACTGATGTTGATGGTAATGTGACCATCTATAAGGCTCGACTTGTCGCAAAGGGGTTTCGAAAAATTCAAGGATTTGACTACGATGAGACATTCTCTCCCATAGCGATGCTTAAGTCGGTTAGGATTATGTTAGCAATTGCTGCATATCTCGATTATGAAATATGGCAGATGTATGTCAAAACTGCGTTTCTCAATGGTAATATTGAAGAAGAGTTGTATATGATACAACCTAAGGGTTTTGTCGATCCTAAGGATGCTAATAAGGTATGCAAACTTCAGCGATCCATCTATGGACTGAAGCAAGCATCCCAGAGTTGGAATCTCCGCTTTGATGAGGTGATCAAAGAGTTTGGATTTGTCCAAACTTATGGAGAGGCTTGTATTTACAAGAAAGTGAGTGGGAGCAATGTGGCATTTCTGATATTATATGTGGATGACATATTATTGATTGGAAATGATGCAGATCTTTTAAACAGTGTTAAAAGTTATCTAAACAGCAAATTTTCGATGAAAGACCTTGGTGAAGCGTCATATATATTAGGCATTAAAATCTATAGAGATAGATCAAGGCGCCTAATTGGGCTATCGCAGAGTACATACCTTGATAAGATATTAAATAAGTTTAATATGGACGGAAGTAAGAAGGGGTTCTTACCTATGTTGCAAGGCAAGACATTGAGTAAGACTCAAAGTCTGGCTACGGCGGAAGAAAGAGAGATGATGGATAAGATCCCCTATGCCTCGGCCATAGGCTCTATTATGTATGCCATGCTATGTACAAGACCGGATGTGGCACATGCTATTAGTTTGACTAGTAGGTACCAATCTGATCCAGGTTCGGAACACTGGATAGCGGTCAAGAACATCCTCAAGTACTTGAGAAGAACTAGGGATATGTTTCTTATATACGGAGGTGAAGAAGAGCTAGTCGCTAAGTGTTATGTCGATGCTAGTTTTGACACCGATCTGAACGACTCTAAGTCTCAATCCGGATACGTATTTCTCTTGAACGGAGCAGTAGTTAGTTGGAGGAGTTCCAAACAACCTGTGGTGGCTGGATCAACGACGGAGGCGGAATATGTTGTTGCTTCAGAAGCGGCGCAGGAAGCGGTTTGGATGAAAGAGTTCATTACGGAACTAGGTGTGGTTCCTAGTGCGTTGGACCCGATGGTGATCTATTGTGACAACAATGGAGCCATAGCCAAGGCAAAGGAACCGAGGTCTCACAAGAATTCCAAGCATATTAAGCGCCGATTTCACTCCATCCGCGAGCATGTCAAGGATGGAGATATAAAGATTTGTAAAGTACACACGGACCTAAATGTAGCAAATCCGTTGACTAAAGCTCTCCCTAGGGCAAAACATGATCAATACCAGAACTCCATGGGTGTTAGATTTATCACTATGTGAACTAGATTATTGTCTCTAGTGCAAGTGGGAGACTGAAGGAAATATGCCCTGACAGGCAATAATAAAGTTGTTATTATGTATTCCTTATATATGATAGATGTTTATTTTACATGCTAGAATTTTATTGATCGGAAACATCAATACATGTGTGTTTAATAAACAAAAAGGGTTCCTAGTTATGCCTCTCTTATAGACTAGCTTGTTGATTAACAAGATGATCAAGGTTTCCTGATCATGGACATTGGATGTTGTTAATAACAAGGTCACACCATTGGTGGAATGATGTGATGAACATTCATCCGAAGTATAGCATTACGATCAAGTCATTATGTTTATATTGCTATAACATCATACGAAGTAATCTTTATCCTTAGACCATGAGATCATGTTAATTGCTAACACCTGAAGGGTATCTTGATAACATCAAACATCACACCGTAATAGGGTGACTATAAAGATGGGTTCAATACTAAGAAGGTGTTATGTTGAGGCTCATGGATCAAGAGTGGAATTTGTCAATCCAGATGACGGATAGATATACTCTGGGCCCTCTCGGTGATCTCACATTGAGATAGCTTGCAAGCAAGTGATGTGATCACTAGAATGTTATATCACGGGAACGAGAAAAGAGTGCATGTCGGTAATGAGATCAAACTAGGTATTTGGATGCAGATGATCGAATCTCGGACATGTAATATATCGCGAGACAAAGGGATTTAGTTACAAGCGTTAAAGGTTCTCACGATCACAGAAGTCATCGTTGAATATGCAGGAGTCAGTATGGATCTCCAGGTCCCGCTTCTGACTATTGATCTGAGAGGAGTCTCAATCATGTCTGCATTATTCGCGAACCGTAGGGTGACACACTTAAGAGTTACCGGACACCATTTTGGAGCACATATGTTTCAGACGAAAGAATTGCAAAGCGCAGGAATTATTTCAATAGAAACCGGAAATTGTTTCGGGTGAAATTGCAGAAAGTGGTCCTGCATGTGATATTGAAATATTGCAAGGGGATATATGTGAATGTTTGTTAATTAAAGTAATTAACAAAATTCTGAATAAATTTAATAAAAGAGTTTTATTAAATGAGAGAGCATTAAACTTGGAGAATTTTAACTCATTTAAAGTGGAGACTTTAAAAGGGAATGTGAAGAGGCATTTTAATGTGGAGGGGTTACCACCACATGAATGGGGGAGGTGAGGGGTCACCCCCCATGCGCCGGCCATGGAGAGGAGGGGCACCCCTCCCCCTCCTCCTATAAAAGGCCACCCACTCCCTCCTTCATCCTCACACCTCCTTGTGAAGGATCTCTCCCCCCCCTCTAGAATTATTCCCCCATGGTCTCGGATTAGCGAGATACATGTTCCTAATGGCATTTCGTCTGGAAGGAGTTGCTGCTTCCACTGGATCTCTGGATCGAGGAGGTGGAGGTTGTCCGGTGGCTTGAACGTGTGTGCGAGTACGGATGCGCTGCTGAGTTGGGGCGCTCGGACTTCCTCACGATCTTGAGATCGGCAAGTGTACGACTACATCAACCACGAGTTCCTACTCGTTAACAAAACTCGTTGTCTTCGAGGGTAAGTTCTCATTGGATGTATGTCCACCCGTTGCTTTGTACCTAGTAGATAGATCTTGGCGTGTAGTTCTCATCGTAGGAAATTTTTTGTTTTCTTGCTGCAGACCCAACAATCTTTTGCTGATCTCTCCCCTCTTTATGCTAGCTTGGTGGGCATTTTCCGTGACTCTATCACGCCAAGTGGGGGAACAACGACAATATTCGTGGTCACTTGGTTCAGCTGCTTGCTTTTTCCCATGAGGTGGCCTCCTGTGAGGATGAGTCTGTTGACTACAAGCTGGATGTGATGGATTTCATCTATCATGAGTTGACTGATGCCATGTTTAATAGGCTCTCCATTCTGTATACTCCTTATATTATGATGTTGATCAAGCACTTGCTTCCCACTAGAGAGTTTTACATTGATGTTGTGCATAAGGCGAAGAAGATATATAATAAGGCGAGGAAGATCTCTCATTCATCTTCTGCTCCTGAGGTCTTTAGGAGGGATGTCCGTGCCAATGCTCGCAGGCCCCCAGTGCCTCCTATTGCTCGTGAGGTGAAGCAGCTGAATTGGTTCTAGTGGAACATTTTGTGCATGGGGGTGGACACTCGCAAGGGGCAGTATGCGGCATATAAGCAGCGCCATGAGATGGCCCATACTCAGCAGCTCATTCTCCACCATGTGTCCGGGGCTTCAGGCACTCCTCCTGCTCCTACCGCTCCCACGCTATATGCTCAGTGGAATTCTTTGTCTGGACTCAACTATGGAGAGCTTGAGCGTCACCTGTTTCCTACCCCGGCGAGGGAGCCCACTGCATTAGCTAATGAGGAAGGGGATGACACCGAGGAGTTTGATGATCAGGACACGGATGAGGAAGACGATGAGGACTACGAGTGATCCTTTGGGGAGCTAGCATCGCTCTTCTTTCTTTTTGGCGTTTCTATGCCAAAGGGGGAGAAGTAGTTCTATTAGGTCTTTGTGGATTTGCATGGGTCGGGCGCAAACATTTGCACTTTATCCTTTCGGTCTTTTTCTCGCTTGTGCCCATTTAGCGTTGAACTCTTATTTGTGATTTGCTTTGTATGAGACTATGTTAATGTGTGGCTCTGGAATTATCGTGTGGATTATTCCCTTGTGATTATGGATCCATCTATCATACTAGCTACATTGGTTATCTATCTCTCGTGGAAGGCGGTTATAATGGTTATCACATTGGCTATTCTTATACTATATTGATGACGCCTCTCTCACGGTGGTATGATATTTCTTTGAGCTAGCTCATAATTTATGTGTTGCTTCCGTTCTAATGAAACAGACTTGTACCTACTTGCGTGCATTTGTATTTAAATGCAAATTTCTATTATGCACACATTGAGGGGGATTCTTTTTCATTCGGTAAATGATGTTGTTAGTAGAGCTATCTTGCAAATCCTATATTGTCATCTAACACCAAAAAGGGGGAGATTGAAAGAACATTTCATGATCTCCAGTGTTTTGTGTGTTAGATAACAATACCATGGAGTACCTCATGTGTGCTAAGTGTTGCAGGTGAGAAACCCCCCATCAAGGGCCGGATAATCCGGCCTGACCCTTTTGGCCAAAGTTGGACGCATGTGTGCTTCATCTAGGGCCAAATATCCCTCGGATAATCCGACGCCGGGGGCGGAGTTTTTCCCATCCGGATAATCCGGCCTTCTCTTGGGCTGGATAATCCACCCCCGAGAGAAGTTGCCAAGGGAGGCTCGGTGCGACCTTCTGTCTGGGGGCGGAATATCCCCCGGATAATCCGAGGCTAGGGGCGGAGTTTTCCCCTGGCCGGATAATCCGGCCTTTCTCTTGGCCGGATAATCCGCCCTCTAGGAGAAGTTGCCAAGGGAGGCTCGGCGTGACCTTCTGTCTGGGGGGATTATTCCCTGAATAATCCGAGGCTAGGGCGGAGCTTTCCCTAGGTCAGATAATCCATCTCTCACTTGGGCCGGATAATCCGTACCCAGACTTCTTCAACGGCTCTGTTTGGACAGGGGGTATAAAAGCCCAAATCACCCCTCCTGTCAGATCTCTTGATTCATTTGAAAAAGTATTGGTCTGTTGCAAAAGCTCTCATTCAAGATTTCCGACTTTAACCACCCGAAGGCTCCGATGTTTAGGGGAATTGAAGGAGGAGACTTCATCCATCGACATCACGAATCAAGCGCTTCACTTCCACTCCATTCACTTGGAGATTTCTCGATCTAGTGTTCTTGTTAATATCTAGATCTAGTGTTTCGATATTGATAACATTTGTTTTTATGGCAGCTTGTTGTCATTACGGGAGCCTCCAATTCGGTTGTGGAGTTGTGCCCCGCTAGTTGTGTAAAGATACCGGTTCCCATCTCGAAGGGTACCAATAGTAGAAAGGTGGATCATGTCTTTGGTGGCGAGATCCATCGAAGAACAGGGTAAGGCCTATTGTGGCGTGGTGGTCTTAATACCGCCCACCCCTCCAACGCAGGAACTGCGGTAAAACAAATCATGTGTCTCCACGTGCTCCACTACGGTTTCCCCATTTCTCACCCTTACTCGCCTTTACTCGCTAGTAGTTAGATTTGCATACAGAGAAATTCTTAGTAATTGCGTATCTAGAGAATTTACCTTTTGTGTCAAGCCTAAAATTAAAAAAACACTAAAATTTAAATTAGCACCTACCAGGTGCCCATACGATCTATTTCAGTGGTGACGAGTCATCTCTATTTTTTCGTCGATCCATAGATGTCGACATTGTTTTCTCTTCCTTGTTCTTTTTTGTTTCCTTTGGGCATACCGTTGTATCAGTTGGTTGCTATATTAATATAGCAAAACAAAAGACTGATTCGAGAGAAAGCCAAAAGCCTAAAAAACAACAAAATTAATTTAATAAAAAGTGGTCAGAATTAGCTCATTCAATTAGAATTATCATTTATACAACTTCCTCCATACCCAGCACATTCTAGACATTTCATCCTTAAAAGCTGCAATGACATTTCATCCTTAAAAGCTGCAATAAAAAAAGGGTCGGGAGGCAGATTACTGCAGACCCTTAGATTTATGGATCGGACGATATAGGCTTCCGAAAACGTTGTTGAGGCTCCTAGGTGGAGTTATACTGTTTCTTAATTCCAGGTTTTCTTTTTTCTTTTTTGCGGGTATTCCAGGTATCTTTTAGCGAACAGAGTGGAAGATGCAGCACACTCGAGCGAAAGAAAATGGGAAGGACTAGGATGTGGCAGTCCGACCCTAACATGGACATTGTACAACACAACTTTTTTCATGATATCGACCGTTTCCACGCATGCCCTCCGTTCCACATAAAACAAAACCCGCAATTCTCTTCTTCCTCCACCACTTCCGACCACGAACAATTCCTTAACGGCAATTCAACCAGGGCAAGAAAACTTTGCCTTCAGCCACCATGCATCAAGACTCTGGCAGGGAGAATAGACTTCTTGCAGCTGGCGAGGTACTGAAATTTCAATAATGCTACAGACAATTAGATTTGAATCATTTTATTTTAACAAATAATAGAACTTGATGAACTGGGTAGAATAATTACTTGCAATAAAACTTGATGGCACTGGTGATATGAATCCAAAAGTATAAGTAACAGAGGCAACTGCATTAGGATGTTGAAACGGTTTCCAAAGCTGACTGGCATATATGTACTCCAGAAAAACTGATAGCAGAATAAGACATAATTCTAGCTATAATCTATTCCAAGGGTTTGTGCTTTGGCATCAGCATGTCATTTGGCATCCCCGTTCAGGAAAACATCCGGAACGGAGGCTGGATCCAGCTCATAGAAACCATGGAGCTTGCCGCCACTTTCTTCTGTCAGACGGAACGAGGGCACGCGGTGAGAAAACTTCACATTCTCCCTTGTAGGTATCTCCAGAACACTCTTTTGCTTGCGAGGCTTGAACACCGCCGTGTAACCTTTGACTTGAGTCAGAAGAGAAATTTTTGTGCTACCTTCAGGGCGCTCAATGATCTCGCCGATGGCAAATTCACAAGCATCACTGCTGGAGGGAATCCAGTCAGGTGTCCAGTTCATGTAGATGGCCCAAATCTCGCCTACTTGCGGAAGAATTTCAACCTGCCAAGTTGCGTCAACTTGCCTGGTGCTTACTAAATGAGAGAAAGTATCACTTGTTTCGTACTTGGTTTTCCAGTTTCGAATTTTAAATTTACCACAGCTGACAGGAATATCCTGCTCCAACCACTGTTTCTCCTGCTCCACTTGAGGACAAGCTTCAAGCCAGGTCAAATTCACTTTGAAAGGTTCCAGCTCCACTTTGCTTATCCACCCATAAAACTTAGGTAAGTTGTCAACATCACTGTATAAAGCCCATATTTGTCCACGTTCAAACTTCTCACATGAGCGGCATTCTTCGAAGTTATGGAAATCAGAATCAGGATATGTACAGATACTTTGGGGGGGATGATTTTGCTGAGAGGAGTCACCTAAAGCATTAGGACCGTGGGGAACTTTCTCCAAGCGTGTGTTTTGCTCAGAAGAAATGTCTTCATGTTTCCCTCTACTGCTTGGACTGTCGGTGCTCAAATCAATGAATGTACTGCCCTTTTTCTTGTCAGGAGACGTGCAAGTGCTCAAATCAATGAATGTGCTGCCCTCTTTCTTCTCAGGAGACATGCAAGAGTCGAGAGTAACACAAGAAAATGCTGCATCCCGGTCCATGGGGAGACATGCAGGATCAAGTTCCAGAAACCCTTCAGGGACACCAACTTTCTCATTCCCATGTGTCCTATAAAACGGGATACTGTGTGAAAAACGAAGTAGCTCACTTGATGGTACCACAGTTTCGGATTTATCCTTGGCTGTCGCAAATAAACTGACAAAGCCTTTAATCCTGACCAACGGGGCAATAGTAACGCCAGCACTAACCGAGAAATTTGACAGGACTTCAACAACTTTGTATTCATAGGATCTATGGCTATCTGCATCTGATACCCACTGCATGTTCCATCCCTTATAAAGAGCCCATATTTCACCCTTACGAGGATGTATTTCATAGTTCCTTTTTTTGCCTTTTGTCCATGAAACAACATGCGAAAACATGGGTCTATCTTGTGATATCTCTGTTTTTCCTAAGCTAAAGATTCCACAAGCAACCGGCAGTTCTTCATGAGTCCATTTATCTTCTGACTCATTCGTTGCAACATGCTCCAGCCAAGTGAGATGAACTTTGAAGTTGGAGGAATCAAACTTTTTTATTTTAGCATAATATCTTGGCATCCCATCCAGGTTATCATAAATGGCCCAGATCTGACCAACTGCAAACAGATTAAGATCCCTCAATTTCTCAAAATCGAAGAAATCTGCATCAGGGAAAGAAAGTTTCTCAGAATAGCAAGGTTGATCCTGCTCAACAGTATCTGTAACTTCTGCCTCCATATTGTCCTGATCACCTATATCTGTAGTTTTAGCTTTCTCTCGGATGTCTACTTTGCTGGACACGTCAGATGGAGCTGATTGCCTCTCAGCATTGGAGACATTCTCATCAAAGATTTGCTTCAAATTCAAGTCAGCATTAGATGGAAAATCATTCTTCCTTTGCTTCTTTTTGCTATTAGAGTTCAGGCTACTGCTGCCATCAGCATCTTGCTTTCTCCTAGCTGATCTCCGGAGGCTAGGGGATCCCGCAGTATTTCGCACTGTAGATGCATCTTCTTTACCTAAGTTCTTTCTATCAGCACCATTTAGATCAGCAGAACCTGGCATCCATCCCCCACCTGTGTTCCTGTTTGCAGTTTGGGCAGAAAATTTACTTTGATTCGTTGCTCGAATTTCAACATTCCCCCTCTTAATATCTGGCTGGTTAGCTTCCTTCTCACCACCAGCACTGCCATGCCCTTCTATATCGCATTGTGCCACGTTTATCCTTGCTTTCATATATGAGTTTGCACCTGTAGACGAAAGCTTCACAGGGACATTTGTAGCATTTGGAGCTGCAGATGCCTCTTCTGTGCACGACTTGTGTCTGCCAGTGATGCCTGGATCAGCTGTATCTGGTATCAAGCATCCACCCACGCGCTCATTTGCAGCCGGTTGTACAGAAGGTTTATCTTTATTCATTGCTGAAAATTGACTTTCCCCCCTTGCTGTTCTTGACTGATTAGCTTTCTCATCCGTGCTTGGTGTGCTCTGCCCTTTCATGTATTCATTACATCGGGCCACATTCATCCTTGGCTTCACATCTGTGGTCCCCTCTGCAGAAGAAAGCTTCACAGGGCGGCCTTGTTGACTTGCAAACGTCTTTGCTGGAACTTGAGAACTAGTGGATACACTCGATGAAGTTGAGACATACTGTTCCTCTATCCTGTATGTAAAGAAATTATTTGAACAGTTCAGACAGCGGATCAGAGAGTTTAGGACACGGATGTGGTACTGATACCGCATCTGACAATGGGGGCATATGGTCCAGAAGGCCAGTACATATCCAGGAACATTGTGTTTACTTGTGTCATTCTTCTTTTGTTGCTGTGTAGCTTGCTTTGGCGCTTTTCTGGAAGCATTCTGCCTTCTGATGTCATATCGAGATCGCATTGTTTGATCACAGAGTATTTTATGAGCATCGCCTACCAACTTGAAAGCATCTTCAGCACCATGAAAACAGTTTTTATCGGGATGGAGTGAGAAGGCAAGCCTGAGGTATTGCTTTCTTATAATAGCATGATCTGCTGTTGGCTCTACTTGAAGGATTGCATACCAGTCCATCTCTCCATTCACCCTCGCCTCTGCTGCACAATGTACATTGCAGACATTTAACACCTGAGATATATTCTCAAGCTTGGGAAACAGCATTTGAGCTTTGAGTGCAATCTTTTGGGCACCAATGAAGTCTTTACTTCCCAACTTTCTAACAGCAATTTCCCTAGCCCTCAAGGCCTCTTCTTTGTTGCACTCCATGATCTCTCCCAAAAAATACACAGAAGCCCCACACAAAGTCGTGAAGGGTTATCCACTATAAATGAGTATTCTCTGATTCAAGCTTTACAGACGATAACGGATGCACACATCTGGATCAACTTCTCAAACATATGACAATGAACCTTGACTGCATCAGGCCCTGAAAATTTATAAAGGAAAGGATAGTCCTTAGTAACTGAATACTTCGCACATTAAAACACTGATTTTACTTAAACACAGTTAGCTGTGACGTAGCTTATGTCACAGCTAGCTGCGCGACCGTTCAATCGGTTTCTTTACGATTGGTGCCGGTTTTTGCTGTTTGCTGCTGTTTGTCCCGTGTTGTGTTGTTTGGCCCGAGTTGACTGGTCCGAAATACTTTTGGACCGTGTCTTGTTGTGTCTGGGTGGGCTTTGTTTGATGTTTTGGGCCACGGTGTTTGCTGCCCGTGTTGTTCCTATTTTTTTCAGTTGTTTTTTCTTTTAGCTATTGGTTTGGGCATGTCCAACGGAGGCCACCAGAAGTACCGGTTAACAGTGGGATTCTAAGGGGTTTTGATAATGCAAAGGGTAGAGGGCGACCAAAGTTGACATGGAAGGAGGCGGTTAAAAGGGATATGAAGGACTGGAATGTCCCTAGAGATTTGGTTTTTGATAGGGCTGCATGGAAATCAGCAATCCATGTGCCCGAACCTTGATTTACTTCTTTTGTTCTTTTTACTTGCTTTTTTTCACTAGTTTTTGTTTGACTTGCACTTTTCACTGTTTTCCGCTTGACTTGCACTTTTCTCTAGTTTCCAGTTGGGTTTCATATCTAGCCTACCCCAACTTGATTGGGACAAAAGGCTTGGTTGTTGTTGTTGTTCTATCGTTACAACTAAACTTTTCTTTTTGCAACCGAGTTTTTTCAGTTGCAAGTGGAGTTGCAATTGTGTTATTTTTTCAGTTACAAGTAGAGCCATAACTAAGTTTTTTTTCAGTTACATGTGAGGTTGCAACTGAGTTGTCTTTTCAGTTGCAAATATGGTTGCAACTGTGTTAATTTTTTCAGTTACATGTAGAGCCGTAACTGAGTTTTTTTTCAGTTACAAGTGAGGTCGCAACTGAGTTGTATTTTCAGTTGCAAATATGGTTGCAACTGTGTTGTTTTTTAGTTATTACAAGTGGGGTTGCAATTGAGTTTTCAGTTACAAACGAGGTTGTCACTGAGCTGTCTTTTCAGTTGCAAACAAGATTGTTAGATTGCAACTAAGGTTTTGGTTGGTTGTTTTTTTGCCTACCAAACATTTTGCTGGCTAAACCTGACGTGTACCTAATGACTGCATCCGGATTGAGAAATTAATCTTTGATGAAAGGTGAAATTTCAAAGCGACATGCAGGAGCGCAAGCCAGCTACCAACCACGCGGAGCGATGCAGCAGCGGCAGTACATGGGTCCGACCACACACGCAGAGCACGGCAATAGAGGAAGTCAGCAGCACAGCAGGGCAGTATCAACGCGCCACGGGCCTGGCGTCGACTAAGAATTACGTAGCTAATTCCAGTCAGCTGAGCGATTAGATGGACCCAAAAAGAAATAGGAAATTAAGTAGGCAAATAGGTTGTACGGCAGAAGGATGACATCACTTGACTATGACGTATCTTACGTCATAGTAGAGACTCCCTTAAAACACAGACATTTGTGAGTTACTGAGTTCCATTACAAGGAGTCAAGATTGCTTAAATGCAAAATCTAATACATTAGACCACATGGTATATTCCCTCTATCCGTAAATAGATGACTTCCTAGAAAATTGTGCAGCCATTTTTTAACTTCAATTATATCAATCTACATAATTTTATACAAACATACACGTACAAAATTTGATGGCCACAGATACATATTCGAGACTGGGCCAATGCTAAAGCATCATCTATTTGGTGACACATCAACAACCAACGGCAAGCCACAGAGGCACTACAGGAAAAACAAGACATACGGACAAGATTGACAAAAGAACATCAGCCTTATGCACTAATAGAAGTTAAGTAGAGCATAGAGCAAATCCTCTAATGTAACCAATGTTCATGATGAAGTTGTTTATGCAGTGCTGTAATTTGGTATCACCATAAAAAAAGGCGTGTAGCAGTCCAGTGGTAGCTCATCCATGTACAACGCCAGTTAGTAAAATTTGTACTGTGCGTGAATTAGTGACCGAAAAATGACTCCAAATAGGCATACGGTACTAGAAAACATAGAAAGTAATTGAATATCTTGTCAAGTGAATACAGTGGCACTCTCGCCAACTCTAGATGAGAAAGTGTAAGTTGCCATGTACAAATGTGTGTGAAGGAGTTTGATGAGCCCAAGTAAGACAAGTGGAAATATGGGTTGTTCAAACAAATTTAC
Organism: Avena eriantha; assembly: GCA_910589775.1. NCBI lineage: Eukaryota > Viridiplantae > Streptophyta > Magnoliopsida > Poales > Poaceae > Avena > Avena eriantha. The sequence goes on along the minus strand of OU342743.1, from coordinate 338,777,740 downwards.
TAATTTAGGGCGTAGTTGTATCTGGTGTGACAAGAGATGAAAGGGACTGGAGCAAATATATCTGGTATTGAAAATGAGAAAAATCGAGGGAATTTCTAGATCTGGCGGATAGTACATGCTCTGGGTTCGTCACTGGATCAGGATTCATGGCTAAACTCTTTTGAATGGTAGTGTAGCAACACAAAGCACTGGGCCGTGCTAGAATCTACAGAAAAACTTGAACACATCCTCACTGAGTGAGATGAACTTTCAACATGACCAAAAATAAAGGTGCATACAACATAGCCATACCTCATTAGGAACAGAGTGTATAAGAGAATCACAGGACTACAAAGAGCATTCAGACATTCGGCCACATATATCGCAACAAAATGCCGAAGAAGCACATCAACAGAACAACAGGCAACATGAACGTATTTTTACCTGACAAATGGACTCATCAAACTGTGCATTCGAATTTCCGTAAAGTCTATTGATCCCCAGCGTGCAAAGCCTATGCTCTTTGCAGCTACACACAAAAAAATCACTGCATATATCAATTACAGAACAGAAACTCACAGATCAGATAAACGCGATTAGAGGGGCCAAATATTAAAGGGTTAAGTGCATGAAACTAGGGTTTGGGACGGCAGGGTTTGGGTGAGGCAGCGGCCGACCTGAGAGGAGAAAAGGGTTTGTGGGAGGGGCCGAGGAGGGAACTGCTCAGGGAGAACTCTGGATTGACGCAATGGAGAGAAAAAACCGGAGCACGTTATAGCACTTCGGGTGCATCTAGACACACAAAATTCATCACAGATGGCAGAGCAGATGCATTCTCGTTGCCTCTTCTGGATTAGGATTTGGGACATTCGGGGGGGGGGGGGGGGGGGGGGCGCCATGGGAGACCGGAGGGTAGAGGGAGGAGGCGCCATGAGAGATCGGGAGGGGAGGTGCCCGTGAGAAAATGAGGGGATTCAGGAAGAGAGGGTCGCTTCACATGGGGATTGGGGGGGGGGGGGGGGGTAAGGAGGACTGAGGATGTGGAGAAGCTATGAAGGAAAGCATTACCTGCGCCGTCGTCGCCGATGTTTCTCCACCGCCCTTCCGCTCCTGCTCGTCGGCCCCCCGAGCGGAGTTTCTGGATCGGCGAAAAATGAAGCGGGCAAGGAAGGGAATGGAGGCCGGGGGCGCGTAAAGTGACCGCAGGAATTGGGAGAGGTCTTTAATAAATCCAGGGTTTTGTTCACGTGAAATTCCAAATGTACCCCTCATCATCACACAAATGACCAAACTGCCCTCCAGGTGGGTAACACACTACTAAGAGCATCTCCAATAGGCCTCCCAATTTTTGTTTGTACCGTGTCCAATTCGATTTATTTGGAAGGGCATATGCGGCATGTTCATCTACTTCACCCAATGAGGTGCGGTGACCCTGCACACCACGACATGATATAGTTGACATAACACACATGAAACATCATTTCACAAATATTACATCTTTCATGGTAGTACAAAAAAAATGTGGGTCCAAGATATAACTATAGAATTACAACTCAATACCATACAAAAGATTTTCAGAACCTACTCGATATAATAAGGTAAGTTCCTAGCAAGCAAAAACTAAAAGATCCAACTCGTAGACTATACTAGAACTATATATGTGTTTATATCTAATGGCTTGCTATTGTTGGTAGAACAATTCTCTACTAATATAGGTTCTATTGTCTAGGGGTTAGTCTCTTTCTACTCTTTGTCTTCGTCTCCATCATACTTGATGCAGTTGTTTACTATTTTGACTCCATTGGGTGAGTTATGCCCCTTGTAGTAGTCTACTCCAACTCCAAGTTTGTTGGAGGTTCCTCCTGATATCATGGTCTAAAAAGGTGAAAGGACGTCGATGTTACCAAGAGGGGATGAATAAGCGATTTAAAACTTTTACGATTTTGGTTTGAATGGATGCGCAATAAGATTAATGTTTAATTTAGCAAGCACACAAATTATATATGCTAGACTCAACTATGTGCATTGATCACTTATGCTAAACAAGATACACAATTATGTGATAGTAAGATATATTATTTCAAACATGAATACTACCACAAGATAAAGGCATAAGTAAAAATTCTCGGGTATAGAGATAATGGAGACACACGAAGACGAAGAACAATTTTGTTTTCTATTTTCTCAAAATCACCGAAAAACTTCGTCTCGGAACATTCGGACCAGGGGCAGGTGCTACAGCGAAGAGGGAGGGGGAGCCATGGGAAGAAGACAGACGCGCACCATGGAAGATCGGAGGGTAGAGGAAGGAGGCGCCATGAGAGATTGGGAGGGGAGGTGAAGGGAATATGCCTGGGAGGCAATAATAAAATGGTTATTATCTTATTCCATGTTTATGATAAGTGTTTATTTTGCATGCTATAATTGTATTAATTGGAAACGTTAATACATGTGTGTTTAATAAACAAAATACAAAGTTCCTAGTACTGCCTCTCATATAAACTAGCTTGTTGATTAACAAGATGATCAAGGTTTCCTGATCATGGACGTTGGATGTTGTTAATAACGAGGTCACAACATTGGTGGAATGATCTGATGAACATTCATCCGAAGTATAGCATTACGATCAAAGTCATTATGCTTATATTGATATAACATCATACGAAGTAATCTTAGTCCTTAGACCATGAGATCATGTTAATTGCTAACACCAGAAGAGTATCTTGATAACATCAAACGTCACACCGTAACATGGTGACTATAAAGGTGGGTTCAGTACTACGAAGGTGTTATGTTGAGGCTCATGGATCAAGAGTGGGATTTGTCCATCGCGATGACGGATAGATATACTCCAGGCCCTCTCGGTGATATCACATTAAGATAGCTTGCAAGCAAGTGATGTGATCACTAGAATGTTATATCACGGGAACGAGAAAAGAGTGCATGTCGGCAACGAGATCAAACTAGGTATGGAGATACCGATGATCGAATCTCGGACATGTAATATATCGCGAGACAAAGGGATTTAGTTACTAGAGTTAAAGGTTCTCACGATCACAGAAGTCATTGTTGAATGTGTAGGAGTCAGTATGGATCTCTAGGTCCCGCTTCTGATTATTGATCTGAGAGGGGTCTCGATCATGTCTGATTTATTCGCGAACCGTAGGGTGACACACTTAAGGGATGCCAACACCATTTGGAGCAAATATGTTTCAGATAAGATTTAAGAAAGCACTGGAATTATTTCAATAGACACCGAACTGTTTCAGGTGAAATTGCTGAAATTGGTTCTGCATATAATATTGAAATGTTGTAGGGGGTTTTATGTGAATGTTTGTTAATTAAAGTAATTAACAAAATTCTGAATAAAATTAATAAAAGAGTTTTATTAAATGAGAGAGCATTAAATTTGGAGAAATTTAATGCATTTAAAGTGGAGACTTTAAAAGAGAATGTGAAGGGGCAAATTTATGTGGAGGGAGTTACCACCATATGAATGAGAAGGTGAAGGGTCACCCCTTGGGGCGCCGGCCATGGGGAGGGGTACCCTTCCCTCCTCCTGTAAAAGGCCCCCCTCTCACACCTTCATACTTACACCTCCTCGTGAAGGATCTCTCTCCCCCTCTAGTATTATTTCCCCATGGTCTTGGATTAGCGAGATACATGTTCCCGGTGGCTCTATCTGTAAAGGAGTTGCTGCTTCCGCTGCTTTGCTAGAGCGAGGGACAGAGGTTGTCGGGTGATACATTGCAAATGTATCTATAATTTTTGATGTACCATGCTTGGTTTTATCTACTTTCTTATGTTTTGTCCACACTTTGAGGTACTTTTATGCATTTTCTAGAACTAACCTATTAACAAGATGCCATAGTGCTAGTTGCATGTTTTCTGCTGTTTTTGCTTCTAGAAAGTCAGAAAATGAATATTCTCGGAATTGGACGAGACAAAAGCCAAAGTTGATATTTTCCCGGAAGACTCACGGAGCCAGAAGGAGAGTCGGAGAGGGGCCATAGGGTGGCCACACCACCCCATGGCGTGGGTCCCCCCCAGGCCACGCCAGGGCATGGTGTGGGCCCCCTGGCCGCCCACCGACCTCGCCTCTTCGCCTATAAGATGCCTCCTGATGCAAAAACCCTAAATAGTCAAGCCTCCAGCCACGAAAAGTTCCGCAGCGCTGCCGCCACTGAAGGGGAGATTCGGGGGACAGAAAGTCTTTGTTCCGGCACCCTGCCGGGACGGGGAAGTGCCCCCGGAGCCATCTCCATCGATCTCCACCACCATCTCCATCACCATTGCTGATTCCCATGATGAGGAGGGAGTAGTTCTCTCTCGAGGCTAAGGGTTCTACCGGTAGCTATGTGTTCATCTCTCTATCTATGCACGATCTTATTGTGGTCATGAGCTTTGTAATCTAGTAGATCTACCTTGCCACTCAAGTGATTTAATAGATCTCTGCTCTCCCCATGTGTGTGTGAAAGTGACAGCGTGCTCACCATGGTGGCACTTAGGCTAGAGATTACAAATACTTGTTATGAGTTATATTTGGAGTTGGATGTCTTTATGAAATTGTGGTGTTTGTTGGACTCATCTAGTGCTCAAGGTGACAGTGTGGGGTTATCTAGATGGGAAAGGCTTACTTTGAGGTGTGATGTTATAGCCCTACCATGGATTAGAGTGTCCAACCGGAGAGTAGTTAAGAGTAGTATCATAAAGAGAAGATATTTATATGAGAGTGTTCACTAGTGAAAGTATGATCCCTAGGCCTTGTTTCTAAGCATTAAAACACCGTTTGCAATTAGATCTGTTACATGTTTGCTTGCTTGTATCTTTATTTCAGTTTGCTTTTAGTCTCTTCCACGCCATCAAGTTATTTTCTATCACCGTTACCACTTATAATTATCTATACCACTTGTATTTCACTATCTCTTCGCCGAACTAGTGCACCTATACACCTGACAAGTGTATTGGGTGTGTTGGGGATACAAAAGACTTCTTGTATCTTGATTGCAGGGTTGCTTGAGAGGGATACCTTTGACCACTTCCTCCCTGAGTTCGATAAACCTTAAGTGATCGACTTAAGGGAAAACTTGCTGCTGTTCTATAAACCTCTACACTTGGAGGCCCAACAACTGTCTACAAGAATAGAAGTGCGTAGACATCAAGCTATTTTCTGGCGCAGTTGCCAGGGAGGTAAGGTAAAAGGTACTCACATCCTCCGGTGTGAGTGCTCGAAGTTATTTCCTTTAGATTCTGCAATTTTGTATTTTTGTTTCTTGTTTTCACTAGTTAGGCTTAATGGAAAACAACAACAAAATTAGAGAGCTTTTCAGTATTTTTCCTAAGTTAGAACTCGAATTGTCTGAAAAGAAAATTAAAAAACCCATGGAACTTTCTTTGCATGCTAATAACAATGTTATTAGTATGAATCTTTTGAAAACCGTTGTTACTAATGCTATGGAAACATCTAAGCTTGGGGAAGTTGGTTTTTATGAAAATGATCTTTTTAGTTTCCCAGCTTTAAAGAAGAAAATTTGCTCTGATGATACTTTATCTCCCATATGTGGTAATTCTAATGATACTTGTGATATTTGAAATCCACATACTAAAAGCATCTCTTTTAAAATACCTATAAAAATTGTTGAACGTGTTATGAACAACTCTTATTTTGGAGATGGAACTGTCCATCCTGGTGATCATTTACTCCTTATACATGAATTATGCGGGTTGTTCAAGTGTGCAGGTATTTCAATGAACCAAGTTAAGAGGAAGCTATTATCTTTTTCACTTAGGGGCAAAGCAAGGGAGTGGTATGAGCTACTAGATGATCCTCATCATTTTGAGTGGAAGGAACTTGAATCTCTCTTTTACTCTAAATTTTATCCTCCTCGTGAAATTCATAAAGATAGGAATTACATTTATAATTTTCATCCACATGATGGAGAAAGTATTGCCCAAGCATGGGGGAGATTGAAGTCACTAATTCTCAAATGTCCCATTCATGAGTTCCCCAGTAATATTGTTATTAATAATTTCTATGCAAGGCTTTCAGGACATTATAAGGACTATCTAGATACTTGTTTAGAGGGATCCTTCACAAGTAAGGAGGTCAAAGCTAAGTGGGATCTTCTTGAAACAATTCAAAGCAATACCGAAGATTGGGATAACAACAAAGGTAAAGAACCAGGTATAAACTATGAGTATGATTGCATTAAGTCTTTTGCTGAAACTGTTGATTTTCAAGAGCTTAGTGCTAAATATGGTCTTGATCCTCAAATTCTTATTGATTGTTTTAAAACCTTTGCTTCTCATATTAATGCTCCTAAAGAAAAGTGGGACATGTATCATGAGCCTTTTAAAGACACTTGCATGGAAAATGAAATTGTTGTTAATGCTAGCAATAAACATCCTCAAACCTCTGAAAGTACTATTTCTTATAAGCATGTTAATTTTTGTGGAATACATAGACCTTGTGAGAATAATAAAATTGAAGAAGATTATTGTATCACCCACAGGAATGAAAAAACTAGAATGTGGTATAGGGCTTTAAATGATCTTGGTAAAAAAGTTTGTGCCCTTTATCCTTTTATTTGTGAACTTTGCTTTGAAGTGGGTCATTTCAATTTTCAATGCTCAGGCCATAATAATAGCCCTTCTAATCCAATGAGTACTGCAAGTTTGTATTGTGATGACATGATCACTCCTAATCAGCACGATGAACTTACATTATTTTTGGGATGTGAAGAGATATCAAGAAAAATCTCTTTGGTAAATATGAGTGCTTTTGATATGAATAGTGTCCTGCATGGTTGTCACCTTTATTATGTTGATAATTGCCACACAAACACTTACATACAAAATATTATAGAAGATGAGATTTTACCCAAATATGATAGGACTAATATGTGTTTTGATCTTATTAATGAAAAGAAGGAATCCTCCAAAGTTTCTTCTATTGTCTCTAATAATAAACCAGGGTATATGGAGAAGCTTTCTTTCAAGCCTCTCCCTCCTAAAGAGAAGAAGATAAAGAAGTAAAGGAGGAGTAAAAGGAGGGAGGAAACAATATTTTCCCCTAAGCATGTAGCTCCTATATAGTTTTTGATGAGTCTGAACTCGATGATGTTCCTATGCCTATTACCTATAGTAGTGATCATGATTTGGAAAAGCACACTACCTTTTGATATTGAAAATCTCTTCGGTACCAATTCTGAAAATGATTATAATTGTTGTACTATTAGTGCTATCCATGATCCTTCTAATGATGATATGTTTACAAATGAACACACTTTGGAAGATAATTATTCTATTGCTTATGATGATACTACACCTCCAATATATGATGATTGCAATGATGAATATGATATTTTCAGTCCACCTACTATTGAGGAGGAAAGTAATTATGATTACAATATGCCTCCTATATTTGATGATTATGGTGATGAGAATAATAATGATAGCTATTTTGTTGAATTTGCTCCCACTACAATTAATAAGAATGACTATGTTTATGTGGGGAGTATTAATTCTTTTAGGCATGTGGCTCATGATAAGAATGTTTCTTGTGATAGTTATATTGTTAATTTTATTCATGATGCTACTGAAAGTTATTATGAGAGAGGGAAGCATGGTTGTATGCATCTCCATAATATTAAGTTTCCCCTCTTTATGTTGAAAGTCTTTAAGTTACACTTGTTTTGCTTTCCTATGCTTGTTGCTTTGTGCTTTCATGACTTGTTTCTTTATAAGATTCTTATGCATATGAAGTGGGTTAGACTTAATGTGCTTTGAATTTGCTTCTTGATGCTCTCTTTTACTTCAATTCATATTTCTTATATATGTGAGCATCTTCTCAAACTATCATGCCTAACTTAAAGGCGTTAAAGAAAAGTACTTATTGGGAGATAACCCAAAAGTTTTAGATGATTCTTGGAAGTTATTACTTTAGTAATAACCGCTCCTTATCCTTTTTATTTGCTTTTTCTGCCAAGAGTAACCTCTAATGAGAGAGAAGTAATGATTGGGAAAGTTGCTGTCCCGAAACAGATTTCTGTGCTTCACCGTAAAAATTCATGTAAAATATCTGTGCGTCCTTTTAAGGCATGAATTTTTGTGCTTCTGGCCCAGATTGTTATCTAACTTTTGTTAGTCCAACACTTTTCTATTTGAGCAACATAAGGTCTTCGGAAAAATTGGTTTTTACCTGCTGGTCTGTTTTGACAGATTTCTGCCATTATTTGCATTTGCTTCTTGTTGGTTCCTTTTTGAGTTCTTTTGGAGAATTGAGCTTTTTGAGGGAAGTGATACAGTATCTAGTGTTTTAATGGAAGTTTTATTGGTGTTGGAACTGAACCTAAAGACTTATTATCTTGAGTGCACTAATGTTGCTAATAAAGATTATGTGAAGTTTTGTATGAAGGAAAAATTTCAGGTGTATGGAAGGAATGAGTAATGAGATGAAGGATGGACTAAAGCTCAAGATTCGGGATGCCACGCGTGTCACCCCAAGAAATATCCAAGAATTACAAGCATCAAAGCTTGATGCCCAAGGCATCCTCCTCTTCATCAATAAAAATCCCAGGTTTCTTCCAAACGCTTCATTTTTTATTGTTTCATGCACAGTTGTGTTGTTCTTGGAGCGTCTTCTTTTTCGCTTTCGTTTTGGTTTTTCGTTTTCTTGGTTTTGCTTAGTATGCTTAATCAATTGGTTGGACCCCCTCTTTCATACATTGGTTTTAAAATAGTTTGGTTTGGATTGGAAAAGAGTAGGAAAGTTCATGCTTATGTGGTAAAAATAGCTCGTTTTTGACTGTGGCATATGCTTTGTCATGCCATGCTTGATATTGTTTTGGCTTTATGCTTAGTATTCTTTGCTGTAGCATGACTTGTTATAAACAGTTGAGATTGCTTAATGTGCCTTGGATGAATCATGCGTTGTTTTAGCATATTAAAGCATAGTACAACGGTATTCTCCTTTTATGCTTTATTTGGGTTGACTTGGCGCATGCTCACACCATGTTATGACTATCTCAAGTCACCATAGCCTTTATGATCCTTTAGTTTTCAACTTGTAGTATTACTTTATGCTTTGATCAATGATGTTTTGTCGCTCTGCATGATTATGGCCATTACTGCTCTCTTAGTTTGTCGCTCCCAGTCTTTTGCTAGCCTCCACAACCAAGTATGAGTTCCACTCATGCATCCAACTCCCTAAACCAAGTTATTCCAAAGAGTCCACCATACCTACCTACTAGCTTATGCTATTCCAAGTATATTCATGCTTTTGTTTACCTTCCAAATTAAACTTGTTATGAGAAAACTAGTGATTAAAGCTCTCACGAACTTGATGGCACACTTTACTTTTCTTGCCCTTAATAAACTTGAACCATTATGTCGTCTATGTTGTATATGCTTGCACTTATTTGTTGGGAATTAGCAGAACCATGCTGTCATGGGGAACGCTTTCAACATTGCACTTGGTACTTGTACATAGTTGATATCATGCTCTTTTGTATATGGATATCGTTGGTGTGAAATGAAAGGGGAGCTTGCAAGTCCATGGAGTTATGTATATGTGTTAGAGAAACACCTGGGCCGCTGGTCTAATCCATGCTGACATGGTGGAAACCTGCAGCGTAACCATAATGAGCTATCTATGAAGCATTCTTCTTATAAAAAAAGAGTCCTATATTGAGAAAAAAGAGAAAGAGAAAAAAAAGATATCATGAAAAGAGGAAAGAGAGAAAAAAAGCACCATATTCCCATGGTAAATAAGAAGATTGCTGAGATGCTCGTTGTCTACTTGCCTTGTCATTTTGATATGGGGATTCTTCCGTATCATCGGGCAAGGGGTACCCCGTTGGCGGTTCTCTATGATACACATGTACTTACGATGACAAGAACTTACCGGTGACTAAACTTGAGTAGCATGAGGAGCGGCCCTCGTATACAAGGGACATGAGATTTCTAACTTATACTTCGTCAAGCATGTACACCATAGTTTGTTCACTTTAACCTTAATCACTTCAAGATGCTTATGATAGGGGCAATGAGAGCTGAAAGCTATAAGTACCATAATTTTTGGAAGCTCTTTACGAGACTTGAATCTCTACTTCCTTCTATGAAGGCCTTTCTTCCACCATTATATTGAGTCTCCACCTTCTACCTTTATGCACCTACTTTGAGAGCATACTGGCCATTCTTAGTTCTATGTGCATTGTCCCAATACTTGTTGATTGATGCATACCTTGATATTGCTTGTTTTAAACTATTTGTATCTAGTCACTCTTATGAACTTTGAAGGTGTCCTATGCATTTATGTTTGCTACTCTATGAGGGACAAGCTGGATACTACTATGCTATGTTTTCTTTATGTGAAACAAACAAACGTCTTGCAAAGCATTGTTATTCATGAATCTTTTGTTTGTGCCTTTTCATGTTGCAACATAGTTGCTTTGTCTTATTGCTAGAACTTTGTCTTTCATGTTATGATTGAAGTACTATGATCCCAGCTTTGAATGTTTTACAAATACTTTGATCAAGTATTTGATGGTGCATGTCACCTCAAAAATTATTCTTTCTTTTTATCACTTACCTACTCGAGGACGAGCAGGAGTTAAGCTTGGGGATGTTGATACATTGCAAATGTATCTATAATTTTTAATGTACCATGCTTGGTTTTATCTACTTTCTTATGTTTTGTCCACACTTTGAGGTACTTTTATGCATTTTCTGGAACTAATCTATTAACAAGATGCCATAGTGCCAGTTGCCTATTTTCTGCTGTTTTTGGTTCCAGAAAGTCAGAAAATGAATATTCTCGGAATTGGACGGGACAAAAGCCAAAGTTGATATTTTCCCGGAAGACTCATAGAGCCAGAAGGACAGTCGGAGAGGGGCCATAGGGTGGCCACACCACCCCATGGCACGGGTCCCCCCAGACCGCGCCAGGGCATGGTGTGGGACCCCTAGCCGCCTACCGACCTCGCCTCTTTGCCTATAAGATGCCTCCCGATGCAAAACCCTAAGTAGTCAAGCCTCCAGCCACAAAAAGTTCCGCAGCACCACCGCCACTGAAGGGGAGATTCGGGGGACAGAAAGTCTCTGTTCCGGCACCCTGCCAGGACGGGGAAGTGCCCCCGGAGCCATCTCCATCGATCTCCACCACCATCTCCATCACCATTGCTGATTCCCATGATGAGGAGGGAGTAGTTCTCTCTCGAGGCTAAGGGTTCTACTGGTTGCTATGTGTTCATCTCTCTATCTATGCATGATCTTGTTGTGGTCATGAGCTTTGTAATCTAGTAGATCTACCTTGCTACTCAAGTGCTTTAATAGATCTCTGCTCTCCCCATGTGTGTGAAAGTGACAGCATGCTCACCATGGTGGCACTTAGGCTAGAGATTACAAATACTTGTTATGAGTTATATTTGGAGTTGGATGTCTTTATGAAATTGTGGTGTTTGTTGGACTCATCTAGTGCTCAAGGTGACAGTGTGGGGTTATCTAGATGGGAAAGGCTTACTTTGAGGTGTGATGTTATAGCCCTACCATGGATTAGAGTGTCCAACCGGAGAGTAGTTAAGAGTAGTATCATAAAGAGAAGATATTTATATGAGAGTGTTCACTAGTGAAAGTATGATCCCAAGGCCTTGTTTCTAAGCATTGAAACACCGTTTGCAATTAGATCTGTTACATGTTTGCTTGCTTGTATCTTTATTTCAGTTTGCTTTTAGTCTCTTCCACGCCATCAAGTTATTTTCTATCACCGTTACCACTTATAATTATCTATACCACTTGTATTTCACCATCTCTTTGCCGAACTAGTGCACCTATACACCTGACAAGTGTATTGGGTGTGTTGGGGACACAAGAGACTTCTTGTATCTTGATTGCAGGGTTGCTTGAGAGGGATACCTTTGACCACTTCCTCCCTGAATTCGATAAACCTTGGGTGATCCACTTAAGGGAAAACTTGCTGCTGTTCTACAAACCTCTGCACTTGGAGGCCCAACAACTGTCTACAAGAATAGAAGTGCGTAGACATCATCAGGGTACCAGACGTGTGTGCAATCACAAATGCACCACTGCTTTGCGGTGCTGGACTTGGTGGTGCTGGACTTGCTGGAGCTGGATCTGAAGGACGTGCTGGAGCCGGACCTGCTAAACTTCATCACGATCTTGAGATCGGCAAGTGTACGACTACATCATCCACGAGTTCCAACTCGTTAACAAAGCTTTGTTGTCTTCGAGGGTAAGTTCTCTATGGATGTATATCCACCCGTTGCTTGTATCTAGTAGATAGATCTTGGCGTATAGTTCCCATCGTAGGAAATTTTTTGTTTTCTATGCTATGAACCCTTCAGTGGTATCAGAGCCTGATCTATGCGTAGGTGCTTTGCATGGGTAGAACACATAAGAGTATGTGGGCGGTGATGATCATGTTATTGCTTCTTCTATGTATTTTGGATATTGGTGGTATAGTGGGATGAAGCGGCCCGAACCAACCTTACATGTCATCGCACATGAAACCGGTTCCACGACTGACATGCAACTAGTTTTGCATAAGTGGCTGGTGAGTGTCTGTCTCTCCTACTATAGTCAATATCTGATTTACAACGAGTTGCTAATAACTTAGTTATCATCGTTGTGGTTCCATGTTCGTAGGTAAGACCGGTTCTATCTTCGAAAGCCCTAAGCCACGTAAAACTTGCAATGGATAAATTAGAGGCGTCTAGTTTAGATTGTTGCTGGGCTAGTGTCATGATATGGTAATGTTGTAAGTAGATGTATGATAGATACCCTTACAACACACCTAACGTGTAAGTTCCTGTCAACACCCGGATTTTTAATCCCAGATGCCCATTATTCCATACCTCGCAATCCCAGGATTACCATTTTTGCGAGACATAACGGATTGGATATCACAGTACATCATCCATTACAAACTATACATAAGGTCTTACACAAATAAGGATCTCATGATCCAGTCTTAATACAACAAGCAACAGAATTAAAAGATAAGCGTAGCGGTGGGGTCCATCTTCAGGGGCACAGGCAATGCTGACGAAGGCATATAGTCCTAGTTATCATAGCCGTCCTGCTGGCCATCATCTTGATAGCCTCCTTCATAGTCTGGCCATGATAATAGCCAGGGACAAAAGCCATGAGTACTCTTTAAGTACTCGCAAACTACCACTAACAAGTAGGATAGTTCTAAAGTAAAGTGCTAACTCTAAGATTAACTATAAAGTTAAGTTTGAAACCTAAGCTGAGTTCAGAAGCAAAGAAAGATAAAGTAAAGTTCTAGAAGCACTTAAGTGGGAAGCTAAGGTCATAAACACAACCCTGTTGTGGTCAAGTCAAGATTCATCATTCATTTTAAAGTACTTAGAAAACATCTGACAACGAAACAATATGGCCATTCCAACTGTCCATAACCGTGGACGCGGCTATTCGAATAGTTTGTCACTCTGCAGAGGTGGCACATATTCACCACAAGATTCGATACATCTGTCAGGGATAACCCTGAATCATCATACTTAGTATGCAGATAATCAAACATAACCTTCCCTTTACACACCCTAGTATAAGCACCTCTCCTATGAGCATGGCCTCCCAACCATGACCATCAGTCATCTTGGGCACTGCATAGGTGGACAACATTGAGAGGTAGCCTCAGCTCAAACCTCTCCCGTGAGGGAACTAATACTAATGCATATAAATTTCCAGCTAAGCCTTACCCAATTCAGGTAGTGTGGTTGTACGGTAAATTTGGAATGGTATCGCATCCGAATCCAACCATCAGTTTTAAAAAAGGGGTCAAGGCTCATGCCTCAACATTTTCATCATCATCAACCATTTGTGTTTCTCAACACATGTCAAAACATCTCAATAGAATGACTCATCATTCCAAAGTTTTCATAACTCATTTTCATCAAGTGTTCCCATCTAAGGTGACTCAAGTTTTTGATCCACTCTAAATTACTAAGTTAAGAGTGTTCACTAAGGTGGAAAAGATGGGTTCAATCTCATGCCATAGAATGACATCTAAAGGGGTTCTAAATAGGTCAAGTTTTATACTTTTTATGCTACCTTCAAAACAAGTAAAGAGCTTGGTGTAAACTAAGGGAAGTAAAACTTGTAAATAAAACTTGGGGTACTAATAGTCAAAGGGGTGTGATCAAAGCATGCCTAAGGCATCTTTGCTAAACCATCTAGTTTGGTCCTAGCTTGCTAAGCACTAAACTTGCAAGTGTTAGCTTGCATTGTTAAGGGTGGCTTGCACTTGGATAGTGCTAGCTTGCTAATAGTAGCTTGCCTTGGTTGGTGCAGTGGTTGAAGTTTTCTTCTTCTTCTTCTTCTTCTTGGTAGAACTCCTCCTCCTCGAAAGCTTGGTCGGTACTATCGTCTATAAATACATATGGAGTACACAAATCACCAAACAATACTTAACTAGGCTAAGTAGCATTCTAAGACACATATTTGATGATCTATTATCATCATCAGCATCACAAGTTTAATTCAATAGTTTCATCCTTTTTATTTTAGAAAAGTAATTTCTACTCATTGAAAAATTAACTAAAATTTAATATTCACCACTTAAAATATGGGATCATGTTGACACATGTCATCACCACATATTATAACACGGGGGAATGAGATTTAAGGTTGGATCAATATTACTTTGGTTCAAGTTTATTATTTAATGATTTAATGTGACTAGAAATGCCTATATAGCATTATTTTGGTACTAGTCCAAAGTCACTGCATGTAAACATTAATATTATTACATATTTAGATAGATATGATACTAGGAGAGATCTATAACTCTAATTGGATTAAATCCAACGGGCTTGGATAGATCATTTCAGTACCTTTCAGGCAAAATTAGTTTCATACAATTTGGATTTGTAAAACTCCCAGAATTGAATTTTAAACTGGTGGACAGAAACTAGATTCAACTTAAAAAGAAAAATCAAACTTTGAATGGCTGGGCTAGCGCGGGAAAGAACTTGGGCCGGCCTAGTGGCGCTCCGCGGCGCGGGGCTCAGCTGACAGGGGGGTCTCGCTTGTCAGCGGCACTTAGCACGCGAAACGGTACGCGCGCTGTGGGACGTAGGATTAGAAAGGGGATCTATAGCTGAGGGTCGTCGTCGACGACGAACAGGTCGCCGGCGAGCTCAAACCCTAGCAGCTCGGTGGGGGTCTACTGGGGACGTACCAGGGCTCCAGCGACGACGACAAGGCGGACAAACGAACTAGGAGACGACGGCGAGCTCAGGAACGGTCGAGGTAGCTCTAGGGGTGGTCGCAATCAGCCCTTCTCCTCCAGAGGCGGCGGCTCCGGCTCCAATTCCGGCGAGCTGCTGCTCCCCTTGCTCCGGCTAATGGTGTGGGACGGTTAGGGAGGTGAGGGGAGTGGTGTGGTGTGCTTCAAACGGCTGGGGGTGCCCTCCTTTTATAGGCCCGACGGCGAGACCGAGAGGGATGGGCCGGTGACGGTGGTGACATGGCTACGGGCGGCTAGCGGCATGGCGGAGGGTGGCGATCGACAGGCGGTCTCCTGGCGATGCTCTAGGAAGTGAATGCGGGCGTAGGGGCAGTGGTATGCGGTATGGGCGAGGTGGCGCTCTGATCGGCAGAGGCGGCGGTGTCCACGGCGAGCGGTGGCTGTGAGGCTTTGGGCGGCCAGCGGGGGTGTCTGGGGTGTTCCCCAGGTCTTGGCGGAGCGGTGGGCACGGGCTGCGGCCAAGGGGCGGTCTATGCACGCGGGGATAGAGCGTGCTCTGCGGGCGGCGTCGGCATGGTCGACCAGCTCCGGGCGCGGTGGTTTCTGGCCGTTCCCGTCTCTGGCTCTGGCCTGGGGCTGGTTGGACGGTGGCGGTGGACCACTGGCGACGTGCTGGACACGGTGAGAGGGGCTGGCGGCTGCTATAGCGCGATGTCGCCGGTGGGGGTGCTCCAAGTACTCGGCCTTAATGGCCATGACCATTTGGTCGTGTGCACAGGGCTTGGCCGGGCTAGCAGTTGGTAGGGTTGGTACTGGGGGAACAAGAGGACAAGGTTAGGCACAAATGGTGACCAAAATTACTGCTCCAAATAGTGTTTGGATTTTGGACAGTTTTGTGCACACAAGCTGTTTGATGAAATGGCCGAAAGAGAAAAACTTTTGAATTTTGAGTTCAAAATTTTTGAGTGATCTCCGCTGGTGCTAGGTAGTCTCTGGTTGCAAGGGTTTTGGAAGTGGAGCTCAACTAGATGGTTTTTGAAATAGGGGTGATCTATGCATATGCATTGGATTCAATTTTCAAATGCCATTTAAATTAAGTAAAAGAATGTTTTTAACAGATCAAAAGGTGGGCCTTGGTACCTCATTATGTGTACTAGCAAGGGGTGCAAAGATCATGAATTGTTTCTGTTAAGAAATGAGTGCTAGGAACACTCAAAGTAGTGTAGTGGATTAAAATGGCCAAAGTGACCATTCCTCCTTTTTAATTCTTTTTGATTTGATTTTCTTTAGGAAAAGTTTGGGAAAGATGTAGATGATGTTTAAATCACCTAAGAAACATTTTACAACCAAAGAATCACAGAACCATGGCAATTCAAATCAATTCCTAATTTAAATGCACATACACATGAATGCTTCCATTTTAATTTTAGAAAAGTTTTTGTTAACCCTAAATTTGATGATTTAGATCTTGATAAGCTTGGATTGAAGTTTTGGGATGTTACAGTTCCATAGACCTTGGCCTTACACACAAAGGAATGATAGAGATCATACCACGATGCATATGATGGTGATCAAATGCATGGACCATATCATCCCACTTTACACATTATATGTTTGCATCCTATATTGTTAGTTTGGCGTTTTAGTAGCATTATAAGATGATCCCTCATTTAAATATCAAGATAAAATGTGTTCTTCCTTAAGTATGCACCGTTCTATGGATCGTGTTTCGAGACATCACATGATGATCGGGTGTACTCGACTCTGCGCTTTCATACAAACGGGTGTAAGACAGCTTTACACATGCGAGTACTAAGG
The DNA here is from genome assembly GCA_910589775.1 of Avena eriantha. Classification (NCBI taxonomy): domain Eukaryota; kingdom Viridiplantae; phylum Streptophyta; class Magnoliopsida; order Poales; family Poaceae; genus Avena; species Avena eriantha. The sequence continues at coordinate 338,760,714 of OU342743.1, read as the reverse complement.
TTCTTACTTGGCGAGCCTAGCATGTACAGACATGGCCTCGGAACACAGACCAAAAGGTTAAGCATGAGTCATATAGTTGATATGATGCCCATATTGATGCTCGCCTCTGAAGCTACACCGACTCACGTGATGATCGGACTTGGTGTAGTGGATTTGGTTTATGTAATCACCAAAAAGGCACGAGGGATGTCGTTTTTGAGTGGGAGTTCATTTCTAATTTGGATTAGTCGAACCAAATTTGTCATAAACTAAATCAAAGTGAATTTGCATAATTTGTTGTAGTCATTGGCATCTGTTTACTACCTTATGCTTAGTTTTAATTGAGATAATGGAACTATAGAATTCTAGATATTTACTTTACGAATTGGTATCGTATTGTTTTGAATGTCAATTTAAAGTTTAGAAGTCCTATTGAAAACTTTCAGCAAACTCTATTTACTCCATGAAGTTTAATAAGTAGTATTAAATCAAGAGTAAGAATTCCAATGTTAGTATCTAAAGTATCATGTTTGCCTCCATGATTCTTGATATTCAAAAGCTGTTTTAATATCGAGGTTATCTAGGAGCTGAAATAATTGTTTCAGAAACCATCATGTGTGAAAGATATTGTGATATCTGAAACAGTGTTTATGGTTGCAATATGATAGAGTATAATTCAACAAAATACACATTCTCATATTGTATGAGAATTTGTGAAGATTGGAGACACTAGGCGTCCTAATCTACCAAAAAGGTTTTGGGAACTGATATTATACTCACGATTCATCCTTATAGGCTATAGTAGCTTGATCATGAAAGTTGTCATGATAAGGATGAATAGAAGATATAAGTAAAATGTTTACTACACTGAAAGATTACTAAAGAATGGATTTTTGAAAAGAATACCAAACATTTGATGATGGTGATCCACTTCAAAGTGCAAGTCCAAAGGTATTAGTATTTGACTATACACGCTTTGTACTATGTGTCATGTGAATGACACCACTATTGATGTTGATAGATTCTTTTAAAAGGAAAAGGAATTGCTGAAAGAGAATCTATAAAACATTTGGCAGAAAAGAAAAGTTGGAGATGTCCAGCTTAGGTATATAGAAGATATACATGTTATGGCTGTATTCTTTGCTTGTTAAACAATGTGGTTCTTAGGTATTGGATACCGGTATTGGATACCGAATTGGTTGGTATGAAGTGTCATACAGGACAACACAATTCATGAACTGCAATGGCCTAAGTAACTAGCAAGAGAATAAGTGATAATGTTCATCAAAAACAAATAAAGTGTTATTGTGTTTTTCGTTGTCATCAAACCTATCCTTCAAGATTTGTTTTAATAATTGTTATTTTGTTCCGGCACTATGAGAACAATGGTTGTTCAAATAATTACCGTATTCCATAAAGGATGGATGAACTTTTACAAGTCTAGTTGGAGATATCACATCCATAAACATTATTGCTAAAATGTCGTAAGACAAATGATTGGAAGATCACTTATGAAGTGACATCGCCGTTTGAATTATATTGGAAAGAAAACATGAAGAAACTCCATGTTGATGGATTTTTGGAGTCTTTGATTTTGATCAATGACGCTTGTGAAAATTTCCTCGAGATAATTAAAACTCCGTTCATAGGCCAAAGAGGAACGGATGACTAACTTATTGGAAATTGTGCATGCTGATGTGCATAGTCCATTATGTGTAGCCATATGCGATGGATCTTTTTGCTTCATATGCTTTCTCCAGAAATTTTAGTGAATATATCTATATATTTACTTAATAAGGAAGAAGTATGAAACATTTTAAATTGTTCAAATACTTTCAAGATGAAGTGAAAAATCATTGTAACGAGAAAATAAATAATTTATGATTGGATCATAAAGGATATATTTGAGTTACAAGTTTAGCAAAACACCTAAGATTTGAGAAATTGTTCCATGATTTATGTTTCCCGATAAACCATAGGAGTATGGCATATTCGAGAGATGAAATCAAACCATGTTTCACATGGTAAGATCAAAGGTGCCATTTATAAAACTGCCATTATGTTTTAAGGATTGAAGCTTTAGAGACTATCGCTTTTACACTGAAAAGAGCACCATCGTGATCCGTTGAAATGACACCATATAAGTTGTGGTTTGGGATAAAACCCGAATTGTCTTTTCTTAAATTTTGGTATGCTATGCATAAGTAAAATGTTTACAACCAAAGTCGGATAAGCACGTCTTTGTAGGTTATCCCAAAGAATTTGTTGGGAATTTCTCCATAACATAGAGGACAAAAGAGTTTGTTACTTGGAACGTCAAGTTTCTTGAGAAGGATTTTTCGCGAAAAGTTAAGTGGGAGGACAATAGAACTTTGATAAGGTTGCTGAACCTTAGCTATATGTGCTAAGTAGCGCAGCGCCGGAAAGTGTCCTGATGGCGGCTAAAATGCTCATGGCTCCCGTAATTACAAAGGTTGTGATCTCAGAGAATAGAGTTCCTATTGAACCGTGTGGGTCGGTAAGAATCAAATAGTAAGATTTGAAACATAAGTCGTTATTGTTTTGACAATGATGAATCGAGTACATGCAAAGAAGCGATGATGGGCCCTGACTCCCTAAAATGACTAGAAGTCATAAAATCCGTGATAGTTTTCATACACGAGAAATCAAGTTTTGAACTTGAAAGACCCTCCGGAAAGGCATGAAGCCTATCGGTCGTATTTGGATCTATAAATAGACATGGATGTTTGACATCTATGAAATAGTCAACATGTCGGAAAGGAGTTTACGACAATGTTCAAGGAGTTGACTATGACACGATTTGATCTTTCATAGCGATAATTAGTCTTGACGAATTAATGTAGCAACCACTACATATAATTTGATGTTCAAAGGGTGCTAAAAGGGCATGCAAACTTCAATAGTTGAAGTAAGCATAGCGGAGTTGGAATCTTCACCATGATGAAACTGTTAAAAGAGTTTAAATTCATCGGAGATGATGAAGATGCTTGCATTTGCAAGAAATTAAGTGGGAGCGCTGAGACATATTTCTAATAAATTATGCAGAGAACATATTGTTGATTGGAAATGATGTATCTTGTATTGACACAAGTGAAGAATTTCATTAAAGTAAGATTTCGATGAAAGACTTGGGCAAACTCGGAATATTTGGCATCAATATCTATATGGATAGATTGAGGCGCTAATATGATTGTGCCAGACATACATATATGAGATATTGAAAGGGTTCAATTTGGAAACAATAAGAAAGGTTCTTGCTGCATGGAAAGGATTGTATCAAGATTCAAGTGTTTCAACACTTGGTGAGTAAAATCACATGAAGATTTTGATCGATTATACCATGATATGTATATATCCAGAATGTCCTATGCTCTAAATTTTAGGAGCACATACCAGAATGATTCATAAGATGATCATTGGACAGTAGTAAAGATATTCTTATGAGCTTTGGAAGAACTAAGAATATATCATGTATAAGTGACAAATAGTTAAAGGTAGTTCATTGTAAAGTGTTACATTGATACTAGTTTTGTCACAAGATACAAATTAAATTTATCTCAATTTAGACTATGGGTGGCATAATGTAATGGAAAGGATGTTCCATGATGGATTTGGATAAGTTCCAAAGTTGAAACATTGTGATGGATACTACAACAAAAGGCTAAGTATATGACTGCTATAGTAGCAACAAAGGTGGGCATTTGTGTCAAGAAGTTTGTTATCAAACTAGGTGTGGTTGAAAGTGGGCTAATACTATGAAGATATATTATATGACAATAATATCAACATATTTTAACCCGAACGAACTAAAGGTCTCACCAAAGGACCAAATTTATACAATGCCATCTCATTTGAGAATGAGTGATGCGTAGAGACGCAAAGACATGCAAATACACACGGACCTGAAAGTGTCAGATCCGGAGATTATGTTAACCACTAGCAAACACATATATTCAACACCTATGTGTTGTATATACAAGTTTACAAACTAGATTGTTGACTCTAGTGCAAGTGGGAGACTGAAGGGAATAAGCCCAAGAGGCAATAATAAAGTGGTTATTATCTTATTCCATGTTTATGATACATGTTTATTTTTCATGCTATAATTGTATTAATTTGAAACGTTAATACGTGTGTGTTTAATAAACAAAATACAAAGTTCCTAGTACTGCCTCTCATATAAACTAGCTTGTTGATTAATAAGATGATCAAGGTTTCCTGATCATGGACATTGGATGTTGTTAATAACAAGGTCACAACATTGGTGGAATGATGTGATGAACATTCATCCGAAGTATAGCATTATGATCAAAGTCATTATGTTTATATTTCTATAACATCATACGAAGTGATCTTAGTCCTTAGACCATGAGATCATGTTAATTGCTAACACCGGAAGAGTATCTTGATAACATCAAACGTCACACCGTAACAGGGTGACTATAAAGGTGGGTTCAGTACTACGAAGGTGTTATGTTGAGGCTCATGGATCAAGAGTGGGATTTGTCCATCCCGATGACGGATAGATATACTCCAGGCCCTCTCGGTGATATCACATTAAGATAGCTTGCAAGCAAGTGATGTGATCACTAGAATGTTATATCACGGGAACGAGAAAAGAGTGCATGTCGGCAACGAGATCAAACTAGGGATGGAGATACCGATGATCGAATCTCGTACATGTAATATATCACGCGACAAAGGGATTTAGTTACTAGCGTTAAAGGTTCTCATGATCACAGAAGTCATCGTTGAATGTGTAGGAGTCAGTATGGATCTCCAGGTCCCAATTCTGATTATTGATCTGAGAGGGGTCTCGATCATGTTTGCATTATTCGCGAACCATAGGGTGACACACTTAAGGTATACCGACACCATTTGGAGCAAATATGTTTCAGATAAAGATTTAAGAAACCGTTGGAATTATTTCAATTGACACCAAAATTGTTTCGGGTGAAATTGCTGAAATTGGTTCTGCATGTTATATTGAAATGTTGTAGGGGGTTTTATGTGAATGTTTGTTAATTAAAGTAATTAACAAAATTCTGAATAAAATTAACAAAAGAGTTTTATTAAATGAGAGAGCATTAAATTTGGAGAAATATAATGCATTTGAAGTGGAGACTTTAAAAGAGAATGTGAAGGGGCAAATTTATATGGAGGTAGTTACCACCACATGAATGAGAAGGTGAGGGGTCACCCCTTGGGGCGCCGTCCATGGGGAGGGGTACCGTCCCCTCCTCCTATAAAAGGCCCCCCTCTCACACCTTCATACTTACACCTCCTCGTGAAGGATCTCTCTCCCCTTCTAGTATTATTTCCCCATGGTCTCGGATTAGCAAGATACATGTTCCCGGTGGCTTTATCTGGAAAGGAGTTGCTGCTTCCGCTGCTTTGCTGGAGCGAGGGGCAGAGGTTGTCGGGGTACCGGACATGTGTACGATCACGGATGCACCGCTGCTTTGCAGTGCTGGACTTGGTGGTGCTGGACTTGCTGGAGCTAGATCTGAAGGACGTGCTGGAGCCGGACCTGCTGGATCGGCAAGTGTACGACTACATCATCCACGAGTTCCAACTCGCTAACAAAGCTTTGTTGTCTTTGAGGGTAAGTTCTCTATGGATGTTTATCCACCTATTGCTTGTATCTGAAAATGCAGCTGCACCTGAAAAAAGCTTGGTCACAGTAGTGTCGGGGGAATTATCCCCGGGTACCCCAAAGAAGCACTCAAGACGGATAAAAAAGGCAAAAACAGACAGAAGAATAAAGAAAAATTACAGCAGACGCAATCTAGGCCGGCTGAGAAGTTCTAGCCGGCCTGCCAGGCGCTCCTCCTTCCAGCTGGGCCTCCCTGTCCCAGCCGTCCCGCTCGGTGCCACCTCCTCCTTCCGGCTAGGCCGATCTAGCCGGCCTGCCTCGCCTCCACTCCCCCTGGGCGGCCTCCCCGCCCGGTTCCCGCATGGGCCGGCTCCCCGCAGGGCCCGCTCCGCGACCCCGGCTCCCACCTGCCTGGCTCTCGCCCGGCTGGGCTGTGCGCCTCCCGCCTAGGTGGGCCGCTGCTCCCTGGCCGGCTGGGTAAGGCCCCGCCTGGGCTGGTAGCCGCCCTCCTGGCCGCTTAAAGGGCTGCTGATCGCTGCTTCTCGATCCACAGGATCGATCGCAGCACCCCGCCCTGGCTCGCGACAGACGGCTGCTCCCAGGTCGGCCGGCTCCTCCCCAGATCGCCAGCTCCGGCTATGTCAGATGCTCCAGAAGATGCACAGCAAGAAGTACATCGACAAGGAGAAGAAAATAGACAACGAGAAGACTGACAAGACCAAGCCCATGCTACTTTATCAGATGACATGCCAAATAGTATACACTATGCATGACATATTGTACCACAATCAGATGACATAGGCAATAGTACTAGTTAGGCAAGTGGGTCCCACCATGTCTCTTGGCCACCTTTATAAGGCAAGGGAGGGACTCACTCACAGGGGATTGACTCACAGGGAGAGGATTCGATCAGCTCACACCCACAGACGCACTTGCATGTTGCCCTCGATAGCTAGCTGGGTCACGTCCATTCACTGCTAGCTCTCTCACTCCCATAATAGCTCAGATACAGCTCCAGGAGCGCACTTGTAGCCCGATTATATCCGCATATACTGTCAGACATGCAGGAGTAGGAGTTTACCTCATCACGAGGGCTCCGAACCTGGGTACTTCCTGTGTCTCGCTACACTCGCTTGTACCCAATCCCGCCTGCGGACACCGTCGCAGTCGCCCTGCTCGCTCCCACACCTCTATCTAGCCTTTTTAGGCAATGCCGTTTCCAACACAACGACATTTGGCGCCCACCGTGGGGCAGTATGGCTACGACCGGAGCTCGTTCCGCACGGGACCTCTTCGTCTTCATCGACACCGACGCCGTCTCGAGTTGCTCAGAGGCTCGCCGCCTCCGTGCCGTCGTCACCGACTCCACTTCGCCAAGTTTCTCGAGGGCTCGTTGCCGTGGCCGCCCTCGCCGTAAGGCTTGGGGGCTCGCCGCCACCGCGCTGCCTTCGCCGTGAGGCTCGGAGGGCTCGTCATCGCCTCCGCGCCGTCGTCGTCGTCATCTCGCCATGGGGCCCGGGGGCTCGCTGCCGACGTCGCGCCGCCGTCGTCGTTGCCTCCGCATCGTCAAGGCTCGCGGGGGCTCGCCATCACCCGCGTCACATGGCCGCGTCACCGTCAAGCGTCGCCACCGCGCCTCTGCATGCCGGTATCGCTGTGGTCCTTCGCGCGAGCTCGCATGCGCCCGTCCGCTACTGCAGCGGTGCTGCCGGCTGCACACCCGCGTCGTTCGGCTCGTCCTCCCGGACGATCGGCAGCCACCTCCGCGCCAAAGTTTCGCGGGCTGCGGCGTGGTTTCCTCGTCACTACCATCTCCACGCTGTCCTCCTCCATGATGCTTGCCGCCGTCCGTGCCGTCTTCATCCATGTTGGCTACTGCCGTCCATGCTGGCCAGCCACGTCGTCTTCCCCGGCATCGTCACGTCCGTGCTCCGCGGCAGCTACGTCGTCCCCGTCGGCGCGACCGCAACGCCTCTGCAGCAACCATTCCCGCGTCACCAGCGTCTCCGTCTCGCCGGGAAGCTCGGGGGCTTGCCGTCGCCGGCGTCCGTCCTCCTCGCCGCCCGGGCAACCCCTCCGTGCGCCTCGGGCCGCCTCCCCGTCGCGCCCTCGCGCCCCTGCAACATCTCCTTCACGAGCCCGTGTTCGCGCGCGCCCGTGCGTGCCGGCGCTGCCCGCCACTGCACGTCCGTCGCCCGCAGCAGTCCTGCAGCCGCGCCTCCACCCACGAGCCCGGTAACTACCCCGGCTCCTCGCATGCGGCGAGCCAGCTGCTAGCACGCGCGTGCCACGAGCATCGGCTAGCGACAGCAGTAGCGCTCGCCGGCGCGAGCAAGCAGCTGCCACGTACAAATATGTACATGCATGCGTACGTACTCGCGGCCCTCATACGGCCACAAAATCCATGCAGCGGCATGCGCATGAAATCACGCAAATATCGACTCCGCCGCTCCATCCAACTATTACTTGCTACGCGCTCGCGCATACTCGTCCGGCTGCGGCATCGCCGCACCCTCCCCTGCCGGTTCGTGTCTCCTCCGGCCTGCCGCGGCCGCATGTCCGGCTCCAGCGCATCCGCCTGCGGGCCTGCGTCTCCTCCGGCCGGCTGACTCGTGCCGTCGCGTGCTTCCGGCTCCTCCGCATGCGCCGCGCCTATGCGCTCTTGCGCCTCAGCTCATCGCGCATGCCGGCTGGCCTCCTAGGCGCGCGTGTATGCGCATGCCGGCTGGCCTCCTAGGCGCGCGCGTGCGTACTCGTCAGCAAACACGAGAAAAACGATATAGAAAAGGAAAGGCCTTCCCGGTTGGTTGGGTCTCAGCCGGCTGTGGAAGGTAGTAGTAGAAAGAATAAAGAGAAGTAGAGAGGATTTCCGGCTGGTTGTTGGCCGGTTAGCAAAGCAGAGAGAGAAAAGCGAGAGAGAAGAAAAAGTAAAAAGAAAAAGAGAGAGATGGGAATAGGCTGGGAAGTCAACCGGTTGGTGGTAGTCGGTTGGAAAAGAAAAAAGAAAGAAGAAGAAGTGGTGCACGGCCGGTTAGTTGCACCCAATTAAGAGAAAAAAAGAAGGAGTGAGAAAAAAAATTCGGATATACTAGTCTGATTGGGAGGAAAATCCGGCTAAGAGGAGAAGGCAAGAAAAATCCAGATCCGGCTATGACAGTTTTGGTTGTACCGTTTCGGTCCAACTGACTCCGTTTGTCTGTCCGATTCGTCCGGTTCGAACCCGTTCCGGCTGGATCGGGCCAACTCCGCGCGACTTCGTCATGTTTGGTTGCCGGTTGGACCGGCTAGACCCCGTTTCGGCTGGGCCAGGCCGGTTCGGCGCGTCCGGGCACGTTTGGATGTCTGGCCGGCTAGGGACCGAATCCGGCTACGCCGCGTTTGGTTGCCTGTCCGGCTGGAGCCAGGCTATCCGGCTGGAACGCCAGTTGGACCGTTTCAGCAGCCGCAACACCTGCGGAATCGCGCCTTCGACCCTACTACACCGACAGCTACAATGTGAGTGTTTTTTCGACCTCGAGCAACCCTCGAGGTCTCGCCAGATGTTGTTTTGCTTCCTGCTTTCAGTTTTCCGGCACCGGCAACCCCTACCCGGGGGCTCGCCGGTTGGCCCGGCCTGCTAAACTCATAAACCGACTGAGTAGTGTGCGACGGTGTCAGAGGCCCACTCTTTGTCTCAGCTATAGACCGCAACCCGGCTGTCCGGCTAGCAAGAGCAAAAGCCCGAGGCATCCCACATGAAAAACGGCGAAGGGTGCGACAGATCGGACATTCCGGCCTTGTGCCTAGTTGGTTTTTTCCGGCTGCTCAGCTCCTAGTACCGTGTGCAATGTACTGTCAGCTCTTCCTTCGGTTCCGGCTCTAGACCGCAACCCGACTGGCCGGCAAGGACACAACGTAAACAGCAGAGTGCACGAGAAAGTGACTAAGTGTTCAGAAAAGCATGAGCTAGTTTTTGAAAAATAAAACCGTTATCCGGTTGATAGCATATGTACTATATGTTAATGTACTGACAATCAATTCTGTTTGTTTATTTTGGCACGACTGCTTCGAGTCGGATTTCAAGGGCATTTGAAGATTCAAAGCACCTGGCGACGCCAGCTACTTCGAATCTCGAGGGCAACACCCACCGGGTGCGCTGGCGCCCCCCCGGTGTAATCAAGTTCTCCAGTCCGGCTGAAGGCGTTCTGCTGGATAGCAAGTTTGAGGTGTCGAAAAGGGAAAGATAGAGAAGATTCGCAGCATCTGTCTTCGTCAGCTACTCCGAATCTCGGGGGCTACACCCCGCGGGTGCGCTCGCGCGCCCCCGCGGTAGTTGTGTTGCTTCCCGGGCTGGAGGTGTCCAGCCGGACGCCATTCAAGAACTTCATCTACAACGACAACAACAAGTTTTTGTGGAGCTCGTGCGAATTTCCCTCTCCGGGTGAAATCAGCGCGCACTCGGGGGCTAGTGTCGGGGGGATTATCCCCGGGTACCCCAAAGAAGCACTCAAGACGGATAAAAAAGGCAAAAACAGATAGAAGAATAAAGAAAAATTACAGCAGACGCAATCTGGGCCGGCTGAGAAGTTCTAGCCGGCCTGCCAGGCGCTCCTCCTTCCGGCTGGGCCTCCCTGTCCTAGCCAGCCCGCTCGGTGCCACCTCCTCCTTCCGGCTAGGCCGATCTAGCCGGCCCGCCTCGCCTCCACTCCCCCAGGCGGCCTCCCCGCCCGGTTCCCGCATGGGCCGGCTCCCCGCAGGGCCCGCTCCGCGACCCCGGCTCCCACCTGCCTGGCTGTCGCCCGGCTGGGCTGTGCGCCTGCCACCCGGGTGGGCCGCTGCTCCCTGGCCGGCTGGGTAAGGCCCCGCCTGGGCTGTTAGCCGCCCTCCTGGCCGCTTAAAGGGCTGCTGATCGCTGCTTCTCGATCCACAGGATCGATCGCAGCACCCCGCCCTGGCTCGCCAGAGACGGCTGCTCCTAGGTCGGCTGGCTCCTCCCCAGATCGCCAGCTCCGGCTACGTCAGATGCTCCAGAAGATGCACAACAAGAAGTACATCGACAAGGACAAGAAAATAGACAACGAGAAGACTGATAAGACCAAGCCCATGCTACTTTATCAGATGACATGCCAAATAGTATACACTATGCATGACATATTGTACCACAATCAGATGACATAGGCAATAGTACTAGTTAGGCAAGTGGGTCCCACCATGTCTCTTGGCCACCTTTATAAGGCAAGGGAGGGACTCACTCACAGGGGATTGACTCACAGGGAGAGGATTCGATCAGCTCACACCCACAGACGCACTTGCATGTTGCCCTCGATAGCTAGCTGGCTCACGTCCATTGACTGCTAGCTCTCTCACTCCCAGACTAGCTCAGATACAGCTCTAGGAGTGCACTTGTAGCCCGATTATATCCGCATATACTGTCAGACATGCAGGAGTAGGAGTTTTACCTCATCACGAGGGCTCCGAACCTGGGTACTTCTTGTGTCTCGCTACACTCGCTTATACCCAATCCCGCCTGCGGACACCGTCGCAGTCGCCCTGCTCGCTCCCACACCTCTATCTAGCCTTTTTAGGCAATGTCGTTTCCAACACAACGACAAGTAGTTTATCAGTAGCAACAGTTTTGTAGTAGGAATAGTAAAGTAATAGAAGTAGTAAAAGTAAAGACAACAGTAACAATAGCAGTAACAGTAGGATTCGAGTGCGGTAGGCATAGGGATGGATGGACGGGCATTACATGGACAAGGCAATTCACATGGCAATCAGAACATAGGGCAATTGCAGATAAATAAGATAAATCATCCAAGTACTAGATAATCCTAGGCATGTGTTCCATATATAGTCATACGTGCTTGCAATGAGAACTGGCACAACATCTTTTGTCCTGCCAGGCCGTTTGCAGCGGGCCTCAAGGGAACTACTGGCAATTAAGATGATACTTTTAATAGAGCACCAGAGCAAAGCATTAACACTCCATGAACACATGTGATCCTCACATCAAAGCCATTCCCTCCGGTTATCCCGATTTCGGTCACTTCGGGGCCATTGGTTCTAGACAACAATGTGTGTATACAACTTGCAGGTAAGACCAAATACAATACTATCATATTGAATCAATAACATGTTCAGATCTGAAATCATGGCACTTGGGCCCTACCGACAAGCATTAAGCATAACAAGTCGCAACAAAGTCATAAAGCACTAATAGAAGATACTAGGCACCATGCCCTAACAATCTGATGCCATTACATGAACGATCTCATTCAATCCCTACCATCCCCATAGCCTACAACGGGGGATTACTCACTCATAGATGGGGGAAACATGGATGGTCGATGGAGAAGCGATGGTGACGATGATGGCGATGATCTCCTCCAATTCCCTGTCCTGGCAGGGTGCCAGAACGAAGTTTCTGGTGCTGTTTCGTGGAATCTGGTGGTGGCGGCGGAGCGGAACTAATTCTAGAAAAACATCGAACCTCCTAGAGTTTTTAGATCAGAAGGCTTCTTATAGGCGAATAGGGAGACCGAGGGGGTGTCTGGGGCGGCCAGACCACCCCCTGGCGCGGCCTGGGCTAGCCCGCGCGACCAGGTGGTGTGGCCTGGGCCCAGCCCCCTCCATCTCGTATTCTGGCTACGGGAGTCTTCTGGTGAAATAGAATTTTCGGCATATTTTCCGGGATTTTTCCTAATAGTTGATTTTCTGCAGAAAAAGTAGACACCCGGGCAATTCTGCTGAAAACAGCGTCAATCCATGTTAGTTGCATCCAAATCACACAAGTTTACAGAAGAAACAATAGCAAAAGTGTTTGGAAAGTAGATACGTTTTGGACGTATCAGCTCCCCCAAGCTTAGCTTATTGCTTGTCCTCAAGAAATTCAGTTGAAAACTGAGTGCTATAAAAGAACTTTCATGAACACATTTGCTCCATATGATATATATATTCTCAGCATGTGATCAACTACTTAGACAATTCATAATAAAGAGTATGCAACTAAGTTTACTTAATAGGCATTGCAAGCTATGAAGAGATTCCAACTTAAAAATAATAAGTAGCGAAAAACATAAACATAAGCAACATTACAATGCTCATAACAAGGTATGAAAGAGTGGTATCTCGCTTGCCTTTGATCCAAGACACCTCTGAAGTTCAGGTGAAGACTAGAAGTAAAGATGTTAAAGATACAAGCATCAAAGTCATAACACAAATAATCAAGTTTTGAGGCAAGCACATTACACTAAGAATGACAACTATGCTCTCAAGAAGGTGCTCATAGAATATGTGGAGACTCAACAAGGAAACGAAAAAGGTTTTGAATAGTTTGAAAGGCTTCCAAATGCTGAAAGTATGGTACTCGTTAGCTTTGAGATCTCATTGTCCCTATCATAAGCATCTTTAAATGGTTAAGGTTAAAGTGACACAACTAAGAGGTATGCTTGGCAAGTTATAAATCGAAGTCTCATGCCCCTTACTTACAAAGACCGATCCTCATGCTACTCAACTTCAGTCACAGGTAAGCTCTTGTAATTGTAAGTATATACGTATCATAGAGAACTGCCAACGGGGTACCCCTTGCACATGATACAGGAGCTATCCCATAATCAAAATGACAAGGCGAGCAGACAATGAGCATCTCATCGATCTTTTTATTTACTATGTGCATAGATTTTTATTGAGGATGCTTCATAGAATGCTCATTATGGTTATGCTGCAAGTTTCCACCATGATTAGGCATGGCTTAGGCTAACGGTCCAGGCGTTTCCCTAACACATATACAAACTCCATGATCTTACAAGTTTCACTTTTATTTCACACCGCCGGGATCCATAGGCAAAATAACATGATATCAACGAGGTACTAAGTACCAGTGCAATGTTGAAAGCGTTCCCCATGATACATGGTTCTGCTAACTTCAACTTATAAAGCGCAAGCATATACGCAAGAAAGAAGGACGCAATGGTTCAGGTTTATTAAGTGCAGGAAATAAAGTGTGCCATCAAGTTCATGAGAGCTTTACTAACTAACTTTCTTATAACAAGCAAACATTTTATTCGGAAGAAAACAAGGCATATTGAATATGCACGGAAGCAAATGATGCTAATAGGTAGGTATGGTGGACACTTTGGCAATATTTGGTTTTAGGGAGTTGGAAACATGAGTAAAATACTCAGTGAAAATGAAGGGTAGCAATAGTACGGGAGCGACAAACGAGAGAGCAATAGCTGTCATAATCATGCTTGCAACAAAGCAAGACTAATCATGGCACGAACGTGATTCAAGATCCTCAAGGCAAAATAATTCATCGAGGCTTAACTGATTATTTAGTCATATGCATGCATGAGCATGTGCCAAGTCAATTCAAATGAAACATTCAGAGGAGGATACCATGGTGTCATACCAAGTTATGAATAGAGTAATGCAAGCAAACATTCATATGACATGCTACAAACTATTAGCAAGATGGAACTAATCATATGAAAGCAAGAACTACTAAGCATCCATAAATAGCATACACCCTACATGAACAGACTAAGCACACCCCCAATGATGAGTATATGTACAAAAATGAAAACAAATAGAGTTCATTACCAGCCTCTTACCATACCTCAAGTTGTCATTAATCCTCATTATTTCCCTTCACTTGTGTGGCTTGAATAATAACATGAAACCAATATCCACTGAGGACTGCTGAACCCTGCAACAAACTCACAAAACCAAAGAATAACAACAAATATTTTTGGTGTTTTCGATTTTTAAACAAGAACCAAAAAGGAAAGAACAAGCAAAGCAAAATCTTTTTGGGTTTTTTGAATAGTTCAAACAAAGCAAAAAGGGAAAAACAAACCAAGGCAAAGAGAAAAAAAAGAAAAACCCAAAGAGAAACAACAGAAATATTTTTGGTCTTTTTGTGTTTTAGAAAGCCAAAGCAAAGAAAGAACGAAAACTAAAAAGAGAACGAAACAAGAATACACAAAGTACCGACGCAAAATGATAAGTGTAACATCCCAAAACTTTAATCCAAGGTTATTAAGATCCAAATCACCAAAATTGGGTTAACAAAAACTTTTCCAATTAAAATTATTAAAGCATTCATGTGTATGTGCATTTAAAATAGGAGTTGATTTGAATTTCCATGGTTCTGTGATCCATTGCTTGTAAAATGATTCTTAGGTGAAATAAACATCATCTAAATCATTCCCAAACATTTCCCAAAGAAAAACAAATCAAAATGAATAAAAGAAGTGAATGGTCATTTTTGCCAAATTAACTACCCTGCCTACTTTGGCTATTCCTAGTACTCAAAACCTAATAGAAACAATTGTGGATCTTTGCACCCCTTTCTAGTACACATAATGCGGTACGAAGGCCCACTTTGTGATCTGCTAAAAACTTTCAAACACTAATTTTAAATGGCAGTTTAAAATTGAATCTATTTCATATGGGAAGATCCCACTATTTCAAAAACCACTCAAAAAAGCTCAATTTTCAAAACCCAAGCACCCACAGAGTCTCAAGCTTATGTCTAGCACACACACCAAAAATCTTTTCAAAATTCCAAAGTTTATTTCTTGCGCCCATTTTCACAAACACTTGGCAAGCAAGAATCATAGTCTAAACATAGCTCAATGTTTTGTACAGGGTTTTGCCCCCAATTGATCCCCATTTACTCCCTCTCTCTCCCCTTGATCAAACCAGACCATTAGCACCTCACCCCTTGTCCCTAGCAACAGTGCCGAGACATCCCGAGCACCAACTCGCCGGCCAACTTGGTCACCGCCGTAGCAGACCGTCCCCCTCTCTCTCACCTTGTCTACAAGCTAGCCAGGACCTCACCACCACCCACTGTCCCCTCCCTGAGCCAAGCCAGGCCGTGGACCACCGCCAAACATCCGCGCACTGCCTGTCTGCACCATGTCGAGCAATCGCCAGAGCACCGCGCCCGACACGCGTGCACAAGCCGCCGCTCGACCGCATCCCGCGCCCACCGCTCCGCCACGACCTAGGGAGCACGCCGGACATGCCCGTTCGCCGCCCAACGCACCACAGGCACCGCTCGCGGTGGACACCGCCGCCCTGCCGCTCAGAGCGCCAGCTGCGCTCGACCGCATACCACTGTTCCTAAGCCCGCATTAAAGCCCTAGAGCACCGCCAGGAGACCGCGCGTCGATCGCCGCTCGCAGCCATGCCGCTAGCAGCCCGTAGCCATGTCGCCACCGTCGCCTGGCCATGCCGTGCTATCCCGTCGTCGAGCCTATAATAGGAGGGCACCCCCAGCCCCATTCGGCACACCACTCAACTCCCCTCACCTCACTGACCGTCCCACACCTCTAGCCGGAGCAAGGTGAGCAGTAGTTCGCCGGAATTGCACCGGAGCAGGCCACCTCTAGAGGAGAAGGGCGCCGCTGATTGCGACCACCCCCGGAGCTGCCTCGACCATCCCTGAGCTCGGCGTCGACTGCCAGTCCATTTTCCCGCCTCGCCGTCGTCGCTGGAGCCCTGGTACGCCCCCTATGCACCCCCACCGAGCCGCTAGGGTTAGAGCTCACCAGCGACCTATTCGTCGTCGACGACGATCCCCGGCCGTCGATCCCAGTTCTAATCCAACGACCCACATCGCCCCGTACCGCTTCACAATTTATGAGCTGCTGACCGGTGGATCCCCTGTCAGCTGAGCCCCGCGCCGCAGAGTGTCACTGGCCGGCCCATTAGCTTTCCCACGCAACCCAGTTAGTTTGAATTAGGATTTTTCTTTTTAGTTTAAACCTAGTTCTGTCTCTGAGTTTGAAATTCAATTCAGAGAGATTTACAAATCCAAATGGAGTGATTCCAATTTTGCGAGAAAGCTACTGAAAAGATCTACCCAAGCCCATTGGATTTAATTCAATCAGAGTTAGAGATCTCTCCTAGTAAAAATAATAAGACAGAAGCATTTGCACCTTGCAACATTTTTATAAAATCAACCAAGATAGATTTTGATTTGATTCCAACTCTCAAAAATCACATTTCACTATATCTATCTTAATATGTAACAATATTAAGGTTTACTTGCAGTGACTTTGGACTAGTACCAAAAAAGTGCTATATAGGAATTTCTAGTCACTTTAAATCATTAAATAATGAACTTAAACCAAAGTAATTATGATCCAACCCTTAAATCACATTTTCCACATGTTAGAATATGTGGTGATGACATGTGTCTACATGATCCCATATTTGAAGTGGTGAATATTAAATCTTAGTTAATTTTTCAATGAGTAGAAATTACTTTTCTAAAATAAAAAGGATGAAACTATTGGATAAAACTTGTGATGCTTGTGATGATAATAGATCATCAACTATATGCCTTAGAGTGCTAATTAGACTAGTTAAGTATTGTTTGGTGATTGTGTACTCCGTATGTATTTATAGACGATAGTACCGACCAAGTCTACGAGGAGGAGTTCTACCAAGAAGAAGAAGAAAACTTCAACCACTGCACCAACCAAGGCAAGCCACCATTAACAATGCAAGCTAACACTTGCAAGTATAATGCTTAGCAAGCTAGGACTAAACTAGATGGTTTAGTAAAGATGCTTTAGGCATGATTTAGTTACACTTCCTTGACTAGTAATTACCCCAAGTATTATTTTCCAAGCTTTACTTCCTTTACTTTACACAAAGTTCTTTACTTGTTTAGAAGGTAGCATAAAGAGTATAGAACTTGGCCTATATAGAATCCTTTAGATGTCATTCTGTGGCACGAGATTGATCCCATCTTTTCCACCTTAGTGAACACTCTTAACTTAGTAGTTTGTAGTAGATAAAAACTTGAGTCACTATAGATGGGAGCACTTGGTGAAAATGAATTATGAAAACCTTGGAATGATGAGTCATTCTATTGAGATGTTTTGACATGTGTTGAGAAACACAAATGGTTTATGATGATGAAAATGTGGAGGCATGAGCTTTAACCCTTTTATAAAACTAATGGTTGGATTCGGATGCGATACCATTCCAAATTTATCGTACAACCACATTACCTGAATTGGGTAAGGCTTAGCCGGAAGTTTATATGCATTAGTATTAGTTCCCTCGCGGGAGAGGTTTGAGCTGAGGATACCTCTCAATGTTGTCCACCTATGCAGTGCCCAAGATGATAGATGGTCATGGTTGGGAGGCTGTGCTCATAGGAGAGGTGCTGATACTAGGGTGTGTAAAGGAAAGGTTATGTTTGATTATCTGCATACTAAGTATGATGATTCAGGGTTATCCCTGACAGATGTATCGAATCTTGTGGTGAAAGTGTACCATCTCTGCAAAGTGTCAAACTATTCGAATAGCCGCGTCCGCGGTTATGGACAGTTGGAATGGCCATACTATTTCATTATCAGATGTTTTCCAAATAACTTATGAAATGAATAATGAATCTTGACTTGACCACAACAGAGTTGCGACTATGACACTAGCTTCCCAACTTAAGTGATTCTAGAACTTTATTTTATCTTTCTTTGCTTCTGACCTCAGCTCAGGTTTCAAACTTAATTTTATAGTTAAACATAAAGTTAGCACTGTAACTTAGAATGATACTACTTTTTAGTGGTAGCTTGCGAGTACTTAAAGAGTACTCATGGCTTTTGTCCCTGGCTATTCTCATGGCCAGACAATTAAGGAGACTACCAAGATGATGGCCAGCAGAACGGCTATGATAACTAGGACTATCTACCTTCGTCAGCATTGCTTGTGCCCCTGAAGATGGACCCCACCGCTACGCTTATCTTTTATTTCCGTTGCTTGTTGTATTAAGACTAGATCATGAGATCCTTATTTGTGTAAAACCTTATGTATGGTTTGTAATGGATGATGTACTGTGATATCCAATCTGTTATGTCTCGCAAAAATGGTAATCCTGGGATTGCGATGAAAGACATAACAAACATCTGGGATTAAAAATCCGGGTGTTGACAAGTTGGTATCAGAGCCATCCTGACCATAGGAGACCCTAGTTAGACCATAGGAGACCCTAGTTAGAATGGACGTCCGAACAAAAACTTAGTTTCAAAACCAAAGTGAGTATTTATGAAAAACTATCTCCTCTCTTATCCTTGTGAATTCATTCTTTCTCAAAAATTCATGTTCCTCAAAATTCTTACACTACTACTTAAAATTTGACACACTTGATCACTTCACTAACTTCCTCATCCTTAAATCTTGTAGATGGAGACTTAGTTCAGCAAGTTCTACCAGTTGGGAAACGGAGGTCATCTGATTTTCGAGAGGGATCTGGATTCACCGTCAGAGTTACTGGGACGCCCACATCCGGAGTTTCTTGGAGCTCAACTTCCAGGACCCCCAGGAGGATACCTACAATGGTTAGTCACCGCGGATCTTAGAGGAATCATCGAAGCACCAACATCCGGGAGAATCCAGTTCTCCGTGAGAGTGAACAACTGGCTAGATGGATTAGCCAGGGCAATGCATGAAGCTCTCACACGTCTATGTGCCCTCAGCGTCAATAAAATCCAAGGAACCCGTTTTGCCCACTATGCAAGACGTGACTTCATGGGAATGCCGATGGAGATGCCAAGTCATCCAGAGTTGAGGCGTCAAGTGGAGAATCTTGACTTCTTGCTGCACGACAGACATCAGGAACTGGACAATGCTAGAGAGTTAGCCAACCAAAACTGTGCCATTGCCGACCAGAAGGCCCAGACTTTCGCACTGCTCGTCCAAGATCGCCAGTCTCTTTGCCGCCAGCGTGCAAAGAAGGATCGCACCATCGCCCGTCTTTGCAAGAAGGTGGCCGACCTCGAGAAGACCATCAAGGAGCAGGAAGCTCAGCTTGCAGCAAAGGAGGAAGAAGAGGAGGGTGAAGACATCCAGGGAGACATGGATTCTTACCTCAGCAATGATGATGACTTTCTGGAGGAGGATGCCGTGGACTTATACACTGACGATGAGGACTCCGACTTCATCGACGATGAGTAGATGCACTAGAGCAGTGTCGTAGCATGAGATGTATCGGTCCCACTATATCGTAGCTTGCAGAATGGTTCTTCAAACCATTTGTTTACTTTGATTGTTATGGTGTGTGTTGTATCGTGTGTTTGCTTGCATGAATGAAATTAAGTTAGTTGCAAAACCTGAGTCAAACTCAAAGTTTTAGCTTTGAAACTAAAACCATGAACCTTAGAACTTTCCCTCTTACCCCTGTATCTATCTCAATCTTCAGATGACTCGTGGAAACCAAGGAGGGAGCAGCTCGTTGCAAGACCCAATGCTGCAGATTATGCAGATGTTAGTTACAGACCGTGAAGCAAGCAGGGCAGAACGCCAAGCCAATTTAGCAACATTGCAGCAGATAGCCTAGATGGCCCAAAACAACCAAGGACATGGAAACCAGGATCACCATGGATCCAAACTCAAAAACTTTCAGAACACCAATCCCCCAATCTTTAACCAAGCTGAAAACCCACTAGATGCCAATGAGTGGTTACAAACCATGGAAAACAACTTAGAAGTTGCAGGAGTTGATGACAACGAGAAAGTTCTCTTCGCCACCCACTATCTGGCAGGAGATGCAAGAGCTTGGTGGACTAGTATCCACAACATGAACCATGGTCAAGTGATGACATGGGAAGCATTCAAAGTCAAGTTCAGCCGCACCCACGTGCCGCAGGGTCTAGTCAATAGAATGAGGGATGAGTTCCGCGACTTGAAGCAAGGAAGAATGACTGTGGTGGAGTACCGTGATAGATTCCTATCACTTGCCAGATATGCACCGGATGAGATCAACACGGAGGCCAAGAAGAAGGAGAGATTCTTGAACAGACTGCATGATGAGATGAAGACTGTCCTTGTCAACGTCTGTTTCCAGGATCTCGAAGAGCTAGTCGACTCTGCCATTCAGATGGAAGGGAAGATTAACCAGAAAAACGACAACCACAAGCGTAGTATGATGCAACAGTCTGGATCCAGCAGTCACCAGAGGTACCGTCCCAACCCCTCACCAGGATATGCACCCAGGAACAATCGACCCCCAATGTCTTGCCCAAGCTACCCCAACCCTAGCGGAGGCAATGTGAAGTCCGAAGGAAACAATCACAAC
The DNA here is from genome assembly GCA_910589775.1 of Avena eriantha. Lineage (NCBI taxonomy): Eukaryota > Viridiplantae > Streptophyta > Magnoliopsida > Poales > Poaceae > Avena > Avena eriantha. The sequence continues at coordinate 338,740,042 of OU342743.1, read as the reverse complement.
TCTGGCAATGCCAACAACTTTAACCGTGCACCTCCCAAGAGCAGCAACAACAACAACAACACTGCACCCAGAACTGGCAGCAATGCTGTGCCTGTCGCCACAAAGGACAAGTCCCAGATCACTTGTTTCGAGTGTGGAGTGAAGGGTCACTATTCCAATGAGTGTCCCAAGAAGACGGCAGCCAATGCCAATGTGAATGCCCCAGCTCAACAACAGCGTCGTGTTCAACCAGGGAGAAGATTTGCTCCAGGGAACCCTCACAACTGCAACAGTTGTCTCTTCCACATGAATGCAGAAGAAGCCCAAGAAGCGCCAGATGTAGTACTGGGTATGTTTTCTATCAACTCAGTTTTAGCAAGAGTATTGTTTGATTCGGGAGCATCGCATTCATTTGTCATCGAAGAATTTGCATGCACTAGTAAGATTCACCCAACCAACTTGAAGCATGTCATGATAGTTCGAATCCCCAGTTCAACAACCAAAGCTAGAAAAATTTGCAAAGCTGTGCCTATCAGAATACATGGGATAGATTTTTATGCCAACCTAATTGTACTTGGAACCAAAGGTTTGGAAGTAGTACTAGGTATGGACTGGATGTCAAGGCATAAAGGACTGATAGACTATGCTAAGAAGGCTATCACCATGACCAGTAGCTCTGGAGTAATAGTAGAGCATATATCTGAAACCTTATCTCGTCAATTCAAGTGCAACAAGAGCCTAGCCCTATCCACCGTAGACCAAGTAAGAGTAGTCTGTGAATACCCCGACATATTCCCAGATGAATTGCCAGGTATGCCCCTGGATAGGGATATTGAGTTCATTATCGAACTAATCCCCAGAACCGGTCCCATAGCCCAAAGACCCTATAGCATGAACCCCTCCGAGTTAGTGGATTTGAAAAATTAGTTGGATGCCATGTTAGAAAAAGGCTTGATTCAACCAAGCGCGTCGGCATGGAGATCACCAGTGTTATTCGTCGACAAGAAAGATGGATGCAACCGTTTGTGCACAGATTACAGAAAGTTGAATGACGTCACCATCAAGAACAAGTACCCATTGCCAAAGATAGAGGATCTATTTGATCAGTTGACGGGAGCCCAGGTATTCTCAAAGATTGATCTTAGGACTGGTTATCACCAACTTAAGATTTGTGCAACGGATATTCCAAAGACCGCCTTTACTACTCGCTATGGTTTATATGAATATACGGTTATGTCTTTTGGATTAACCAATGCCCCCGCTTATTTCATGAATCTCATGAATAAGATCTTTATGAATTTCCTAGATAAGTTTGTAGTTGTGTTTATCGACGACATTCTTATCTACTCCAAGTCAGAAGAAGAGCATGAGCAACATCTGAGAATCATCCTAGAAACCCTGAGAGAGCATCAGTTATATGCCAAGTTCAGCAAGTGTGAGTTTTGGCTAAAAGAAGTAGGATTCCTAGGACATATTGTGTCTGCCGGAGGAGTCTCTGTTGATCCCGCCAAGATCAAAGATTTCGAAGAATGGGAAGCCCCAACCACTCAAACCCAAGTCCGTTCATTTCTCGGATTAGCGGGATATTACCGCAAATTCGTAGAAGGATTTTCGAGCATCGCCAAACCCATGACCCAATTGTTGAAAAAGGACAAGAAGTTTGAATGGACAGACAAATGTGAAGCCAGTTTCCAGGAGCTGAAGAAGAGATTGATATCAACCCCAATATTGATCATGCCAGACATCAAGAAGCCGTTTGATGTATATTGTGATGCATCCCAGATTGGTCTCGGATGTGTATTGATGCAAGAAGGCAAAGTCATCGCGTATCTATCTCGACAACTGAAGCAACATGAGCAAAACTATCCGACCCATGATCTCTAACTAACAGCCGTAGTTTTGGCATTGAAGACATGGCGTCATTATCTGATGGGTAATCGTTGTGCGATTTACTCAGATCACAAGAGGTTGAAGTATATTTTCACTCAGAAGGAGCTGAATATGAGGCAAAGGAGATGGATAGAGTTAATCAAGGATTATGACCTTGACATTCACTATCACCGCGGCAAAGCCAATGTGGTAGCGGATGCTCTTAGCAGATTGCCGTGTAGGCTAAACACTATGATCAAGGAGAAACAACCAAGTTTGTATGAAGAGTTGGAACAGTTTAGAACTGAATTAGTTAGCAAAGGATTATTAGCTAGCATTGAACTTCAACCCACTTTGATTAGCCAAATCAAGGAAGCCCAGAAGGTAAATGAAAGTATCGACGGAATCAAACATCGTATTGGTACAGGAAAGGTACCTGGATTCACTGAAGACGAAGAAGGTGTTCTGTGGTACAAAGGATGTATCTGTGTGCCAGCATATTCGGAGCTGAAGCAAGTTATCATGGAGGAAGCTCATGTTACTCTTTATTCTATCCACCCTGAAGGAACGAAGATGTATCACGATTTGAAAGAGCAATTTTGGTGGCACAAGATGAAGAGAGAAATTGGCAGCTACATCGCCAAGTGTGACATCTGTCAAAGAGTGAAAGCAGAGCATCAAAGACCTGCAGGACTGTTGCAACCATTGCAGATTCTGGAATGGAAATGGGATTCCGTAGGAATGGACTTTATCACCGGTTTGCCTACTTCTAGTAGGGGAAATGACTCAATCTGGGTCACAGTTGATAGACTGTCCAAGGTAGCTCACTTTATTCTAGTCAAGACTACCTACCGAAGTTCGAAGCTAGCAGAACTTGTCATTGGATTGAGGACAAGTACGCCATGAGGGGGTCCTCGAGGCATGCGGAAGAGAGGGGTGTGAGACGTACGGTATTCCGGGATGGTGAGCACACAAGTTTACCCAGGTTCGAATCCGCCAGCTTTGGACGAATCCTACTCCTGCTAGCAATCCAGTAATACGGCAGAGCCAAAATATGGGTTACAAGGGTTTCGCCTGTGCGAGTTGAGATTGTAGACTATTGTGTTGTAAGGTGTTCGCCCTAAAGGCTCTCCCTAGGACGGCTTATATAGATATCCGGCCTAGGGTTTACAGGAGAGATCAATCCGGCTACGACTAAGAGTTGGTTACAGAGTACATCTTGAACTACAAGTAACATTATGGGCCTAAGTCGGTAAGTCTTCTAGGCCTTCTTGTAGCTGGATTGGACTCCGTATTCTCTCTCTCTCTGACTGGGCCGCCCGTGAAGCAAAGCTCTAACCCGAAGTGGGCCACCCTGGTCAGCGAGGAACCGTGAGGATACCCGGAAAGTATATCCCCAACAACAGCCCTCGGAGGCCTCCAAGATCCAAAGTCGGATTTTATCATCGTCTAGCTTGATCTTCGGCTTGCATAATCTTGAAGGATTCCTGAAACTTCACAACAAAAAATACGATCCGGGTCTTAAAAGTAAGTCGGACCTTTCAATAGGTTACTCAGATTTTCCAGCTCGCTTTTAAACTAAGCCGGAACTTGGTCTCTAACGCCGCCTGACACAAGCATGGTCAAGTCACGTCATCTGACAGACGTTCCGTCAGCACGACCGTTGGTGGGTCCGCGGTTCGCGGAACCGAGGCGCCGTTTCAATGCGTGCATGGAGATCGAGGCGACACAATCATCGCGTGGGCCCTTCCTAGTTCTTTCCACGACGCGTGGCGGTTACATTGTAGCTTTTACACGAATCTTGGCGCCGGTAGGTGGATATAAGGGGTTCAGATTTCTTCTTCTCCTTTCCACCAATCCTTTGCCGTTCCTTTCCTCCCAATCCCCATGTGCGCTCAGAGCCTCCTCGCCCCCCCACAGAGCTCCTAGCACCGCCCCTTTTAGGTCACTTTCTCACCGAAGAAAAATGGCTTCATCATCTTCTTCCTCTGGTTTGGCGGCGGTAGCGGCAGCGGCGTCGGCGGAAGCAGCTGCGGAGAAGGAGAGCTTCCGAGGAATCTGGATCCCCTGCGCCCTTGACGGGGACGGCCTCAAGAACGTGGAGAAGGAGGGGCTTCTCGCCGCCGGCGACTGGCGGACCGGCTCCGACGAAACCGTCCCCAACCCGCGCGAGGGCGAGCGTGTCCACTTCGGCACCCATCTGGACCGAGGTCTGTCTTTTCCTCCCTCGGAGTTCTTCACCGAGGTGATAGATCACTATGGAGTTCAACTCCACAATCTTCCTCCCAATTCTCTTCTAGAAATGAGCGCATATGTTGCGCTTTGCGAGGGCTTTCTCGGCATTAGGCCGAGTTTGCTTCTCTTCCGGTATTATTTTCATGTCCAGAGAAATTCCATCACTGCCGGTGTTCCGTACATCACCGGCACCATTAGCTTTTCTCTTAGACAAGACCGGGCATATCCCAAAATTTCTGCCAGTGACTCGGACAAACAATGGCCAGCCACTTTTTTCTACCATAGGGATATTCTGGCTCCCGGAAAAGCTACTGCTTTGCCGGCTTTTGTCGACGGTGCAAAGAGGGATATTCTGACAGCCCAAACCTTCCTAGGACGAGGCTGCTCCAGGGATCTGACTTGGTCCAGTGCTGGGTCTCATGTCGGATCCAGCCACTTCAGTACCACGGGGATAGACTGATGCACTCCATCACGTCTTCCAAAAAAGACTCCCTCCGCATCAGCCCCAAATCCTACACCACTCAAGGCTACATCAGCCAGATCAAGTGGCTGATCAAGGAGCGGATCGAGAGGAGGATTCCAGAGATTTCTCTAGATATGTACACAGCGGAAAACCCCGTGGTGCCGGTAAGCTTCCATCAATACACCTTTTATGCGTTTCAATCTCTAAGTTATATACTACAGTGCTGATATGCTTTCTTGTTTTCAGCTTGCTGACCTCCTCGAGTCGGAGCTTGCTCCACTCGAAGGATATCCTCCTGAGTTTTCTAAGGAGACTGAAGTGGTCCCATTGCCGGACCTTGCACTTAAGAAGCGCAAAGCTCCGACAGTGGCTGTTGGCACAAAGGAAGTGCCTGTTGTGAAGAGGTAACTTTCATTCACAGTTTCCGCCTTTGTACCTTTCTCGAATTTCTTTCAGAGATGTAATGTTTCTGACTTTACTACATTCTCAGAGCAAAGCCTCTCATCAAGGGTAAGGGGAAAGGGATTCCTGCGAAGCCCCTGCGACAGACGAAGCTCACCATAGCTTCTCCTGCCGTGGCTCCTCCAACTCCTGCCCCTCAACCTTCTGCAACTCCGGCGATCATTCCTTCTCTGGTGGTCGCAGAAGATCTGGCTCCTCCAACGGAGCCTACGATCCTTGGGTCGCAGACTGACGTCATCGTGGGTGTGTCAGCTCAAGATAAGGGTGAACCCTCTTCGGGTAATGATCCCTCGGCTGAAGTCTTCGCCGAAAACCTCCTCAGCAATCCGAGACTTGCCAAGTTTGGCCTATCCCAGAAATCTGCAGAGGAAATCCAGCGGCTGGCCAGGCAAGTCCTGGACAAAAGCCATCTATCCCCCGAGGAGGAAACGCAAGAAGCAGAGGACGTCAAGTTCTCTGACCTTCTCGCTCAAGTCCGCCTTCGCGATGAGAGGATCAGGACTGGTGAGCTTCCAACAGCCCCGGTAATCCCTCTTACCCTCGCCAAGAAGGTGGCGGCTGAAGTGAACGCGGGTTTAGACAAACTCACCTGCGAGCAATATGTAAGTCGGAATTCCAACTCTTGTTTTTACATTATGTTATATCATATCCGCTAGCCCCCAAGCATGAAGTAGGATATAGAATCCGAGTTTATGCTTCATTAGGATGCCAAAGAATGAACTAGTGTAGCCCCCAAGGCTCGTGCTGATATTTAGCAAAAAATATTAGCCCGAGTCTTAAGTAGCTTTCTGACTTTGGGTATTCTGACTTACAGAAAGTATGTTCCTATAACCAGGAATTATTATCCAATGTCTGTGATAAGCGGAGAGAGATCAAAGCTCTCCGGCTTAAAAATGCTGAGCTCAAGGTAGCCAAGGATGAAGCCGAAGGCAAACATTTCAAGATTCAAACCTTGTCTTTTGCATTTTCAATGTCGAATTTTTCTGGACTGTTGTTCTTTTTGACTTACAGCGTTGCTGAAACAATCCATTGCTATGATTGAAGAGGCCGAGAACCTCAAGACCCTAGTGGTGGAGAACAAGGGACTTCGCCAAGAGCTGGATAAGCTCAAGGTGGATCATGAAACGAGCATAGCTCAAGTCCTGGAATCCTCCTCCATGGCCACTGAAGAGCGCGATCGCAAGATTCCCGCTCAAGATAAAGTTATCTCGGACCTCAAGAATGAGCTTGGAAGAGAGAAGGACATCTCCCAGGCGCTCCGGGCTGAACTCCAGAGTCTCCGGGAGGAGAAGGCTAAGATTGACGACGTCATTCATGGTATGTTTCCCCTCTCTCACTTATCTTTTCTTCGACTTCTATCATTGTCGGTTTTTTTTCTTAACTTGTTTTGTGTATAGGTCCTCTGAACTTGACGGACTCTTCCTCATTCGAGCCCCACACCCACCGGCTTACCCAAGTCGGTGATCTTCTTCATGACTACCGCCAGTCCCTTGAGAACATTGGTGAGTCCCTCAGGATTCCGGACATGCCAAGCATGTCGGATTTTCATGTGCGGGAGAAGGCCAAGGAGATGCCGTAGCTTGTTCGGGACTGGAACATGTCCTACGCACAGACTGCTGCGCAGAACGCTCTCACCATGGTCATGAGCCACCATGGAAACATGGAGATATGGCAAGTGACCAGAGGGTACTACAAGGTAGACGAAGACGGCCAGGAGCAAGACCTTCAAGCCATCATGCACTCCTGCGCCAGATATGGGTGCCACGTGGCTGATATGACCAGCTACGAGATCCCCTTCTTCACTCGCGTAGCTACTCCGCCACCTCCTCCAGAAGAAGCCGAAGAAGTTTCCGACGATGAACGGACCACCTCGGATCCGGACATCTCGGCACGATATCCGGAGTAACCAACGAGCCGACAACTCCTTCATCTCCTCCTGCATCATAGACCACAAACTTATGTATTATTCTGTGAAAGAACATGATGCATTTGTAAATATTAAGTACTATTGACTTTTGCTAGTGCTAAGCTTTTAATCTATTCAGCACTTTTTGGCTTTTGAAATTTTTGCGTGCCTGAAATGTTCACATAAGCACTTGAAATTTTCCGTCTCTACTTATCGTTTATCTGGCTTTCCGCCTCGTCCCTTTCGTGAGCCGGCTAAACCTTCAGCCGGAAACTTTGCCGAGCAACGGAGCTCAATTGCTAAACCAGTTTAAACTCGGAAACAAAGCCGGCTTCCAGTACCAACAATTCACTACTCAGAAAATACCCGCATCCAGCAATCAGACAAATAACCCAAGTAAAGACTAGAATTTTTAGAGTTATACCCGAAGGTAGCAGTTTTAGAATCAGAAATCTAAACCAGAACGAACATGAACATAAAGTACTTTCAAGCATTCTGGGATTTTCGACTATGACATGATCATTAGGAAATAAGATGGTAAAAACTTGTCAGAAAAACTTTGAGGTAACCAAAACTTTTATTTCTCACAGAACATGTACATATGTATGATTACAAAGAAGGATAAACTAAGAATAAAAGTGACGTAGCTGAGCAATATTCCACGATCTGTCTAACTCATCCGGATTTGTACTGCCTCCAGCTCTCTTTCTCTTATTAGTAGTAGGTCTTTCTTTGACTGGCCTCATGTCAGTTAAGTAGTACGATCCATTGTGCAATACTCGACTAACTAAAAAGGGCCCTTCCCATACCGGGGAAAGTTTGTGCTTTCTTTGTTGCACAAGCCGGAGAACCAAATCACCTTTATTGAAAGATCTAGTTCGGATTCTCTGGCTATGGTACTTGTGAAACTTCTGCTGATAGGCTATAGATCTCATTTCAGCAACGACACGAACTTCTTCGACTAAGTCGAGATCATTTTGTGAAGAAATCTCGGCATCCTCTTCGATATACGCGGCCACTCTAGGAGAAGTATGAATTAAATCGCTAGGAAGAACTGCTTCTGTGCCATAGACCAAGAAGAAAGGTGTGTATCCTGTTGACCTGTTCGGAGTTGTTCGTAAACTCCAAACTACAGAGGGTAATTCCTCTGCCCAAGCCCCGCAGCACGTCGTAGTGGTGCTTCGAGTCATGGTTTCAAGCCTTGTAGAATTAAACCATTTGCTCTTTCGACTTGTCCGTTAGCCTGTGGATGTGCGACTGACACAATGTCAAGCCGGATATTTTGCTCATCGCAGAATTCAGCCAATTCTCTCATGGAAAAGTTACTCCCGTTGTCCATGATAATACTATGCAGATAACCATACCGGATTATAACATCCTCGACAAATCTTTTGGCTGTTGCTCCATCACAACTAGTGACAGGTTTAGCCTCGATCCACTTTGTGAATTTGTCCACCATCACTAAGAGGTGAGTGAATCCACTTGGGGATCGTTTAAAAGGTCCTACCATACCAAGCCCCCAGACCGCAAAGGGCCATGTTATAGGTATTGTTCACAGCTGATCAGCCGAAACATGAGCTTGCTTGGCGTACTTTTGGAAGCCTTTGCATGTCTTGACTAATCGTTTGGCATCTGCCTGAGCTGTAAGCCAAAAAAATCCATGTCGAAAAGCTTTTGCCACTAAAGATTTGGCTGCAGCGTGGTGACCACACTCGCCTTCGTGGATTTCCCTTAAGATTTCCACTCCTTCTTCCGGAGATACACAGCGCTGAAAACCCCCAGAAACACTCCGTTTATGGAGCTCACCTTTAACAATAGTATAGGCTTTTGCTCGTTGGATAATCTTTCGGCTTAGTACCTCGTCTTCGGGTAATTTGCCATCTACCAAATAATCGAGGTAGGGTTGAGTCCAGCTGGGGATTACAGCCAGAACTGCTATCAAAGGTGAGTCGAATTTGGTCAGATATTCCTCATCTACTCCTTTTATCGAGGGAACTTTGAGGTGCTCTAAAAATGCGCCATCCGGGACCTCTTTCCACGCAGAGCCTATTCGAGATAGTGCATCTGCTTCCTCATTTTCTGCTCGAGGGATGTGTTGAACTTCAAACCCCTCGAACAATTTAGATAGATCATCCACAACAGCTTTATATGCTGCCATGTGCTTATTTGCATTACAAATATCCGACACTTGCTGGGCAACAAGATCCGAATCTCCGTAACACATCAAACGTGGGATGCCAATATCCTTAGCAATCCGGATTCCATGCAGCAGTGCTTCATACTCGGCAATGTTGTTTGTCGCTGTGAAGTGGATCTGCAACACGTATACAAGTTTATCTCCTTGGGGTGATTTGAGCACCACGCCAGCCCCCGAGCCCCCTCGAGCCTTAGACCCATCAAAAAAGAGGGTCCAATATTCCGACTCAGGGAGGACCATGTTCTCCTTGGTCTCTGTCCAATCAGCGACAAAGTCAGCAAGGATCTGGGATTTGATTGCTGTCCGGGGTTTGTACTCAATATCGAAAGCTGCAAGCTCTATGCCCCATTTGGCGACGCGTCCTGTGGCATCGCTATTTTTGATTATATCTCTCATGGGAGCTTTGCTCACCACGGTAATTGGATGCTCCTGAAAATAGTGTCGCAACTTACGAGATGCTAGAAACACACCGTAAGCCAACTTTTGATAGTGCGGATACCTTTGTTTTGATTCTGTCAGGACTCGCTGACAAAGTACGTCGGACGCTGCACCAGGTGTTCCTGATTTTCTTCTGGTCTCTCCACTACCATAACGATACTGACAACCTTATTTGTCGCAGCAATGTAGAGCAACATCGGTTCCTGAGGTTCCGGCGCTGCAAGGATAGGAGCAGATGAGAGTACTTTCTTCAGGTCTTGTAGTGCAGCTTCAGCTTCATCAGTCTAGACAAAATCCTTGGTCTTCTTCAGGAGTTTCTATAATGGTGCGGCTCTTTCACCAAGCTGGCTTACAAATCGACTGACCGCAGCAATGCAACCAGTTAATCTTTGTATGTCCTTCAGGCGAGTTGGCCTGGAAATATTGAGAATAGCCTTGATCTTGTCGCGGTTCACCTCTATGCCTCTTTGAGACACGATGAAACCTAACAATTTTCCGATTGGTATTCCAAAGAAGCATTTCTTCGGGTTAAGCATGATGTTGTATTTTCGTAGATTGGCGAACGTCTCCTCCAAGTCGGAAATCAACGTTTCCTTCTTTTTGGACATGACCGTGATATCATCCACGTATGCATGTACATTGCGTCCGAGTTGATCATGGAGGCAATTCTGCATCGTGTGCTGGTACGTAGCTCATGCGTTCTTCAGCCCAAAGGGCATCGTAACAAAACAGAAGGTTCTGAAGGGGGTTATGAATGAAGTCTTGACTTTGTCAGATTCCTTCATCCGGATTTGGTGATAACCGGAATATGCGTCGAGAAAACAGAGGAGTTCCGAGCCTGCCCTAGAATCGATAACTTGATCAATTCAAGGCAGAGCGAACGGATCTTTTGGACAAGGCTTGTTCAAGGCAATATAATCAACACACATCCTTAAATCAATGGTGTCCTTTTTAGGGACCATTATAGGGTTGGCCGACCAATCAGTATGGATGACCTCTTCTATGAATCCGGCTAGCTCGAGCCGCGGTAGTTCCTTAGCTATTGCCTTACGCTTTTCATCACCAAACCATTGTAAGGACTGTTTGACGGGTTTAGCGTTCGGGTTTACATTTAGAGAGTGCTCGGCAAGTTCCCTAGGTACTCCGGTCATGTCAGATGGCTGCCATGCGAAGATATCTTGATTTGCTTGGAGGAACTTGACGAGCATGCTTTCCTATGCGCTACTTAGGCCTACGCCTATCTGGGTCACCTTGGAGGGGTTATCATCCTTCAACAACATCGTCTTCATCTCTTCTGATGCTTTGAACTCCGGATTTGGCTTTGTGACCTCCTTCTTCGTTGCGGGCATCTCGGACGGATCTATGCTCTTCTTGATCTCCTGGTACTCCTGGGCGTGCAACACGGCTTCAGCAAAGGCGGCATTTCCATCTTTGCACTCTCGCGCCTTCTTCGGGTCTCCCCTGATGGTGATCACGCCGTTGGGACCTGGAATTTTCATCATATTGTAAATGTAACATGGACGAGCCATAAAAGCCTAGTAAGCCGGACGTCCGAATATAGCGTGGTATGCGCTCTTGAACGGGACTACTTCGAAGGAAAGTGCCTCCGTCCGATAATTCTTTGGAGTTCCAAAAGTAACATCCAAAGTGATCTCTCCCAGGGAATTAGCTTGTCTTCCTGGGACAACTCCGTGAAAGATCACAAAGCTATGGTTCAGCTGTGTTTCTGAGATCTTCATCCGGCGTAGCGTTTTGACATAGAGAATATTGATGCTGCCACCACCGTCCATGAGGGTCTTGGAGAAACCATAACCGTCAATAAGTGGATTGATGATTAAGGCGTATTTTCCTCGCCTGTGTAGTTTAGGTGGATGATCAGCGCGGTCAAACGTGATTGCCACTTCCGACCAGTCTAGATACTGAGGGACAGTCGGAACTGTTGCATTGAGCTCGTGGAGAACTGCTTTCTTGACCTTTGCTGGTTGAGATCCGAGGAAGGTGACGTAAGTGTCCTTCTTGGTGGGAAAAGTCTTCTTCCTTCCGGCTTGGGATTTGAAGCATCAACTTCCTCCATGTCGGAATCTTCCTTGGTCTCCTTGTCTTTTTCGGGGTTTTTCTTTCCTTTCTTCCGCTTAGCTTTGTAGCCCGCGGTATCATCTCTCTTGATGTCGTCATTAAAACGACATTCAGCGTTGGTGTGGGACGAGCCCCCATTGGCGTCTAAGTGATGCACACATGGGTTATTGGCAATGTCGGCCCAAGTGTAGTTTTTCCTGGTTGTTGCTCTCCTCTGCCTTGGACCCTTGACGTCCCACGGCCACGCCCGCGGCCTCCGCCACGTCCTCCTCGTCCTCGAGACCCGGAAACAGTAGTGACCACTGCTGTCTCCGTGTTGGGTTTTTCTTCCGAGGTATTTTTGCACTTCTGAGCTTGTTGCTTTGGTTGTTTTGCCGACTGAGGCACAGCCAGGACATTGAGTAATCCCTCTGCATCGTTGTCAGCATCTGGATACTTGCTCGCTGTTTCTATCATCTCTCCCAGATCAGTAACCTTGTCACACTTCAAGCAATGGCGCAGTAAACCAATTGGGAGACCTGCGATGAAAGCTTCAATCGCAGTTTGATCGTTTACTCCTTCGCAGGAGTTCTTTGTGTCGGTCCATCGTCCGAGATAATCCTGGCAAGTTTCTCCGGCTTTCTGGGTGCAACGCTATAGGTCTCCAACCGTACAGGGCCTCCGATATGTGCCTTCGAAATTCCGAAAGAACGTACTTTGCAAGTCATACCAGTGGTGGATGTTGTTTGCCGAAAGTTCATTGAGACATGATCGTGCCGTATTCCGCAACATAAGTGGGAGATATCGGGTTACGACCAGGCTGTTTCCGGCTTTAGCGATGCAGCAAGCTTGGAAGAAATCCTGTAACCAGGTGTCTGGCCGAGCAATGCCGTCGTAGGCTTGGATATGTCTTGAGATAGCAAATCCTTCCGGGAATTTTGTAGCTCTGATGCGTGGTCCGAAGCACTTTGGGCCCACGTACACGTCATCGTTTTCATAGCGCCGAGCCTCTATGTTGGAGTTGATCCTGTGCCTTGCGTCATTTGGGGATAGAGATCGTCCCGAATGTCGGCTGCGGCTGCGGTGCCCTGGAGCCGGACTTCGGCTTCTGCCACCACCTCCTCCGCCATGTCGTCCTCCTTGACCTCCTTGGGGGCCGTTGTGATAACTGTGTGGTGGAGAGGGTGGTGCAGCTGGATAGTTTCTGGCTGATCGCCGGCCTCCGTCCGGAGCGTCATTATTCCGGTTCCGGGGAGGTTCTTGACTATGACGAGCCCCTGCCAGCTTGTTCCAGCGTGGTTTCCGTCGTTCCTTCGTCCGTCGTTCCCACCATGGTGAGGCTCAACCGGACGTCTCTCATGTCTAGGAGGTGGCATTCTCTGACGATCCTCCTCCCGACGTTTCTCCTTATCTTCTCCTTTTCAATCGTTGAATTCTCGTCGAGGAGAATTCCTCGGATTCAGTGCAGCGATCGCGTCTTTCTCGGCTGCTGGAAGAACATTGCTCCAGTTATGTGTAGCTCTGCGATCTTGTCCCGACGATTCGGTTCTTGAATAATTGTCTTCCCTGCGTTCGGGCTGATGGTACTACGCCCGAACGTAATGGGATCTTACGTCAGCCCATGCCGGATCTGTGCGACATTGGTTAGAATCCGAGACCAGTTTTTGACTTTTGGACAGGGCGACCTTCTGCTGCTCCAGTCCCTTGTTGAGTAGCTTGATACCCAAGGATATCTCCTCTGGCCCTGGATTAGCTGATAGAATTTCACGAGCTGCCATGGTATTTTTCACTGGTGGTGGGTATACCCAATCTCCGTTGCTATCCTTCCGTGGCTTCCCCATCTCATCTCCGAAAAGGACGACACGGATACGTGGGAATTGGTTGTCATCTATGTGACGCTTCCGTGTCTTCTGATGTAGACGGGACATGTACTCCTTGTTTGACATGCGCTTCTTCTCCACCTTGATGTTTTTGGCTTCATCAAGGAGTTGTTGACGATGCGCTTCTAGGGCCTGGGCCCTTTCATCTAGCTCATCTGCAGTAAGTTCTGCAGCTGTAGGGATAGGTGTGGTTAAAGCGGCATCGATGAGTTTACGCGCACCTTCAGTGATCACGTGACCATCCACCGATGCTTCTTTTTTCGGCTTGTCTGGGATAAGTGCTCCATCCGAGTCTTCTTCGTATTCCTCGGCGATTACCTCCTCTGTGAGGGGGTCTTTTGCCGGGGTCTTGTTCTTCTTCTTTGCCTTCTTAGCAGCGCCGGTAGCAAAAACGTCTTTGGGTCCGTTTCCCGGAGTCAAGCTCTGATCGGTACTTTCGGACATCTGGACTTCGGGATTATCTCCGACGTCCATGCCATCCTGAGCTTTGGGAGAGTGTTCCCCGGATGCTTCATCCATGGCTTCTCCTTCTTCTGCAGCTTTGGAGTTGTACTCCTCTTCATATTCCGCGGAAAACTTTCGGAAATCTGCCGACGTCATGGATTCATCCGAGGATGCGGGAACGTCGGCATTTGTTCCAATTGCCTCCAGCACCGAGTCGGTGTTTTCTCCAGCATCGGCAGAGCCGGATCCGGATCCGACATACCTGACTAAGTGCGATGCGTGCTTCCCGAGGTACCTGCGGCTTTCGCGATCAGCCATATCGAAACTTTTAATGGTTTCGAGGATTGCATCTGCGCTAGCGCCTTGCAGTATCATACGTCTTAGTGTGTACCCGAGGAAAGGCCTGTCTGTCCCGGCATCGTCAGAGCCGGAATCAGTGTCGTTGATATGCTCCTCCTGGATTTCGACTTCCACGGGTGGGTCGATCTGGGATCCGGCTTCTCCAGGGAGATCCACTCCAGATTCGACTTGGACCGTGAGGTCTTCTTCAGGCTCAGATTTCTCCACTATCTCCGCAACTGGTGCGGGCTGGGTGGGATTAGGGTTTTCTGAGATCCGGAACTCTGCCGCCTCTGCGGACAAAGGGGACCCAGAAGATTCTTCTGCTTCTATCATCACCGCTGGGGTGGGTTGGGCAGGTTCAGCGAAACCGATGTAAACATCGATCTCGCCAAAAGACATGATTGTATAAGCAGTCACGGTTTCCCTAGCTAGAATCCAAGTCTCGTCGAGAACGATGAGAGGGATGTTGCTGGCGTAGAGGATGCGACCGACGGCAATGGTCTCGCCGATTCCGATTCTTGCAGATTCCGCTCGGAACGCAGATCCGAAGCTCACTTGACCCACGGTGGGTGCCAACTGTCGTCGGATTGAGGACAAGTACGCCATGAGGGGGTCCTCGAGGCGTGCGGAAGAGAGGGGTGTGAGACGTACGGTATTCTGGGACGGTGAGCACACAAGTTTACCCAGGTTCGAATCCGCCAGCTTTGGACGAATCCTACTCCTGCTAGCAATCTAGTAATACGGCAGAGCCGGAATATGGGTTACAAGGGTTTCGCCTGTGCAAGTTGAGATTGTAGACTATTGTGTTGTAAGGTGTTCGCCCTAAGGGCTCTCCTTAGGACGGCTTATGTAGATATCCGGCCTAGGGTTTACATGAGAGATCAATCCGGCTACGACTAAGAGTTGGTTACAGAGTACATCTTGAACTACAAGTAACATTATGGGCCTAAGTCGGTAAGTCTTCCGGGCCTTCCCGTAGCTGGATTGGACTCCGTTTTCTCTCTCTCTCTGACTGGGCCGCCCGTGAAGCAAAGCTCTAACCTGAAGTGGGCCACCCTGGTCAGCGAGGAACTGTGAGGATACCCGGAAAGTATATCCCCAACAGAACTATATATTGGTAGGATTGTTAGTCTACATGGAACCCCCAAGACCATCGTATCAGATCGAGGAACCCAGTTTACCTCAAGATTTTGGCAGAAAGTTCAGGAAGGAATGGGAACCAAGTTGAACTTCAGCACCGCCTATCACCCACAAACTGATGGACAGACTGAGAGAGTCAACCAGATCCTAGAGGATATGTTAAGAGCTTGTGTTTTGGAATATGGATCAAAATGGGAAGACTGCCTGTCTTTCGTAGAATTCTCTTATAACAACAGTTATCAAGCTAGTTTGCAGATGGCACCATTTGAGTTCCTATACGGAAGGAAGTGCCGTACCCCTTTGAATTGGTCGCAAGTAGGAGAGAGTCAGATCTTTGGGCCCGACATTCTCCGAGAAGTAGAAGAGAAGGTTCACAAAGTCCGTGAGCACCTCAAGACCGCTCAATCTAGACAGAAGAGTTACGCTAACAAAAGAAGGAGAGACCTGACTTTCAATGTCGGAGATTTTGTATATCTCAAGGTTTCGCCATTGAAAGGAACCCAACGCTTTAGTCTGAAAGGAAAGTTAGCCCCCAGATATATCGGGCCTTTCAAGATCTTGAACCATCAAGGAGAACTATCGTATAAGCTGGAACTACTTGAAGAGATGTCAGCCATCCACAATGTGTTCCATATATATCGTTACTTCGCAAATGCTTAGAAGTGCCGGAGAAGACAGAAGTTTTCAAGAACATCGATCACAGAGCTGTGGAGATCAACAATGACCTAACATATCGTGAAGTGCCCATCCATATCTTAGAGGAGGCTTACAGAACCACCAGGACCAGTAGTATCAAGTTTCTCAGGATTCAATGGAGCAACCATACAGAAGAGGAAGCCCCTTGGGAGCGAGAGGATTACATTAGGACAAAGTTCCCAGATCTCTTTAGTGCCTAGTTTCTTTGTAAATCTCGGGACGAGATTTTGTTTAAGAGGGGAAGGTTTGTAACATCCCAAAACTTTAATCCAAGGTTATTAAGATCAGAATCACCAAAATTGGGTTAACAAAAACTTTTCCAATTAAAATTATTAAAGCATTCATGTGTATGTGCATTTAAAATAGGAGTTGATTTGAATTGCCATGGTTCTGTGATCCATTACTTATAAAATGATTCTTAGGTGAAATAAACATCATCTAAATCATTCCCAAACATTTCCCAAAGAAAAACAAATCAAAATGAATAAAAGAAGTGAATGGTCATTTTTGCCAAATTAACTACCTGCCTACTTTGTCTATTCCTAGTACTCAAAACCTAACAGAAACAATTGTGGATCTTTGCACCCCTTGCTAGTACACATAATGAGGTACCAAGGCCCACTTTGTGATCTGCTAAAAACATTCAAACCATAATTTTAAATGGCAGTTTGGAATTGAATCTATTTCATATGGGAAGATCCCACTATTTCAAAACCCACTCAAACAAGCTCAATTTTCAAAA
The DNA here is from genome assembly GCA_910589775.1 of Avena eriantha. NCBI lineage: Eukaryota > Viridiplantae > Streptophyta > Magnoliopsida > Poales > Poaceae > Avena > Avena eriantha. The sequence goes on along the minus strand of OU342743.1, from coordinate 338,723,194 downwards.
CCCAAGCACCCACAGAGTCTCAAGCTTATGTCTAGCACACCCACCAAAAATATTTTCAAAATTCCAAAGTTTATTTCTTGCGGCCATTTTCACAAACACTTGGCAGGCAAGAATCAAAGTCTAAACATAGCTCACTGTTTTGTACAGGGTTTTGCCCCCAATTGATCCCCATTTACTCCCTCTGTCTCCCCTTGATCAAACCAGACCATTAGCACCTCACCCCTTGTCCCTAGCAATTGTCGAGCTACCCCGAGCACCAACTCGCCGGCCAACTTGGTCACCGCCGCAGCAGACCGTCCCCCTCTCTCTCACCTTGTCTACAAGCTAGCCATGACCTCACCACCACCCATTGTCCCCACCCCGAGCCAAGCCAGGCCGTGGACCACCGCCAAACCGCCGTACACTGGCTGTCTGCACCATGCCGAGCACTCGCTAGAGCGCCGCACCCGACATGCGTGCACAAGCCACCGCTCGACCGCATCCCGCGCCCACCGCTCCGCCACGACCTAGGGAGCACGCCGGACATGCCCGTTCGCCGCCCAATGCACCACAGTCACCGCTCGCGGTGGACACCGCCGCCCTGCCGCTCAGAGCGCCAGCTGCGCCCGACCGCATACCACCGTCCCTAAGCCCGCATTAAAGCCCTAGAGCACCGCCAGGAGACCGCGCGTCAATCGCCGCTCGCAGCCTTGCCGCTAGCAGCCCGTAGCCATGTCGCCACCATCACCTGGCCATGCTGTGCTGTCCCGTCGTCGAGCCTATAATAGGAGGGCACCCCCAGCCCCATTCGGCACACCACTCAACTCCCCTCACCTCACTGACCGTCCCACACCTCTAGCCGGAGCAAGGTGAGCAGCAGTTCGCCGGAATTGCACCGGAGCAGGCCGCCTCTGGAGGAGAAGGGCGCCGCTGATTGTGACCACCCCCGGAGCTGCCTCGACCATCCCTGAGCTCGCCGTCGACCACCAGTCCGTTTACCCGCCTCGCCGTCATCGGTGGAGCCCTGGTACGCCCCCTATGCACCCCACCGAGCCACTAGGGTTAGAGCTCGCCGGCGACCTGTTCGTCGTCGACGGCGATCCCTAGCCGTCGATCCCAATTCTAATCCAACGACCCACATCGCCCCGTACCGCTTCGTGCTTTATGAGCCGCTGACCGGTTGACCCCCCCTGTCAGCTGAGCCCCGCGCCACGGAGTGTCACTGGGCCGGCCCATTAGCTTTCCCGCGCAACCTAGTTTCTTTTTAGTTTAAACCTAGTTTTGTCTCTGAGTTTGAAATTAAATCTAGAGAGATTTACAAATCCAAATGGAGTGATTCCAATTTAGCTAGAAAGCTACTGAAAAGATCTACCCAAGCCTGTTGGATTTAATTCAATCAGAGTTAGAGATCTCTCCTAGTAAAAATAATAAGACAGAAGCATTTCCACCTTGCAACATTTTTATAAAATCAACCAAGATAGATTTTGAGTTGATTCCAACTCTCAAAAATCACATTTCACTATATCTATCTGAATATGTAACAACATTAAGGTTTACCTAGAGTGACTTTGGAATAGTACCAAAATAATGCTATATAGGCATTTCTAGTCACTTTAAATCATTAAATAATGAACTTAAACCAAAGTAATTCTGATCCAACCCTTAAATCACATTTTCCACATGTTAGAATATGTGGTGATGACATGTGTCTACATGATCCCATATTTGAAGTGGTGAATATTAAATCTTAGTTAATTTTTCAATGAGTAGAAATTACTTTTCTAAAATAAAAAGGATGAAACTATTGGATAAAACTTGTGATGCTTGTGATGATAATAGATCATCAACTATATGCCTTGGAGTGCTAATTAGACTAGTTAAGTATTGTTTGGTGATAGTGTACTCCGTATGTATTTATAGACGATAGTACCGACCAAGTCTACGAGGAGGAGTTCTACCAAGAAGAAGAAGAAAACTTCAACCACTGCACCAACCAAGGCAAGCCACCATTAACAATGCAAGCTAACACTTGCAATATAATGCTTAGCAAGCTAGGACTAAACTAGATGATTTAGCAAAGATGCTGTAGGCATGCTTTAGTTACACTTCCTTGACTAGTAATTACCCCAAGTATTATTTTCCAAGCTTTACTTCCTTTACTTTACGCAAAGTTATTTACTTGTTTAGAAGGTAGCATAAAGAATATAAAACTTGGCCTATATAGAATCCTTTAGATGTCATTCTATGGCATGAGATTGATCCCATCTTTTCCACCTTAGTGAACACTCTTAACTTAGTAGTTTGTAGTAGATAAAATCATGAGTCACTATAGATGGGAGCACTTGGTGAAAATGAATTATGAAAACCTTGGAATGATGAGTCATCCTATTGAGATGTTTTGACATGTGTTGAGAAACACAAATGGATTATGATGATGAAAATGTTGAGGCATGAGCTTTAACCCTTTTATAAAACTGATGGTTGGATTCGGATGCGATACCATTCCAAATTTATCGTACAACCACATTACCTGAATTGGGTAAGGCTTAGCCAGAAGTTTATATGCATTAGTATTAGTTCCCTCGCGGGAGAGGTTTGAGGTGAGGCTACCTCTCAATGTTGTCCACCTATGCAGTGCCCAGGATGACAGATGGTCATGGTTGGGAGGCCATGCTCATAGGAGAGGTGCTGATACTAGGGTGTGTAAAGGAAAGGTTATGTTTGATTATCTGCATACTAAGTATGATGATTTAGGGTTATCCCTAACAGATGTATTGAATCTTGTGGTGAAAGTGTACCACCTCTGCAGAGTGTCAAACTATTCGAATAGCCGCGTCTGCGGTTATGGACAGTTGGTGTGGGCTCCCCAGATTATTCATCCGAGAAAATCCCTGTTATACATACATCCACGTTCCCATGATCAGTGAGGCGTGGAACATAACCGACAGGTATCATTACAACATCCGAAACATAATGAATTACAAGACTTACATAAATGCCATTATGGCTACATCATCATTAGCAGCGGAACATCACCAAGCGCAGAGCCCAATCGTGCCTCAACCTACATGCAGCTAACTGGGAAGACGACCTAGCTCGCTGGACATCATCTGATTTCTCCCAAAGTCGAACCTCTGAAAGTCTGGCCAAGTAGATAGCTAGGGACAAAGCCGTGAGTACTTTTGAATGTACTCGCAAACCACCAAGATAAGTGCAAAAAGGAAATGCAATTCTGGCTGTGGCGAGATAGCTCTATCTGGGGTTGCTTTTGAAAAGCCTAAACTAAGTTTGAAGTTATGGAATCTCCATATCTTTGTTGAAAAAGAGTTTTGAAAACATGCTTCTGTTTTATAAATCAAGACATCTCCACATCTTTGTTGAAAAAGAGTTTTGAAACAGTTTTGTAGTTGAAAACCCTTTTTAAACATCTTCAACCCCTCGGGTCAAAACAAAGCTTTCGAACTCGAGTTCCCCTGGAACCTTCGTCCTCTTCGTACTTGTTTTCCAAACAAGCACAGTTTGCGTACTCCTAGCCAACACCTTTACAACCATCCTTGACCGTGGACACAGCTATTCGAATAGGTTATACTCTGCTGAGTTTGCGCACTTTCCCCACAAGAATAAATACATCCGCCGGGATACAACCACGACCCACTACCACTGTAGATGGGGGTCCGGATAATCAAACCTAACCTTTTGCTTGTCTACTCTAGCAAAGGCATGCTTTTCCTCTTGGGTTTGTCCTCCCCGGCAACGAGTATGTGGCTCCCAGCCATAGTCCTTCCTTCCGTACACGCGCATACCCAAGCCGCAACTTGGCGTATACCTTAATTCTGGAGACTCCACTTCCTTCCGTACTACCAAAGTCATACCGTCTGCGGGAGACCCAATTGTTGCACCGGCCTCCTGCCAGTTCAGGCTCACTCTTGCCGAAACAAGCAACAGACTTTAGATCCTTGATCTAGTGGCGCGTGCCCGGAATTCCAGTGATCTCTTCATATAAGCATGGTAGAAGTTCCTCGGCTAATGCTGACAAACTACGAGTTAAGCCCCAACACCTGGGGTAATGTGGTTGTGCAGATAAAATTGTTCCAGTAAAGGTGTAGAACATCCCATCACACTTCTACTTCTCATCATCGCCATTTCTTTTGCTAAAACATCCGCTTGGAACGATGCCTTTTTCCAAGGGTTTTACAAAAGGGTTTTGAAACATTTGTGATGGGGTAAAGCCCAAAACAGTTTATTTTCTCAAAACCAGGGTTGCCAAGAAGGTAGGATGCTAACCATCATACTCTCGGTCTAAATGGGATAAAATGATAGGTTCATCGGGGTGGTGCCTCGAAGGACACGAAGTCATAACTTGGAGGAGCCAAGTTACTATCGCAGTATTTGTAAAACAAAACATGCAGGTAGATAATGCAATTTAGAAAGAGGATACAAACCAAGTAAAAGAGAGTAGGACATGTATCAGAGTTCAGGAGTGGTGGCTTGCCTGTGATCAGCAATAAGTCCCTGGACTTCTTCAGATGACCAAGAATACCAAATAACAATAATAAGAAATCCCTTCCTTCTTGTCGTCAGACACTCACACTATCATCTTCATCGAATATACCTGCAAGTAGACAATACCAGAATCAACACAAGGCATACAAGTATCAAACCATACAGCAAACAATCATAAGAATTATTACTGAACTTGGGGTCGGTTTTGGAGAGGTTGGGTATTGGTGGGGGAATTACTGATTTGCTACTTTAGTGTTTCTCTTTTGGAAGATAGGTGTCAAGGCTAGATATCAAGAACTTGTATTAGGGTTCTGAGGTCAGTAGGATACCAATGTGCAAAAGTGATATCCTTAGATAGGTCTTGTCAAGACAAAACCATCACAAGTGGTTTCACTTGATTATCAATTTCCTAGAGTTAGTTATGGTTTTTAAAGTGGATTAAACTCTAGTTTGAGGAAATAATGCACCAGAAAAGTACTGAACCACCTAGAGTTGGTATCTTGTCAAAAGAATTACCAGAATGCCCTCAGGAAATTCCCAAAGGTAGTTCTATCTGGTCTTTCTCTTTTTCACCAGATAAATTTTACAGGAGCTATTGAGTTGGTTCCAAGGGCATGTGTTAGGTATTTAAACTACCTTTCTGTAGAAATTGGATTCACTCCTTTTGGAGTTGCCAAACTCCTAGAGTGATTTAATTAGTGAACAAACTCACTACAGAAGTATTTAATTCACAAAAATTCAACCAGAGCTCAATAAATTCTGAGCTGATGGGGTTGGGCATATACTGATGCTAGAATGTACTGGGAGGTGGAATCATGTCGATACCACATTTGGTTCGACTTGGGAATTTTATCTTAGACAGAAAATGCTAGTTTTGTTATTTTTGCTAAAGACAACCTACTGTTCACCTTGGCATAAGACTGGTGCTGGATGATAGGTATGTCAAATACTTCTCAAAGAGCCTTGGTTCATCTCAAATGGAGATGTGAAACTCTCTGAGGAAAATAATTTGTGTACCAGATACATTCTAGCAGAATAATTACTAGTAATTAGAGAAAATTATTTTGAACTTGAGGTTGCCTCTGCATGTTTGAGAAGACATCAAAGTACTATTAGAAATTTAGATCTAGGCATTTGGACTTGGTTACCAATTTATTTGGATTAAATCCTAGCAAGAGCTTTTCTGGAATAAATGGATCTGCCAAAAGAAAAAGAAAAAGAAAAAGGGTGCAATGGGTCGGATCTAGGGGTGAACTGGGCCGCAGAGAGGCAGGCCGGCCCAAGGCGGGGCAACGCGACACGCGGGAGCCCACGCTTAAATCTGACAAGCAGGGCCCGGCGGTCAGCGGTGGAGGGCGCCGAAGCGGTATCAGCCAGATCTGGCCGTTTGCTTAAGTGGCGATGGACGACCCGCGCTCATCGTCGTCGCAGCGACAGAGCGCCGGGGACAGAACCCTAGCACACCGGAGAGGGAGGCGGGGAGCTCACCAGGCGGCTCGGGAGGCAGCGTGGAGGGTGCAGGGCGACGCGATGGTCGACGACGAGCCGAACGAGGGGCGGCACAATGTAGTTTGACGCCGGGAAGTAGGTCGTGCGACGACGGCCGAAAGTAGACTCGTCGGAGCTCGGCGGCGGAGGAGAGGGTCCTGGGCAAAAAGAAGAGCACCGTCAGGTAGAGGAGGAGGAGGGGAACTCATGGACTGACATGCAGAGGGAATGGGGCAGAGGAGAAGGTGTCTTGCTCGATTTTCTTGAGGAGGCCAAAGCTTCCTCCTCTCCTTCTCTTGGGCAGCACAGAGCTGGGGAGAGGTAGGGAGTGCTGGGGGAGGTGAGTGGGAGTGAGAGGAAGGAAATGAGGGCAGGGCGAGCTGGGGAAGGGCTGCTGGCATTTATACCAAGAGGGGGAATATATGGGGTAATTTACCATGTTGGACAAGGGGGAGGGCAACGCTAGCCAGTGATTGGTCCAGGGGGAGGTGGAGAGGGGCATGATGGGCATTTGGTCTTGCAGGGGCAGAGTGGGGAGCTATGGTGATTAAATGGGCAAGATCCTTGTAAGATTTTTGTGGCATATCTCTCTCTTACTACTAGTACAAAGGAAAATGGGGATTTGTTGGGATGGAGCTATAGTGGTGGTCGACCAAGGATGTGTCCTGGTGCTAATGAGAAGCATTGAGCAAGGTTGAATGAGAATTGGAAGTGGTTTGAGTAGTGGATTTGCTTGATTGACAAATTTGATACAATTGATGGTTGTGGAGGAAGTCCAAAATATTGCATTGGAACTGAGGAGGAAATGGTACTGATAGATAGATGAGGTCATGGTAGTCTCCTAGGATTTAGTTGAGATTTTTCATAGGAGTTTTTGTCCACTTAAATCCAATTAATCAAAAAGGGCAGAAGTGGTTTCTAGAAGATAATTTGATAAATTTGTATTGGACAAGGGTGTATTTTGATGTGGAAGGATCCCAAATGTGATTACACACTTAGGGGAATTTTCCCATGATTTATTGGGAATTAAAAGTATTTAAAACAATTATTTATTCCAAATCAGCCATTTAAGAAAATGGGCAAAAAGAAATAATAAAGCTTCTCAAAAATATTTATTTTTGAGGTGGGAAGGTGAGGTATGACATAATGAACTTACTTGAGCCAAAATTTAGGTATGTTTTTTGGTAAAAACCAAACTTTCCTTTGGGGAGGGAGTTTAGAGATTTTGACTATTTAAGGAATTAAATAGTTTTGGTGCCATAATAATTATGGATAATTATTTATGAATATTGAGGATCAATGTAGATTTGTCTACAAGGTGTAGAAAGCATTTGCAACCTTGTGGAATGAAATTTCCAACTTGAAAAGGATGGAAAACAATGAGTTGATGATCTAGGGTGATGTTATTTTTATACCACCAAAACATGCTTGCATCTTGGAGCTTAGAGCTCACCTTTGTGCAAGGGATAGATGGGTGAGTAGAACAAGTAATATAGATTATCATGGCAGGAGGAGTTTGAATTAATAGCATTTGGGATGATCTAGAATTGATGGCAAACTTTGTTGAAATTAAGGCTGCCATGCAGAAAGTGTCATGAAGCCTTCTGAACCAAGTGGGTTTAATAAGCTCAATGGTCCACTTGGAACAAGTGAGGTAGTTTTTGATAGAACTCAAAGAGTAGAACACAACCAGGCAGAAGGATGGTCCAAAGTAAGTTGGAGAGTGATGTGAGCTTCTACCAAAGTAGGCATGATGACTAGTTTTGCAGGAAATGTTATTTTCTTGTCTGCAAAACCATCATGGACAAGTGGGTTGGAGGAGGATCTAACCAAGGGAAAATGTGGGACTTGGTAGTCCTTAGTGTGTTTAACAAGATGGTTCAGATGCATTTCCAAAAATGCACATGGTTTGAGAAAAGGAGGCATTCAAAAAGGTGATGCTGAAACTGTTTCCGGACTTGGTCAAATTTGGCAGTTTTGAGGATTTTGACTAGAGTATGAGAGGGAGTGTTCTTGAAGGAGTTGCAGGGTATCAAATCATTAACAAGTGGTTGATATGGAAGTGTAGATTTAGTAGAAGAGATCCATGCTTGATATTGGTCTTCAAGGACTTGGAGTCATCTAGAATGGGAAATCTCAGAATTGATCTGGTTAAGGGTTTTAGATGATCACCTAGTGGCTAGGGATCACATATAGGTTTGTAGTCTTGCTTAGGGGTTGATGATTTGGAAACACCTTGAGCCTAGTGATGAGATCCTAGGGTGGCTCATACTACTTCCTAAGCAAACAAATCAAACAGCAGATCAAAGCAACTCATTAGACAGCAAATCAAGGTAACTCATCTTATAAACAAATCAACTACTCTAGGGTTACCATCAAGCTTAGCTTGAGGGAAGATTGGGGCATTTTGAAGAGGTTGAGTTTTGAATAAGGTGAGAGTCCCTGGTATCTCTACCAAGAGTAGAGGTCAAATGTAGGAGGAAAGAGGTTTAGGGAACACTAGAGATCAGATTAGTTGAGTGTTCTGACTTGAAAACATAAGGAGATTGTATTATATATCTCTCCATAGTTTTGTTAATAGAAGCTACCAAAATAGTTTTGGGTTACATAGGCATCTTGGCTCATGCTTTGAAATGCCAGAACGTTTGAGAATATGTAAAGTAAGCCAAGATAGTTTTGGGTAAAAAGCTTTTGTCAACTGAGGGTGAGGTAAGGAGTATCCTAAGATACACATCATGAGCACAAGTGCAAGCAAACAACAAGCAAACACTGCACCAAAGCACAAGAAAAAGTTTTTGTTCCCCCTGATTTTTGCATTCTGGACAGATAATCAGGGTTGCTGAAATTGGGATGTTACAGTTGGAATGGCCATACTGTTTCGTTGTCAGATGTTTTCCAAATAACTTATGAAATGAATGATGAATCTTGACTTGTACACAACAGAGTTGTGACTATGACACTAGCTTCCCAACTTAAGTGATTCTGGAACTTTATTTTATCTTTCTTTGCTTCTGAACTCAGCTCAGGTTTCAAACTTAATTTTATAGTTAAACATAAAGTTAGCAGTGTAACTTAGAATGATACTACTTGTTAGTGGTAGTTTGCGAGTATTTAAAGAGTGCTCATGGCTTTTTTCCCTGTCTATTCTCATGGCCAGGCTATGAAGGAGACTACCAAGATGACAGCCAGTAGGACAGCTATGATAGCTAGGACTATCTGCCTTCATCAGCATTGCCTGTGTCCCTGAAGATGGACCCCACCGCTACGCTTATCTTTTATTTCCGCTGCTTGTTGTATTAAGACTGGATCATGAGATCCTTATTTGTGTAAAACCTTATGTATGGTTTGTAATGGATGATGTACTGTGATATCCAATCTGTTATGTCTCGCAAAAATGGTAATCCTAGGATTGTGATGAAAGACATAACAGGCATCTGGGATTAAAAATCCGGGTGTTGACAATAAGGAGATGAGTGCGATGTCGGTGTACCTCCCCCCAAGCTTAGGCTTTTGGCCTAAGTGGGTATCAATTCCAAGCTGGCCAGGATGAAGTGTCACCGTGGTACGACGAGGAGGTACCCTCGTCCTGGTGCGAGCTCGAGTACATCCCTCCATAGTGCGCGGAGTAATCGTAGGAGGGTACATCCTCCTGATGCTGCTCGTGGAAACCCAACAAGCGAAGCTGCTCGCCCACCTCCCCCTTGGATCGCGACCATGGTCTCATGTGAACACTAAACAAAGAAGACTGTGGCAAAGGGATCTCCCTCTCATCCCCATCAGTGAACAACATCCTATATACTAGACTGTCCAAATCAGAATCAGAAGTGACAAAGTGATGAGTTTTCATAGCAAAAAGGTCAAGCCTTTGTGGTGCCAATACAATATCATTGGGGTCCACTGAAAGCCCTAATGCAATGACCATACATGAGGCAATGATGCCCCCATAGATAGGTCCCCTAGAAGCTAGGCGACGAGCAATAAGCGAGCCAAGGTTGTACCGAGTATCATTGTTGAGCGCAGCAGCAAGGAAAGCTAAATGATAGTTGGAGATATTACTTGTGTTCTTCCTACCAAGTACGCTAGTAGCAAGATAATATGCAAAGTATCTAAGAGCAGGGAGTTGGATGTTTCTTATCTTTCCGCGCTGTGCCACGCGCTAATCATCATTGGTCACCCCTCGGTAAAGCTCCAGCAAATCAGCGGGTCGCCCTTGAATTTTCTTCACGGTCCCTGTCATGCTTACACCTACAACACTGCAAAATCTTTCCAATGGCATGGTAAAGGGCATATTATAAATTTTGGAAGAGACAGTTGACTGATAGGGTGTGTTAGTAAACGCAAAGCTCTCAACAAAGGTTTTGGTGAGCATAGCGTATTGCTCACTCTCATCTTGCATATATGAGGTCAAACCAACCCTCTCAATCAGTAGCAAGAAATCATCAAGAATCCCTGCAGCTTGTAAGAAAGTAAAACAAGGAAAAGTAGATGGGTGAGCATCCCCATCATCCCTTTCATTGCCAATACGAGTTGCAATGAGATCTTCGTTGTATGATTGCCTAAACTGAGAAGCTGATCTTGAGGGCCATGACCTCCTAGGTGCATCCCTCTCAAATATCTCTCCAAAGGTATGGTTGTTCATGCTTGGTATTTTGAAATTTAAATACCTATTAAACAAGTGATTGCAAAGTGATAATGAAGGGTACTACTCATAGGGACTTGTAAGAGGCCTAAACATGCATCAAAACTATATCTCTAAGCATCAAACAAGCTTACAAGCTCTCATAACCTGTCACCTACAACAACAAAATACTCAAGATATAATCCACTAAACACAAATCTACTTGGACAAGAGGAGGAGTCACATACCGGAGAACAAATGCTCCAAATTTCAGCAACAAAGATGGACTGAGCAAGGAGATCAAAAAATCGAGAGCAAGCACAGCAAGAACGCGATTTTGAGCAATGAACTGACGCTTACTCGGGAGAGAGAAGAAAGTGGCAGGTGAGAGAGTTAGTGGAGGGCCAGGGGTGGCCCACACCATGGCATGGCGCCACCCAGGGCAGGCCGCACCACCAGGTGGTGTGCCTGCCTGGTGGGTCCCCGTGGTACCTTCCATGCACTCCTCTGCCCCTTTTTCACGAAAAAATTTAATACGAATTTTCTGGAATTTTTCGAGACTCTTTATTTTGGGCAATTTTCAGGCATAGATGAATGAATTTCTGACAGACAATTTTTTTTTGGAATGATGTAATGACAAAACAAGGCTAGAACTACATGAGTTCTAAGACACTCTAATATGCAAGCAACTAACAACAAATAGGAAAACCAAATGAAAACAAAAACTAAAATGGATAGAATAGAAGTAAACGGAGATAATCATAGTGAAAACATTGTTTTGTTCAACGAAATCCTTTTGTTAACAAGGTTGATCAGGTCTTGTTACCAAAACAATTTCATATGAGACAAAACTTTGTATTCCACTAATGATTATGTTACCTCAACCTTGATAGCAATGGTCCCAATCATAATAGTTTCAAATTTTTCTCTTGGTATGGGACAATATATCTCTCCAACTTGAATGCCCTCAACATGTTCAATTGAATTCAAACCATAAGTCCATTCAATCTTCTTGGGGAAATAGATGGTATGTTCCTTGTCATTAACATTGAAAGTCACCTTTCCTTGATTACAATTAATAACAGCTCCTGCAGTATTAAGAAAAGGTCTCCCAAGAATAATAGACATATTATCATCTTCAGGCATTTCAAGCACAACAAAATCAGTTAATATCAAGCAATTATGAGCCACTTGAACAAGTACATCCTCACATATACCAACATGAATAGTGGTAGATTTATTAGCCATTTGCAAAGATATATCAGTTGGTATCAGTTTTTCTAGTTGAAGCCTCTTATAGAGAGAGAAAGGCATAACACTAACTCCAGCTCCCAAATCACACAAAGCAGTTCTAACATAACTATTATTAATAGAGAAAGGGATAGTTGGAATCCCTGGGTCTCCAAGTTTCTTAGGAACCTTACCATTAAAGGAATAATTAGCAAGCAAAGTAGAAATTTCTTCATTAGGGATCTTCCTTTTATTCGAGACAATATCCTTCATATACTTTGAGTAAGGAGGCAACTTAATAGCATCAGTCAAAGGAATTTGCGGGAATAAAGGTTTCATCCACTCACAAAACTTATTATAGTGTTCATCTTCTTTTGACTTGTGTTTCTTATCAGGGAAAGGCATAGGTTTTTGGACCCAAGGCTCTCTTTCACTACCATGTTACTTAGCAATAAAATCTTCTTTAGTGTATTTAGTATTCTTAGTGTGCTTTTTAGGTTCTTCTTCAACTTTTTCTTCATTAGGAACTTCATTTTCTTCATTACCACTTTCAGTTTCAGCATCAGAGAAAAATATACTATTAGGATCTATAGCAAGTTTAGAGGGTTCTACAACAATTTTATGTTTCTTTTTCCTTTTCTTACAAGTAGAGTCACTATTTTCAGCTTGTTGAGAATCCTGATCAATTCTTTTGGGATGCCCCTCAGGATATAGAGGATCCTAGGTAGCAGCACCACATCTAGTTCTAATTTCATAAACATGTTTTTATTTAGCAGCATTAACTAGCAAGTCTTTTTGCACTTTAATGAGTTGATCTATTTGAGTTTGAACCATTTGAAAGTGTTTAACAATCATTTTAACATCATTAGAGGTTATTTCCACAATATCTTTTAACTCAACAATAGCTCTAGAGTTTCCATTAGATGATTTTGCACCCTTTTATTAAAATTATCTTGCTTAACAATAAAGATATCGAATTCTTCTAAGCATTGATCAGGATGTTTAGAGTAAGGGATATCACCTTCATCAAAGTGTTGGAGAGAGTGTACCTCAATAGTGGATGAGTAAGGAATATGCTTACATAATTCTTCTATAGGAGGTAAATTCTTGACATCTGCAGCTTTAATTCCCTTCTCCTTAAGACATTTCTTAGCTTCCTTCATCACTTCATCATTTAATTCAATAACTCCCCTCTTCTATGATGTTGGAATAGGCACTGGAATAGTTGGTTCATGTATGATTACTTTAGGTATAGCTGGTTCAGGAGGAGTCCAATCCTCATAGTTCTTGCTTATTTTAGCCATTAATTCCTCAGCTTCCTTGGGAGTCCTATTCCTGAAAACACAATCAGCACAACTATCTAGGTATGTCCTAGATTATTCAGTTAGTCCATTATAAAATATATCAAGAAGCTCATTCTTTGGTAATGGACTTCCAGCCTGTGCATGAATCAAAGCACAAAACCTTGCCCATGATTCAGGCAATATCTCTTTTTCTCCCTGTTTAAAGTCAAAAAGTTCCTGCAAAATAGCATGTCTAGCACTAGGAGGAAAATATTTCTGCAGGAAAGTACTAATCAAGCAATCAGGGCTATCAATAGATCCAGGAGGTAAATTGCTAAACCAAGTTTTAGCTTCTCCATTCAGTGAAAAGGGGAAAATCTTAGCAACAAAGTAAGTACGCATCTTAATATCATCAGAAAACAAGCCACTCATGGTAGAAAGCTCATTCATATGTGCTACCGCACTTTCATTCTTAGTCCCACAAAAAGGTTCTTTCTCAACAATAGCTATGTAAGATAGACCGAGAGAGAAATCATAATCTTTATCTTTAATATTTATGGGAGAAGCAGCAAACTTAGCAATAGGAGACAATTTGGGTCTAATAGTACGCCTCTCAAGGAGACTCTTAGCAGCGCTCCTATCATGGGTGTTTTTACATTCTTTAATAAATTCATCGGTCATCTCAACATAACCATCTTCAATATCATAACTTTCACTCGACTCAGGTGAACTAACAGGTGTAGTAGTGTCTTCATTAGGAGTTTCAGTATTTCCAGCTATAGTTCTAGCAATCGTAGCATCTAGGAAAGGACCTAATGAACCACTCTTACAAGCATAGTAGAAGCAGCATCATAAGTATCAGAAGTTTCAGATTCAGCAGTAGTAGCAGTGTGTGTAGCATGTGTATGTGGTGGTGTAATGAGCTTACTCATAACAAATGGTGAATCAAGAGTAACAGAGGTGTCTAGAACCGTACCTCTTCTTGTAGTGGATGGTAAAATAGGAACCTTGCCATCACGAGACTTACCCATGATGGATGGATAACAGCGAACAATAGAGAATCCAAGTGAACTTGATAAATAAAGCTATGCTCCCCGGCAACGGCGCTAGAAAATAGTCTTGATGACCCACAAGTATAGGGGGTGTATCGCATTTTTTTGAGGGAAGTGAAACCCAATTTATTGCTTCGACACAAGGGGAGCCAAAGAATATTTATGAGCCTTAATAACTGAGTTGTCAATTCAGCTGCACCTAGAAACAATCTTGCTCACAGTAGTTTATCAGTAGCAACAGTTTTGTAGTAGGAATAGTAAAGTAATAGCAGTAGTAAAAGTAAAGACAACAGTAACAGTAGGATTCGAGTGTGGTAGACATAGGGATGGATGGACGGGCGTTGCATGGAAAAGAAAATTCACATGGCAATCAGAACATAGGGCAATTGCAGATAAATAAGATAAAGCATCCAAGTACAAGATAATCCTAGGCATGTGTTCCATATATAGTCATACGTGCTCGCAATGAGAACTTGCACAACATCTTTTGTCCTGCCAACCCGTTTGTAGTGGGGCCTCAAGGGAACTACTGGCAATTAAGGTGCTCCTTTTAATAGAGCACCGGAGCAAAGCATTAACACTCCGTGAACACATGTGATCCTCACATCAAAGCCATTCCCTCTGGTTATCCCGATTTCTGTCACTTCGGGGCCATTAGTTTCGGACACAATGTGTGTATACAACTTGCAGGTAAGACCAAAAACAGTACTATAATAATGAATCAATAACATGTTCAGATCTGAAATCATGGCACTCGGGCCCTAGTGACAAGCATTAAGCATAACAAGTCGCAACAAAGTCATAAAGCACTAATAGAAGATACTAGGCACCATGCCCTAACAATCTGATGCCATTACATGAACGATCTCATCCAATCCCTACCATCCCCATAGCCTACAGCAGGGGATTACTCACTCATAGATGGGGGAAACATGGATGGTCGATGGAGAAGCGATGGTGATGATGATGGCGATGATCTCCTCCAATTCCTCGTCCCGGCAGGGTGCCAGAATGGAGTTTCTGGTGCTGTTTCGTGGAATCTGGTGGTGGCGGTGGAGCGGAACTCCTTTTGGAAAAACGTCGAACTCACCCAGAGTTTTTAGGTCAGAAGGCTTCTTATAGGCAAAAAGGGAGACCGAGGGGGTGTCTGGGGCAACCATACCACCCCCTGGCGCGACCTGGGCTAGCCCGCGCGGCTAGGTATCTTGTATTCTGGCTCCGGGAGTCTTCTGGTGAAATAGGATTTTCGGCATATTTTCTGGGATTTTTCCTGATAGTTGATTTTCTACACAAAAAGTAGACACCAGGGCAATTCTGCTGAAAATAGCGTCAGTCCGTGTTAGTTGCATCCAAATCACACAAGTTTAGAAAAGAAACAATAGCAAAAGTGTTCGAGAAAGTAGATACGTTTTGGACGTATCATGTGTCCAATTCGATTTGTTTGGAAGGGCATATGCGGCATGTTCATCTACTTCACCCAATGAGGTGCGGTGACCCTGTACACCAAGGCATGATATAGTTGACATAACACACATGAAACATCATTTCAAAAATATTACATCTTTCATGGTAGTACAACAACACAAAATGTGGGTCCAAGATATAACTATAGAATTACAACTCAATACCATACAAAAGATTTTCGGAACCTCCTCGATATAATAAGGTAAGTTCCTAGCAAGCAAAAACTAAAAGATCCAACTCGTAGACTATACTAGAACTATATATGTGTTTATATCTAATGGCTTGCTATTGTTGGTAGAACAATTCTCTACTGATATAGGTTCTATTGTCTAGGGGTTAGTCTCTTTCTACTCTTTGTCTTCGTCTCCATCATACTTGATGCAGTTGTTTACTATTTTGACTCCATTGGGTGAGTTATGCCCCTTGTAGTAGTCTACTCCAACTCCAAGTTTGTTGGAGGTTCCTCCTGATATCATGGTCTAAGAAAGGTGAAAGGACGCCGATGTTACCAAGAGGGGGTGAATAAGCGATTTAAAACTTTCGCGATTTTGGTTTGAATGAATGCGGAATAAGAGTAATGTTTAATTTAGCAAGCACAAAAATTATATATGCTAGACTCAACTATGTGCATCGGTGACTTATGCTAAACAAGTTACACAACTATGTGCATCGGTGACTTATGCTAAACAAGTTACACAACTATGTGATATTAAGATATATTATTTCAAACATGAATACTACCACAAGATAAAGGCATAACTAAAAATTCTTGGGTATAGAGATAATGGAGACACACGAAGACGAAGAACAATTTTGTTTTCTTCTTTCTCAGAATCACCGAAAAACTTCGTCTCGAAACATCTGGACCAGTGACAATGGGAGATTCACGTGAAAACTAATTTATAAGATTTTTTTCCACGGGTATTACCCAAGTGTACAACTGATACCACCGAATATATTGTATTCCTCGTTTAGGAAGCCTTATGTATATGACCGACACTTTCAACTATAGTTGGGTTAAAACCGTTAGAGTATATCATGGTTTTGTATTAGAGTATAACACAGATTGCTATATTTGGTAGTTTAGGATTCTATCTCTACTAGGTTTTTTAGTCCCCATGTATTCTAGTACTATATAAACAGTCCAGGGGCTCACAATATAATCACGCAATGCGCAATATTAATCTAGCAATACAATCAACTATTATTGCCTTTATGGTATCAGGGCCTCTTATTTATTGACCTAGGGTTTAGTGAAGGGAATATGCCCGAGAGACAATAATAAAGTGGTTATTATCTTATTCCATTTTTATGATAAATGTTTATTTCTCATGCTATAATAGTGTTAATTGGAAATGTTAATACATGTGTATTTAATAAACAAATAAGAGCTCTTAGTTATGCCTCTCATTTAAACTAGCTCGTTGATTAATAGATGATCAAGGTTTCCTAATCATGAACATTGGATGTTGTTAATAACAGGGTCACAACATTGGTGGAATGATGTGATGAACATTCACCCAAAGTGTAGCAATACGATCAAAGTCATTATGTTTACATTTCTATAACATATCATACGAAGTAACCCTAATCCTTAGACATGAGATCATGTTAATTGTAACACCAGAAGAGTACTTTGATAACATCAAATGTCACACCATAACAGGGTGACTATAAAGGTGGGGTTGGGTACTCTGAAAGTGTTATGTTGAGGCTCATGGATCAAGAGTAGGAATTGTCCATTCCGATGGCTGAGAGATGTACTCAGGGCCCTCTCGATGATATCAGATTGACACAGCTTGCACGCATGTGATTGGATCACATAGAACGTTATATCATAGGAACGAGAAAATAGTACTTGTCGGTAACAAGATCAAACTAGGTATGGGGAAACCGATGGTCAAATCTCGGACATGTAATATACCGCGAGACAAAGGGATTTAGTTACGACGTCAATGGTTCTCACGATCACAAGAAGTCATCGTTGAATATGTGGGAGTCGGTACAGATCTCTAGGTCTTGTTGATGATTACTGATCAGAGAGGGGTCTCGATCAAGTTTTCATCATTCGCGAACTGTAGGATGACACACTTAAGGTATACCGACAACAGATGGAGCAGATATAATATTAGAGAAAGATTTTGATAGCATAGGGATTATTTCGATAAGCACCAGAATTATTTTGGGTCAAATTGCTAAAAATGGTTTCAAATATAATATCGAAGTAATGCAAGGGGTCTTATGCAGATGTTTGTTAATTAGAGTAATTATAAAAAATATGAATAAAAATAAATAAAAGTGTTTTATTGAAAGAGAAAAATGTATTTAAATTAGTGGGTAAAACACATATGAGTAGGTGGACGCTTATGATCATGTTATTGCATCCTTTATGTATTTTGGATATTAGCGGCATAGTGGGATGAAGTGGTCCGGACTAACTTTACATGTCCTCGCATATCATGCAACTATTTTGCATAAGTGGCTAGCAGGTGTTTGTCTCTCCCACTATAGTTGATATCTGATTTACAACAAGTTGCTAATAATTTGATTATCAACATTGTGGTTCTATGTTCGTAGGTAAGAACGGTTCTATCTCTGAAATCCCTAAACCACGTAAAAATATGCAAAAGATAAATTAGAAGCGACTAGTTTTTTTTGCTGGGCAAGTGTTATCATATGATAATGTTATCATTTTAAGTATAGTTTGATACTCTTGGAAAATTATAACAAACCAAAGTGTAAGCACCAAGACCTTAGCGTTACACATATGGAATGATGGAGATCATACCATGATGCACAAGATAGTGATCAAGTGCAAGAACTATATCATATAACTTTTTGCTTATGATGTCTGTTTGCATCTTATTTTGCTTGTATGGCGCTTAGTAGCATTAGAAGATGATCCCTCATTTAAATGTCAATATAAAAATGTGTTCTTCCTTTAGTATGCAGAAAGTTTGTCATTTCTAGACACCACGTGATAATTCGGTGTGATAGACTCTATGTTCGCATACAACGGGTGTAAGCCAGATTTACACACGTGGGAACTAAGGTTCTTACTTGGTGAGCCAAGCATGTATAGACATGGCCTCAGAACATGAACTGAAAGGTAAAGCATGAGTCATATAGTTGATATGTTGACCATATCGATGCTCGCCTTTGTAGCTGCACTAATTCATATGATGTTCGGTCTTGGTGTAGTGAATTTGGTTCATGTAATCACCAAAACGACTTGAGGGATGTTGGTTTTGAGTGGGAGTTCACGTAGTAACATGATTAAAGTTGATATCAATTTATCATAAACTAAATCAAAGTGAATTTACATAGTTTGTTGTAGTCATTGGCATATGTTGACTACCTTGTGCTTAGTTATAATTGAGATAATATAATTATAGAATTATAGATATTACTTTATGAACTGGTATCGTATTGTTTTGAGTGTCAATCTGAAGTTTAATAGTTCTATTATAAACTTTTAGCAAACTCCACCTACTCCATGAAGTTTAACAAGTAGTATTAAATCAAGAGTAACAATTCTAGGGTTAGTATCTAAATATCATGCTTGCCTCCATGATACTTGATATTCAAAAGTTGTTTTAGTATTAGGGTTATCTAGGAGCTGAAAGAATTGTTTCAGAAACCATCACGTGCGGAATATATTGTGATATTTTAAACAATGTTTTGGTTACAATATGGTAGAGTATAATTTAGAAAAATATATGTTCTCATATTGTATGAGAATTTGCGAAGGTTGGAGATGCTAGGTGTCCTGATCTCCCAAAATGGTTTTGGGAACTAACATTATACTCGCGATTCACCCTTATAGGCTATAGTAGCTTCATCATAAAGGTTGTCATGATATGATGAATAAAAGATGTAGGTAAATGTTTACTACACTAAAAGATTACTAAATAATGGATTTTGAAAGAATGACAAACATTTGATGATTGTGATCTACTTGAAAAGTGAATGTCCAAGGTATTAGTATATGACTAACAAACTTTGGGACTGTGTGTCATGTATATGGCACCACTATTGATGTTGATAGATTCCTTTAAAAATAAAAGGAAATGCTGAAAGAGAATCTAGAAAATATTTAGCAGTAAAGAAAAAGACTGGAATGTCAAGCTTAGGTATATATAGATGATATACAGATTATGGGTGTATTCTTTTCTTGTTAAACAATCTGGTTCTTGAGTATTGGATACCAAATTGATTGGTGTGAAATGTCGTATGGAACAACACAATTTATGAACTACAATGGCCTAAATAACTAAGTAAGAGAATATGTGATGATGTTCATAGAAAACAAATAAAGTGTTGTTATGTTTCTCATTGACATCAAACCTTACCTTCAAGATTTGTTTTTTACAATTGTTATTTTATTCCTATTATAAGAACAATTGTTGTTCAAATAATTATCATATTCCATAGAAGATTAATGAACTTTTACAAGTCTAGTTGGAGAAATCACGTCCACAAACACTAATGCTAAAATATCGCAAGACAAATAATTAAAAGATCACTTATGAAGTGACATCACTGTTTTAAATTATATTGGAAATAAAAAGAAACTCCATGTTGATGGAGTTTGGAGTCTATGGTTTTGATCAACTGACGCTTGTGAGACTTTCCTAGAGATAAATGAAACTCCATTCATAGGCCAAAGAGGAACGGACGACTAACTTATTGGATATTGTGCATGTTGATGTATATAGTCCATTATGTGTAGCCATGTGCGGTGGATCTTTCAACTTCATACACTTTCTCCAGAATTTTAAGTGGATATATGTTTATATTTACTTATTAAGGAAGAATTATAAAACATTTTGTAAAAAATCAAAGACTTTCAAGATGAAGAGAATCATTGTAATGAGAAAATACAGAATTTATGATTAGATCATAAAGGAAGTTGTTTGAGTTACAAGTTTAGCAGAACACCTAAGATTTGAGGGATTGTTCCATGGATTTGTATTTCTCGATAAACCATAGGAGTATGGAGTGTTCGAGAGATGAAACCAAACCTTGTTTTTACATGGTAAGATAAAATGTGTCGTTTATAAAAATGCTATTATGTTTTAAGGACTAAAATTTAGAGCTTGCCGCTTTTACACTAAAAAGAGCACCATCATGATCTGTTGAAATGACACCATGATAAGGGGTGACCTCAAGGGTGGCCTGATCTTCACAGATCTCATGGTCAAATCGATAGGAAAGAGAGGGGAAAGGGAGAAGGTAGCAGAAGTGAACACACACCTCGTGAAGAACATGATGAACACATGCAAATCTCACACGATACAAGGCCAATTCCTCCTGCCGCCGGCCACCGGTCCGATAGAATCCTCGCAAGGAAAGATCGGTCAACATGCTCCCATTAATCCCAAGCGGAGAGGGAAGAACACCTTGGAGAGAGTCTTGACAACTACGCTCACACACTCGCAAATGTAGGCCTTGTACAATGATGGACGCGCGATGCAAACTCCAACGAGGTTGGTGACGATAGTCTGTCCCCTTGGTAAAGGGGATGATGCAAAACTAGAGATTCCACAAAGGGGGTTGTCTTTAGTCTATCATCTATGCCTAAGGGTACATGAGGGGGTGGGGCTCTATTTATAGGCCAGCCACTAGAATGGGGGTAGTTTAGGCAAAAGGGTAAGTAAAGGAAATATTCCAGGGCATCAAACCCAGATCCGTGTGCAGACGGGTATTTTTGGTGATAAGTCCAGCAGCGCTAGATCTAGCACTGGAAGTTCTGGTAGTCATCGATTATTCCAGTCTTCGCTGGTTTGGTGTACTGTAAGCGCTTTCGGATAGACCTCCGGTCCGCTAGTTTGGTCACCGGTTCGGTCGGCGTGGGATCCGGTCCGCTAGTTCTGCCACCGGATATTCTAGTGATGGGTTCGGCATCGTTGGAACCTTCGCCGGTTTGGCTCTGCCTCTTCCTTCTTCTCTGTCTTATCGGGCATGAGTCCTTGGGCTTCCTCCCTTCTATTCTACTTGTCGGTGTAAAATTATCATGGTCATAGGACGGAGTATGAAGTAGTATACCATTAAATAGGGTAGGAAGTGGGATCTCAAAGAGGATATGATTCACCTTTGGAGTCCATGGCGACTTGGCATAAGTTGGACCTTGATGTAGCAATGACCGTAGGTTAGGCTACATCAGCTCCCCCCTTCAAAAAGAGTCGTCATCGACTCTACATGCTCATCACAAAGTAGAATAGGCCGAGAGACATTCTTGATCCTGGGTTTCACCATATAGTCGTCCTCGATAAGATTGATTTGACAACACTTCAATGTTCCTTCACCTTCCATGAAGCCTACAAAGCTAACAACAAAAGCGAAGTAACACTCAAATAGTATCTAATTCATGAAGATTATATCATGATCCTCAAGTATAAGGAAGTCACCTTATGGTGTAGATATAGCTCGATGAAGGGAATCCATAGGTAACTCCCTACGGTTTTTCTTGTCAACTCATGGTCCATAGAGGTTGACGCGTAAGAAAGTGTACATTCACACAACAAAGACTAAGCAACATACTTTCTTGCATGATAGAGGAGCATGTCATTTATGACATGTCCATTTTTGTTCACAACACTATTAGCACAACTCAAGTATAGCAAATAAAATGCATATCAAGGTCAAACTGCATGGAAATTGTTTGAACATCATCAAAATGTGGGAACTCGAAAACTCCATAAAATGTCTTATTGTGGCACTCAAAGCAATTGAGTAAAATATTGATCAACATCCTTGATACAATAATAGGAGAATTCGGCAAAACCACATGTGGAAGGATATCCAAAAAACATCATTATGTGTGCAAACCAACCATTTTAAAGATAAATTGTTCAATATGTTGGATGCCACACAGAAATCATCCAAAGCAAAGATCATGGGCATATGAATATAATGAACGGAAACAAAAAACATGTTTGCAAACAAACCATATGAAAGAGAAAATGGTCTTTATGTTTGTTGCAACAACTATACGAGATACTCGGAAACTCTCATGACAATACATGTGCATAATGGCAATATGGTTGCACACAAAACATCAGAAAGAGAAATTGTTCAACATTTTTGTTGCAACACACAAAGCATCAATGTCCAATAGCAAAGAAACATGTTGTCACAAGGTGAAAGAATATCATCACCATGCTTGCAAGCTAACCATAGGAAAGAGCAATTTTTCAACATGAAATATGCAAAGCACGCAGAAGGTATCAGAGTTGGGTTTGACCTTGAACTCACTTGGGGGATGCTCTCTAGATCTCTTTTTGTCAACTCATGCTCAACCTAGGTTGAGATTCTAGTACGGGTACCTACACACATCAAAAACAAAAGGAAGAATGTGTGTGCATGGTAGAGAAACACATCATCCATCATGACGTATCTCTTATTGTGCACATCACCATTAATGTCAATCAAGTGTACAATAGATGCATGGTGAGTATTCAAGTGGGGAACATGCTTATCATGGTATTTACCAAAATCTCCAAAATTTGAGAAAGCTATGGGGGCCATCTCAATAGAAACCATACGAGAATTATTATTGTAAGCAAAACAAGTGAAAGAGCAATCATCGATATCATTGCTAGCAATGGGAGAAATTGTAACAAATCCATGATAAAGCATGGTCCTAGGGATACTGTTGTTATCATCATTGCAAGCAAAACATTGAAAAGAGCAATTGTTCAACAAAGTGCAAGCAATGATGTCATCAACGTAACATTTAGAGCATATCATGTCTATGGTAATATCATGAAAATAAAAGGATTCCACATGGTCATCATGATGCATAGCAAAATCAACACATGGGTGGAACATATGTCATGTCACACGTATCATCCATAGCATGCAAATCATCATGTCCATTAGTGGGATCATGGCATCATCAACACCCATATTTTTACCTTGTTCATACCTCTCATATGAAGTGGGTGTCGTGGTATTGGTGGCCTCCATGTGGGCAACTTCTTCTTCTTGATGTAGCCATGGCGTAGCATCATCTTCATCCACCATGTACATCTTCTCGGTAGGAAGCATCATCATCTCAAGCCTTGTCGCTTCTTGATCCATGGGACCTAGCACATCATGAGAAAACACACTAGATGTAGAGGGTAAGTTGTTAGAAATCAAAATGGTCTCATATGACCTATCAACTACCACGCTCAACACACTCGGTGTATCACTCATGCCCTCCAAATGGAAGCACTCAATCTCACTCTTGCTTGCACTCAAGTGGGATAAGTGGCTCTCATACTCACATGGGATTGGTACCACATCATCACTCAAGCATATAGGGATAGGCTCGGTTTGATCAACTCCATGCGACTCCTTTGGTGAAGGTAAAATCACATGCTCACCATTCTTGACCTTGTCGTCATAAAAATTGGATGCCATGAGGCGGTCATCGCTCGTCTCCATGGTCGAAGGGAAAATCTCATGCTCGACCGTCATGTCTCCATCTTGTAGTAGTGGTGGAAGTAGGCTCATGTGGCCTTGTCTTCCTCCAACTTGAAGTGTAGACTCATGTCTTGGAGCTTGCTCATCCTTTTCCGTGGCCACCTTGGCCTGTGTAGACATCCTCTTGACGCACTCGTACAACTTGGAAAAGTAGAGGTCCTCGTCCTCCTCATCCATGAAGTTACATGCATCATCTAGGACGGCAAGTTTTGGTGTTGAAGCTTGATGGCATGGAAGAAGTCTTTAACTTGGTGCCATCTTGATGGTGGCACTAGTAGTTGAAGGTGCCTTATGATGGTGTCAACGGAGGTCATTGGCGTGCCTTGTGGAAGGTTGATGTAGGTGGCGCACTTGGTCATCCACATGACGCTTGCGACGATGATCCTTGTCCTTGGCACTCTTCTTATGCTTGTGGCGCCTTATTGAGGTAGACTCGTCAATTTTTGCGAGCATGCTCATGTTATGTAACAACCCAAAACTTTACTCCAAGCTTATCAGGATTTAAATCATCAAATTTTGGGTTAACAAAAACTTTTTCAAATTAAAAATAAAAGCATTCATGTGTATGTGCATTTAAATTAGAAATTGAATTGAATTGCCATGGTTCTGTGATTCTTTGGTTGTAAAATGTTTCTTAGGTGATTTAAACATCATCTACATCATTCTCCAACTTTTCCCAAAGAAAATCAAATAAAAAACAATTAAAAAGGAGGAATGGTCATTTTGGCCATTTTAATCCACAACACTACTTTGAGTGTTCCTAGCACTCACTTCTTCATAGAAACAATTCATGATCTTTGCACCCATTGCTAGTACACATAATGAGGTACCAAGGCCCACCTTTTGATCTGCTAAAAACATTCAAACACTATATTTAAAAGGCATTGGAAAATTGAATCTATTTCATATGGGAAGATCCCACTTTTTCAAAAACCATCAAATTGAGCTCCACTTTCAAAACCCTTGCAACCAGAGACTACCTAGCACTAGTGTAGATCACCCAAAAATTTTGGACTCAAAATTCAAAAGTTTTTCTCTTGCGGCCATTTCATCAAACAGGTTGTAGGCACAAATCTAGCCAAATTCAAAACACTATTTTGAGCAGTGATTTTGGTCACCATTTGGGCCTAACCCTGTCCCCTTGTTCTCCCAGTGCAAACCCTACCCTTTGCTAGCCCGGCCAAACCCTGTGCACACGACCAAATGGTCATGGCCATTAAGGCCGAGCACCTAGAGCACCCCCACCGGTGACATCGCACCACAGCAGCCGCCAGCCTCTCTCGCCATGTCTACAAGCTAGCCAGTGGTCCACTGCCACCGTCCAACCAGCCCCAGCCTAGGGACAGAGAGCAGAACGGTCAGGAACCGCCGCGCCCGGAGCTGGTCAACCATGCCGACGTCACCCGTAGAGCACGCTCTGTCCCCGCGTGCACAGACCGCCCCTCGGCCTTAGCCCGCGCCTACCGCTCCGCCATGACCTAGGGAACACCCTAGACACCCCCGCTGGCCGCCCCACTCACCCCAGCCACCGCTCACCGTCGGACCCGCTGCCTTTGCCGCCCAGAGCGCGTGACGCGCCCGCCCAACACAGAGGCCGCCTTGCCGTGCCTTAAGCCTCAGCGCACCGCCCGGAGACAGGCCATCGTCCCCTACCTCGAGCCACGCCGCTAGCCCCCTGTGCCGCCCTCGTCGGAGTCGCCTGCCCACACCGCTCGGTCTCACCGTTGAGCCTATATAAGCCAGCCTCCCCAGCACCATTTCTCCACACTCCCACACTCCCCACCTCTCTCTGAACCTCACCCACCTCTCTCCGACGCCGCTCGAGCTCTGCCTCGCCGGAATTGGAGCCAGAGCCGCCACAACAGAAGGAGAAGGGCGCCTGCAATTTAGGGACCCCCAAGCTCCGCCGCAACCGCCCCTCGCCTCGCCGTCGTCTTCCAGTCCGTTTGCCCGCCTCGCCATCGTCGCTGGAGCCCTGGTACGTTCCCGGTAGACCCCCACTGAGCCACTAGGGTTCGAGCTCGCCGGCGACCTGTTCGTCGTCGACGACGCACCTCAGCCGTATATCCCCCTTCTAATCCTACGGTCCACTTCGCGCGTACCGTTTCACGTGTTAAGTGCCGCTGACCAGCGGGACCCCCTGTCAGCTGAGCCTCGTGCCACGGAGCGCCACTGGGCCGGCCCATGTTCGTTCCCGCGCTATCCCAGGTATTCAAAATTGGATTTTCTTTTTAAGTTAAATCTAGTTTCTGTCCACTAGTTTAAAATTCAATTCTGGGAGTTTTACAAATCCAAATAGCATGAAACCAATTTTTCCTGAAAGGTATTGAAATGATCTATCCAAGCCCGTTGGATTTAATCAAATTAGAGTTATAGATCTCTCCTAGTAAAAATAAAAAAACAGAAGCATTTGCACCTTGCAACATTTTTATAAAATCAACCAAGATAGGTTTGGAGTTGATTCCAACTCTCAAAAATCAAATTTCACCATACCTATCTGAATATGTAATAATATTAAGGTTTACATGCAATGACTTTGGACTAGTACCAAAATAATGCTATATAGGCATTTCTAGTCACTTTAAATCACTAAATAATGAACTTAAACCAAAGTAATTATGATCCCACCTTTAAATCTCATTCCCACATGTTAGAATATGTGGTGATGACACGTGTCAACATGATCCCATATTTTAAGTGGTGAATATTAAATCTTAGTTAATTTTTTTCAATGAGTAGAAATTACTTTTCTAAATTAAAAAGATGAAACTAGTAATTTAAACTTGTGATGCTTGTGATGATAATAGATCATCAAATGTGTGTCTTGGAATGCTATTTAGCCTAGTTAAGTATTGTTTGGTGATTGTGTGCTCCGTATGCCCTTATAGACGATAGTACCGACCAAGCTTTCGAGGAGGAGGAGTTCTACCAAGAAGAAGACGAAGAAAACTTCAACCACTGCACTACCCAAGGCAAGCTACTATTAGCAAGCTAGCACTATCCAAGTGCAAGCCACCATTAACAATGCAAGCTAACACTTGCAAGTTTCCTGCTTAGCAAGCTAGGATCAAACTAGATGATTTAGCAAAGATGCTTTAGGCATGCTTTGATCACACCCCTTTTACTATTAGTTACCCCAAGTCTTAGTTACACGTTTTACCTCCCTTAGTTTACACCAACCTTTACTTGTTTTGAAGGTAGCATAAAGAGTATAAAACTTGACTTAGTTAGAACCCCTTTAGATGTCATTCTATGGCATGAGATTGAACCCATCTTTTCCACCTTAGTGAACACTCTTAACTTAGTAGTTTAGAGTAGATCAAAAACTTGAGTCACTTTAGATGGGAACAGTTGGTGAAAATGAATTATGAAAACCTTGGAATTATGAGTCATTCTATTGAGATGTTTTGACATGTGTTGAGAAAAACAAATGGTTTATGATGATGAAAATGTTGAGGTATGAGCCTTAACCCTTTTTATAAAACTGATGGTTGGATTCGGATGCGATACCATTCCAAATTTACCGTACAACCACACTACCTGAATTGGGTAAGTCTTAGCTAGAAATTGATATGCATTAGTATTTGTTCCCTCGCGGGAGAGGTTTGAGCCGAGGCTACCTCTCATGATGTCCACCTATGCAGTGCCCAAGATGACAGATGGTCATGGTTGGGAGGCCATGCTCATAGGAGAGGTGCTTATACTAGGGTGTGTAAAGGGAAGGTTATGTTTGATTATCTGCATACTAAGTATGATGATTCAGGGTTATCCCTGACAGATGTATCGAATCTTGTGGTGAAAGTGTACCACCTCTGCAGAGTGTCAAACTATTCGAATAGCCACGTCCGCGGTTATGGACAGTTGGAATGGCCATACTGTTTCATTGTCAGATGTTTTCTAAAGAACTTGAAATGAATGATGAACTTTCACGTGACCACAACAGGGTTGTGTTTATGACAATAGCTTCCCAACTTAAGTAATTCTAGAACTTTACTTTATCTTTCTTTGCTTCTGAACTCAGCTTAGGTTTTTTATAGTTAAACTTAGATTTAGCACTTTAACTTTAGAACTATCCTACTTGTTAGTGGTAGTTTACGAGTACTTAAAGAGCACTCATGGCTTTCGTCCCTGGCTATTATCATGGCCAGACTATGAAGGAGACTATCAAGATGATGGCCAGCAAGACGGCTATTATAACTAGGACTATCTGCCTTCGTCAGCATTGCCTGTGCCCCTGAAGATGGACCCCACCGCTATGCTTATCTTTTATTTCCGCTGCTTGTTGTATTAAGACTGGATCATGAGATCCTTATTTGTGTAAGACCTTATGTATGGTTTGTAATGGATGATGTACCGTGATATCCAATCCGTTATGTCTCGCAAAAATGGTAATCCTGGGATTGCGAGGTATGGCATAACGGGCATCTGGGATTAAAAATCCGGGTGTTGAGATGTTATTGGCGAAGTTGTCATCCATGTCCTTCTTGAAGTTGTTGAGGGTTCTTTGGAACTTGTCCATTTGATGGTGGACCTTGGCACTCTCGAGGTAGAGGCTCCGTCTTGGTCGACACAACTTGAGGATCTTGTCGCTGTCGTTCTTGAAGTCGTCCATGCTTGGGGAGTCATTGTTGTTGTAGTACTACATATCACGCAAGCATGTGGAGCCATTGTCAGTGCAGTGCTCCATCATGTCATCCGTTCTTGTGGAGACATAGGCATGGTGGTCATCGTGGATTCTTCATAGAAATCATCCTCGGTTCCGGAGTCCCTAGACATGATTCACAATACCAAGTAGTGTATATGGAAGTGGTTGGGGGTTTAGGGATACAACGTCAAACCTTATTTTACCTTGGACGATAGTATCATGCAAGTGGCCACACTTGAGAGCAATAAAAGCCAAGTTAAGTGAAGTTCACACGGAACACCAAAACCAACTAACCATTAAAAACACACACACACACAAAGATTATGGTGGATAGGTATGGAAAGTGGCATGTCAAGAAACAACCTGAAGTCAAGATATTGTAATGTAAAGTAAAGAACCACGATGATCACAAAGGAAAACAAGTCAATCCACAAGATAGGAGTTATGTTCAAGGAAACACACACGCTGGGATAAAATGGACTTGTGCGACGGAGAAAATGAGCTAATCACCAAATTATTGCCTAGAGAAGACTATAAGCTCTTGTCACACAAGTGCAAGGAGAGACGCTAGTCTGATTGCAATAAAATTGGTGGGCTACAATATATGCACAATAAGTACCACCTATATGATGTTCATCAAGCTTACGCTTCCTATTCTATGAAGCACTTGTTTGTTTTTTTTTTTCTCAATTTTCTATTTGTTTCACTCCTTTTCTTTCTTTTATTCTTTTTCACTTTTCTCTACCTTGTGCCAACAACTATACAAGATAACTATATGAGATAGCGCGCTCAATACTTTTGCTCAGAATTCTAAAAGGTATCAAATGTGCATAACCCAAGCAATCATAGGAGGAACTAGTCTCAATAGGTGTTTATTGGTTGCAAAGATAGTGCAGCTCACAAAGGAATGCAAGTAGGGAGAAGTCACGAAATTTTATACCTTTCATCGCTGATCTTTACCCTTTATTGTTGGATTCCACCTTTCTCACGGAATTTGGATGGAGTAGATAGCATGAACCACTTGTATGTTGATGCATATTTTCTTCTCCTCTTCAAAACGAGGTAAAGAGCACCAAAATCCGAGTTCGGATGCAAAAGTTATGCGCTAAATAGTGCGGAGCTAAAGCTCTTGGTGGCCAAATCAGTGGCGCCGAAACTAGTGCCGGAATTTTCAGCGCTGGGGCCAGTTGCACCAGAAATTCCGGTTGTTGATCTGGTCCGCCAGACGTGGCACCAGAGCGAGTTTGTGAATGCGAAAAACACGATTTCTACAAAAATCTTGATGGAAAACTTCAGATCTGAGGGGAAAATGATGGAATTAGGCCATGGGAACATAGGGGAAGCTAGATCAACAAGTTTAGCAAGTAAACCACGGATCAAAAGCTACCAACATGCACTCAAATGACAGATTGATCCAAAACACGAATTGGGGCTATTTTTGGTGGAAATTTTTGAATTTATGGGGAAAAGACCAAATCGATGTGAATCCGTGGCAACCAAAAGCTGCTGATACCATATGATAAGGGGTGACCTCAAGGGTGGCCTGATCTTCACGGATCTCGTGGTCAAATCGATGAGAAAGCAAGGGAAAAGGGAGAAGGTAGCAGAAGTGAACACATACCTTGCGAAGAAGACAATGAACACACGCAAAACTCACATGATACAAGGCTAATTGCTCCCGCCGATGGCCACCGGTCTGATGGAATCCTCACAAGGAAAGATCGGTCAATGTGCTCCCATCAATCCCAAGCAGAGAGGGAAGAACTCCTTAGAGAGGGTCTTGCAACTATGCTCATGCACTCGCAAACGTAGGCCTTATACAACTATGGATGCGTGATGTAAAACTCCAACGAGGTTGGTGACGATAGTCGGTCCCTTGGCACATGGGATGAGGAAAAACTAGAGATTCCACAAAGGGGGTTATCTTTAGTCTATCATCTATGCCTAAGGGGTACATGAGGGGGTGGGGGCTCTATTTATAGGCCAACCACTAGAATAGGGTAGTTTAGGCAAAAGAGTAAGTAAAGGGAATATTCCATGGCATCAAACCCAGATCCGTGTGCAGACGACTATTTCCAGCGATAAGTCTGGCAACGCTGGATCTGGCGTCGGAAGTTTTGGTGGTTGTCGCTGGTTTGGTGTACTATAAGCTCTTTCAGCTGGACCTCCGGTCCACCGGTTTGGTCGCCGGTTCGGTCGGCATGGGATCTGGTCTGCCGGTTCTTGCACCAGATGTTCTAGCGGTGGGTTCGACGGTGTCGTAACCTTCGCCGGTTTGGCTCTGCCTTTTCCTTCTTCTCTTCTAAGTCTTCGTCTTGTCGGGCATGAGTCCTCGGGCTTCCTCCCTTGTCTCCGTACTTGTCGGTGTGAACCTATCATGGCCATAGGATGGAGTATGAAGTAGTATACCATTTAATATGGTAGGAAGTGGGATCTCAGAGAGGATAGGATTCACCTTTGGAGTCCAGGACGACTTGTCATAAGTTGGAGACCTTGACGTGGTAATGACCGTAGGTCGGGCTACATCACACCATATGAATTATGGTTTGGGATAAAACCCGAGTTTTCTTTTCTTAAATTTTGGTATGCCACGCATAAGTAAAATGTTTACAACCAAAGTCAGATAAGCAAGTCTTTGTAGGTTATCCCAAAGAAATCATTGGGTATTCCTCCAGAACACCGAAGGCAAAAGTGTTTGTCACTTAGAATGTCAAGTTTCTTGAGAAGGATTTTTTTCGCAAAATTTAAGTGGAAGAACAATAGAACTTTGATTAGGTTGATGAACCTAAACAACATGTGCTAAGTAGCACGGCGCTAGAAAGTGTCCCGGAGGTAGCCACAATGCTCATGGCTCCCGTGATTACAAAGGTAATGATCTCGGAGGTTAGAGTTCCTATTGAACTGTGTGGGTCGGGTAACAATCAAATAGTGATATTTGATAAACAAGTCGTTATTGTTTTGACAATGATGAACCGACTGAATGCAAAGAAGTGATGATGTGCCCTGACTCCATCAAGTGACTAGAACTCATAAAATCCGTGATAGTTTCCATACATGAAAAATCAAGTTTTTGAACTTGAAAGACCCTCCGGAAAGGTGTGTAGCCTATCATTCATATTTGGATCTAAAAATAAATAGACATGGCTATTTCACATCTATGAAATAGTCGACATGTTGAAGAAGAGTTTACGACAATGTTTAAGGATTTGACTATGACAAGATTTGATCTTTCATAGCGATATTTAGTCTGGACGGATTAATGTAGCAACCACTACATATGTCAATTTTGGGATATGGTAGTTGGGCAAACAAATTGAAAGTTCTTCTAATAGAATGGTTACCTAGGACATGTACATAAAACGGTCCGAACGGTTTTGATAATTCAAAGGATGCTAAAAGGGCTTGCAAACTTCAATGGTCGAAGTAAGCATAGCAAAGTTGGAATCTTCACGTGACGAAACTGTTAAACTGTTTAATTTCATTAGAGACGATGAAGATGCTTGCATTTGCAAGAAATTAAGTGGGAGCATTGTGACATATTTCTAATACATTATGTAGAAGACATGTTATTTATTGGAAATGATGTATCTTTTATTGACACAGGTTAAGAATTTTATTAAAATGAGATTTCGATGAAATACTTCGGAAAAACCAGAATATTAGGCATCAATGTGTATATAGATAGATTGAGGCGCTAACATGATTGTGTTGGATGTACATAGATGCTATATTGAAAGAGCTCAATATGGAAACAATAAGAAAGGCTCTTGCTGCATGGAAAAGTTTAAATCAAGAATCCGTGATAGTTTCCATACATGAGAAATCAAGTTTTTGAACTTGGAAGACCCTCTAGAAAGGTGTGAAGCCTATCAGTCATATTTGGATCTAAAAATAAATAGACATGGATGTTTCACATCTATGAAATAGTCGACATGTTGAAGAAGAGTTTACGACAATGTTTAAGGAGTTAACTATGGCAAGATTTGATCTTTCACAGGGATATTTAGTCTGGACGGATTAATATAGCAACCACTACATATGTCAATTTTGGGATATGGTAGTTGGACAAATAAATTCAAAGTTCTTCTAATATAATGTTTACCTAGGACGTGTACATAACACGGTCCGAAGGGTTTTGATAATTCAAAGGATGCTAAAAGGGCTTGCAAACTTCAATGGTCGAAGTAGGCATAGCGGAGTTGGAATCTTCACGTGATGAAACTGTTAAAATGTTTAATTTCATCAGAGACGATGAAGATGCTTTCATTTGCAAGAAATTAAGTGGGAGCATTGAGACATATTTCGAATACATTACGTAGAAGACATGTTATTGATTGGAAATGATATATGTTTTATTGACATAGGTTAATAATTTTATTAAAATGAGATTTCGATGAAATACTTGGAAAAACCAGAATATTAGGCATCAATGTCTATATAGATAGATTAAGGCGCTAACATGGTTGTGTTAGATGTACATAGATGATATATTGAAAGAGCTCAATATGGAAACGATAAGAAAGGCTCTTGCCGCATGGAAAAGTTTGAATCAAGAATCCGTGATAGTTTCCATACATGAGAAATCATGTTTTTGAACTTGGAAGACCCTCTAGAAAGGTGTGAAGCCTATCCGTCATATTTGGATCTATAAATAAATAGACATGGATGTTTCACATCTATGAAATAGTGGACATGTTGAAAAAGAGTTTACGATAATGTTTAAGGAGTTGACTACGACAAGATTTGATCTTTCATAGCGATATTTAGTCTGGACGGATTAATGTAGCAACCACTACATATGTCAATTTTGGGATATGGTAGTTGGACAAACTAATTCAAAGTTCGTCTAATAGAATGGTTACCTAGGACGTGTACATAACACGGTCCGAAGGGTTTTGATAATTCAAAGGATGCTAAAAGGGCTTGCAAACTTCAATGGTCGAAGTAAGCATAGCGGAGTTGGAATCTGCACATGACGAAACTGTTAAAATGTTTAATTTCACCAGAGACAATGAAGATGGTTGCATTTGCAAGAAATTAAGTGGGAGCATTGAGACATATTTCTAATACATTATGTAGAAGACATGTTATTGATTGGAAATGATGTATCTTTTATTGACACAGGTTAAGAATTTTATTAAAATGAGATTTCCATGAAATACTTGGCACCAGAATATTAGGCATCAATGTGTATATAGATAGATTGAGGTTCTAACATGGTTGTGTTAGATGTACATATATGATATATTGAAAGAGCTCAATATGGAAACGATAAGAAAGGGTCTTGCCACATGGAAAAGTTTGAATTAAGAATCCGTGATAATTTCCATAGATGAGAAATCAAGTTTTTTAACTTGGAAGACCCTCCGGAAAGGCGTGAAGCCTATGAATCATATTTGGATCTATAAATAAATAGACATGGATGTTTCACATCTATGAAATAGTCGACATGTTGAAAAAGAGTTATGACAATGTTTAAGGAGTTGACTATGACAGGATTTGATCTTTCATATGGATATTTAGTCTAGACGGATTAATGTAGCAACCACTACATGTGTCAATTTTGGGATATGGTAATTGGACAAACAAATTGAAAGTTATTCTAATATAATGGTTACCTAGGAGATGTACATAACACGGTCCGAAGGATTTTGATAATTCAAAGGATGCTAAAAGGGCTTGCAAACTTCAATGGTCAAAGTAGGCATAGCGGAGTTGGAATCTTCACGTGACGAAACCGTTAAAATGTTTAATTTCATCAGAGACGATGAAGATGCTTGCATTTGCAAGAAATTAAGTGGGAGCATTGAGACATATTTCTAATACATTATGTAGAAGACATGTTATTGATTGGAAGTGATGTATCATTTATTGACACGGGTTAAGAATTTTATTAAAATAAGATTTCCATGAAATACTTGGGAAAACCAGAATATTAGGCATCAATGTCTATATAGATAGATTGAGGTTCTAACATAGTTGTGTTAGATGTACATAGATGATATATTGAAATAGCTCAATATGGAAACAAAAAGAAAGGCTCTTGCCGCATAGAAAAGTTTGAATCAAGATTCAGGTGTATTGACACTTGGTGAGTGAAACAAGATTCAAGTGTTTTGACATTTGGTGAGTGAAATCACATGAATATTTTGATCAATAATGTATACTGTGATATGTACATATACATATATGTCCTATGCTCTAAATGTTATGATCATATAGCAGAATGATTCATAAGATGATCATTGGATGATAACAAGGATATTTTTATGAGCTTTGGAAGAATTGAGAATATGTTCTGTATGTAGAGGTGTCAAATAGTTCATTGAAAAGTGTTACATTGGCACTAGTTTTGTCACAATATACAAGCTAAGTTTATCTCAATTTAGACTATGGGTGGCACAATGTAATGGAAATGAGGTTGCATGATGGATTGGATGAGTTCCAAAGTTAAGACATTGTGACGGATACTACAACAAAAGGTTGTGTATATGACTTCTGTAACATCCCAATTTCAGCAACCCTGAATTTTTGTCCAGAATGCAAAAATCAGGGGGAAACAAAAACTTTTTCTTGTGTTTTGTAGCAGTGCTTGCTGGTTGTTTGTTTGCACTTGTGCTTATGAAAGTGTATCTTAGGATACTCCTTACATCACCATTAGTTGACAAAAGCTATTTACCAAAACTATCTTGGCTCATTCTACATATTCTCAAACGTTATGCCATTTCAAAACATGAGCCAAGATGCTTATGCCACCAAAACTATTTTAGTAGCTTATATTGACAAAACTATGGAGAAATATATAATACAATCTCCCTATGTTTTCAAGACAGAACTCTCAACTAATCTTATCTCTAGTTTCCCCCAGAACCCTCTTTTCAAGGCATTTGAATTCTACTCTTGGTAGAGATACCAAGGGCTCTCACCTTCCTCAAAGCTAAACCTCGTCAATATGCCCCAATCCTACCTCAAGCTAAGCTCGATGGTAACCCTAGAGTAGTTGAATGGTTTATAAGATGAGTTGCCTTGATCTGCTGTCTAATGAGGATTTTTGATCTGCTGATTGACTTGTTTGCTTAGGTTCTAGTATGAGCTACTTAGAAGCTCATCACTAGGACCAAGATGTTCCCAAACCATCAATCCCTAAGCAAGAATGCAAACCTTGATATGATCCCTAGCCACTAAGTGATCATCTAAAACCCTCAACCAGATCTATTCTGAAGATTTCCATTCTAGAAGTTTCCAAGTCCTTGAAGACCAATATCCAGCTTGGAACCTTTCCACTCAATCTACAC
The DNA here is from genome assembly GCA_910589775.1 of Avena eriantha. Classification (NCBI taxonomy): domain Eukaryota; kingdom Viridiplantae; phylum Streptophyta; class Magnoliopsida; order Poales; family Poaceae; genus Avena; species Avena eriantha. Next base: position 338,687,165 of record OU342743.1, on the reverse strand, counting down.
TTAAATATCATTCACTTGCTAATGCTCTAATATCATTCATTCCCTCTCATACTCTAGTCAAAATCCTCAAAACTGCCAATTTTGACTCAAGTCTGGAAATAGTTTCAACATCACCTTTTTGAATGCCTCCTTTTCTCAAACCATGTGCTTTTTTGGAAATGCACTTGAAATACCTTGTTAACCATCCTAACGACCACCAAGGCCCACATTTTCCTATGGTTAAATCCTCCTCCAACCCACTTGTCCATGATGGTTTTGCAGACAAGAAAATAGCATTTCCTGCAAAACTAGCCATCATGCCTATTTTGGTAGAAGCTCACACCCTCATACAACCTCCTATGGCCCAAATCTCTGCATGGTTGTGATCTTCTAATATAGGTCTACCGAGATCCACTTCACTTGTTCCATGTAGATCTCTGTGCTTATTAAACCCACTTGGTTTATAAGGCATCATGACTCTTTCTGCATGGCAGCCTTATTTTCAACAAAGTTTGCCATCATTTGTAGATCACCTCATATGCAGTTAATTCATACTCTTTCTGCCATTTTCATCTATATGACTTGGTCCACCTATCCATCTATACCTTGCACCAAGGTGAGCTCTGAGCTCCAAGATGCAAGCATGTTTTGGTGGTATAAAAATAACATCACCCTAGATCATCAACCCCTTGTTTTCCATCCTTTTCAAGTTGGAATTTCATTCCCCAAGGTTGCAATTGCTTGCAACACCATGTATATCTCATCTACTTTGACCCTCAAGACTTATCAATAATTAACCATAATTATTATGGTCCCAAAACTATTTAATTCCTTAAATAGTCAAAATCTCCAAACCTCCCTCCATAAAGGAAAGTTTGGATTTGGCCAAAACACTTCTCCAACTTTTGGCTCATGTGAGTTCCACTAATCATACCCTATCTTTTCATCTCAAAAATATTTATTTTTGAGAGGCTTTATTATTTATTTTTGTCCATTTTCTTAAATGGCTGAATTGGAATAAAATTGTTTTAAATATTTTTATGCCTCAATAAATCTTGGGAAAATTCCGCTAGGTGTGTATTCACATTTGGGATCCTCTCAAACCAAAATCCATCCTTTTCCAATGTAAACTTATCAAATGATATTCTAAAAATCACTTATGTCCTTTTTGAGTAATTGATTTTAAGAGGACTAAAACCCCTCTGAAAAATCCCAACTAATTCCTCGATATCTACCTTGACCTCATATATCTACTAGCACCATATCCTACTCTGGTCCAATGCAAGATTTTGGACATCCTTCACAACCATCAATTGGATCAAAATTGCCAAATAAGCAAACCACTAGTCTAACCACTTTCGAAGTTCATCAAATCTTGCTCAAGGCTCATCCTCACCACCAGGACACACGACTGCTCGACCAGCACTGTAGCTCCACCCCAACCAATCCCCATTTTGCCCTTGTACTAGTATTAAGAGAGAGAGAGAGATAATCCCAAATCTTACAAGGATTTGGCACAATAAATTACCACAGTAGCCCTCCCACTCTCTATGAGCTCCAGCACGAGCAAATACCACTACTACCCTTCCCCACCGAACCCTGGACCAATCCCTGGCCAGCATTGCCCCTCCCTCTTGTCCAAATCAGTCTTTTACCTAATCTACTCCTCCCTCTTGGTATATATGGCCGGAGGCCTTCCCCAGCTCGCCCCTGCCCTCATTTGCCCTCTCACACCTCCCACTCACCTCCCCCAGCTCCACTCTCCCTCCCCTACTCGGATCTGCCCAGGAGAAGAGGAAGGAGTAGCTTCGGCCTCCTCAAGAAAATCAAGCAAGGATCCTCCTCCCCTGCTCCATTCCTTCTGCATGTCTTCCCGCGAGATCCCATACCCCTCCTCTATCTAACCCTGGTCTTGTTTTTGCCCAGGACCAACTCCTCCTTCGTTGTCGTTGAGCTCCGACGAGGTCACCCTCGGCCTCCGACGCGCGAACTACTTCCCGAAGTCAAACCATATCATGCCACCCATCTTCTAGCCAATGCCATTACTTCCCTCTCTGCTTTCGCCTCTACGATTGAAGGCTACGCCGGATTATGGCCCACAAAGGAGTTGTGGATCCGTTTTTTCGCCCTTCGCCGCAACGTTATCGCCGACATTCACACTGACCCGGAGGACAAGCGGCTCACGCAGTTCGGAGCAGCCTCCATCTCACCCCGAAGGTTTTCTGTTTTCCTCAGGTCACAGGGCTAGAATCCTGCAATGGTTGGGCCCGGACGTTCTTTTATGTCCGGAACACAGGCACCAAAGATTTGATCCGGTTGCTTCCCTATACCCCGGGTCCGCCGAACCCGGATCTATGGGACGCCGTTCCGAAGAAACCTACGGCCCTGGCCAACCAAGTGAGTAAGAGGTTCGTGGAGCTGAAGGAGATCGGGTTGCGCAACGAGGATGCGATGATCACTTTCGTGCGCAACCGAATCTCCCCTCTCCAGAAGCGCACCCACAAGGTGTGCCATATGAGCTACGGCCGCGATCCCAACCGGACTTCATCTTTCGAGCTGAACAATACGGAGATCTTCCGCCGGGTTAAGGCTCTTTTCACCACTCAGAAGGATTTCTCCTCTAACTGGACTTGGGGGATTGAGCATTTCTGCCGTGACCGGCTTCCTCCCATGGTAAGTTTCATGTAGCAAACTTACCCCGGACCAGTTACTTGTCTATTATTGTTGCATTTTTGACTCGTCTGTTTACTCTTTTCCTCAGCTATTCCTTCAGCAAACGCTCGAGGACGGCACTGATCCGACCCTTAAGTGGGCACCGAAACCGTGAGACTTAGGACGTGGAGGAGCCGGACCAAGAGATGTTTCTCCCCATGACCGACGCCACGAAACGACCCACGGGTAACTTCTCTTCTGCTAGAGATTGGCCCGATGATGAAGATTACTCGGATATCGAGATAATTGAACCGTTTGAGGCTGTCCCCCTTTCTTTTGCTTTTCCGCCATCAGCTCATGCCGGTGGCCATATCCACGAGGATCCTCCCCTCGCCACAGGCGAGCCAGTTCCGGTGGCGCCAAAGAAAAAGCGCGCGGCCTCCGCAAGCTCTTCCTCCGGACCTTCCGAGCCCGTTAAAAGGCGAAAGAAGGCCCCAGCGCGAAGGGCTCGGAAACCCAGAGCAGCCGAAACCTCAGATGCGTAAGTCCTTCTTTCTTCTGTAACTCGTTCTTCCTTACTTCGTCGTAACTTTCCTTCTGACGTTACCTGATCTCACAGGGCTCCGGTGGAGGTCCCTCAGAGTGGGTCCAGTATCTCATCGCCTCTCTGGGCCAGCCCCTCGCCCCGTCGTGACGACGAGTTACGTCCGCTGAGCCCCATTCCGGAAAGCTCTGCGGCCGCTCCGGATCATCCTTGGGCGGGGGAAACTGGCCCAGCCAGAACAACGGCAGCCACTACCTCTGCGACGCCACAACCAGCATCCACTAAAGATATCTCGACTCCGGCATCTGTTCCAGTACCAGCAGCCAAAACAACACCAACTCCAGCCTCGGCAGTAGCACCAACCCCAGCAGCGAAAACGTCGGCGCCGGCACCAAGTCCAGCAACGAAAGTAGCGGCGCCCAGTTCCTCTGCATCTTCCGAGTCCTCCCAACCTCGGCAGGGGAAAACCGCTGCTACGGCTTCTTCTTCCCACCAGGCCAAGGGTAAGAAGACTCAAGACGCTACCAAGCCCAGCACTGCCAAGCCTGGGCAACGTACCCTTGAGTCCATGCTCCCCAAGAAGACACCAGCGACGAAGGACGCGTTTTTCGAGCCAACCGAGTCTCAGCAGTTGGTTCTGCATACCAGCCCCACCCTTGCCTTGGTGGAGAGGAAGGAAGCACATGCTAAGGGTCTGGTGACGCCGCATGTGCCCTCAGGCGAATGGTACCCCCCAAGCCTGATGGAGTTCGTCATGAACTGGAACAAGGCCGAGGTAATCCATGAATCTGATCAAGTGAATACCGCCGCCAAGGCCATTAACCTCGCTGGAAGGATGATGGAGGTACGCCATTTCTCCTTCATAAATTGTAGATAATAACCATTAGTCCCCGAGCCTCCGGGGGAGTAACTTGTTACTCGGCCGGATGCTCTTTTATAGAATTAACGTAGCTCCATAATAACTTCGAACATGCACACACCCAGAACCGGGTTAAGTTCCGCTTGGCCTGGATTCTAGTACACTTCGAACATGCACTCACCTAGAGCCGGGTTAAGTTCCACTTGGCCCGGATTTTAGTACACTTCGAACATGCACACAGCTAGAGCCGGGTTAAGTTCCACTTGGCCCGGATCTTAGTACACTTAGAACATGCACACACCTAGAGCCGGGTTAAGTTCTACTTGGCCCGGATCTTAGTACACTTCGAACATGCATTCACCTAGAGCCGGGTTAAGTTCCACTTGGCCCGGATTTTAGTACACTTCGAACATGCACACACCTAGAGCCGGGTTAAGTTCCACTTGGCCCGGATCTTAGTACACTTCGAACATGCACACAGCTAGAGCCGGGTTAAGTTCCACTTGGCCCAGATCTTAGCACACTTCGAACATGCACTAGGCTGACTTAAGTTTCTGTACCTTTTTCAGGTGACCACCAACTGCCGAAGTGCCGAATTCCAGCGCTTGTTGGATACACATAAAAATCTCCGCACGAAACAGGTTGCACTCATCGTTGAGTATGAGAAAAGGGGTAAATTTCTTTCTCACTTCTTTCCTCATTTTTCTTCCACTTTACTTGCCGAATGAATCTGATTGTTCGGTTTCCGCAGCTGGGGTGGAAGCTGAAAACAAAATAATGCGAAAGAACTTGGAGCAGATCAAGGGTACGTCCTTCTTATCTGTTCTTACCGTGCTTCTCGTCATATTACCTCCTTGGCTCGGCAAACATTCATACCTCGGCTCTGCCGGGCCAACACACGGTTTCAGCATTGCTTGAAGAAAGTGTGCATGTGCCTGACATGATGCTGCATTTTCTCGATCAAGCAGGTCAGCATCAAGCCGAGCTAAAGAAAAAAGATGATGAGTTCGTCCTCCTCCGGACCAAAGATGATGACATAGCCAAGCTCAAAGATGAAATGGCTAAGATGAAGGCGCAACACCAAACCGAGCTGAAAAGGGTTGGCCTGGACTTCACCGAGGAAAGCGAGCGCCTCAAACTCCAAAGTGCTAAGGATCGCGAACTCCTACAGGAAGCCGAGGTCAAACTTGGGTCGGCAAATGCTGAGCTCGAGCAGCTTCGGAAAAGGCGTGATGCTTGCATCAAGGAGTTGACCTGGATTCACAGTCACATCTCTCGTAACTTCTTTTCCTTTATCCGCCTTACTTCTCCGGGTTATTTCTCATGTCTTATTTTCTCAACTTTGTCCTTTGCCTTGTTTCCCAGGCCACTTTCCAGAGGGTACTGCCATTGCAAGTGCTGCTGTTGCCAATTTCCGCCGAGAGAGAGGTACTCCGGTCACTGCTGAGGGTGACTGCATTCCCTTTGACATGGAGGACCTGTTGGTCAGCCTGTCATCTCACGTGGAAATTATCAAGAACTACGGCCGGGACCTCCTCGATGTTTCAGTCCGGATCTTCAACGCCTTCTGGCCCGCCGATGACGCTCCGAAGAGAGTCACGTAGCTCGCTGAAAAGCTTTCAGAAGTTGAGACCCAGCTCGACCTCTGGCGAGAATCCGCTGGCCGCGCTGCTGCCAATACCGTCCTTCACCACGTTTTGACGTGGTACGAAAAGATAGATCTCAGCCTCCTCACACGGCTGCGCACCGGGTCCAAATGGACAGATGACCCGGAGTGGGTAGCTCGGCGCCAGGCTTGCACCCACAACCTCATTGAATATGCCCCCATTCATGAATGGACTGAGGGTCCGAGCTTCCTGGAAGCCGCAGGTGAAGAGGAAGTTGAGAACATTGAAGATGACTCGGGTGAATCGGAGGAGGACACTGCCTCGGATATCGAAGAGGGCGATGATGATGACGAACTACGTCCTGCTGCTCCTAAGTAAAAACACTTGAAAATTCATGAGATCCCCGGTATGCCGGGTTAAATTGTATTCCAAATACATGTGATATTTTGCTACTGAGTACTTATGCCGGATTAACGTGGGCGTAGTCCCCAAGTTTCTTTTTCTTGTCTGTTCAATCTTTTGGCTCGGGTCGTGTCTACCTTGATTCGGTTTTACAACTTATGAATCCGAGCCTAAAAAATTGTCTTAACAATACTGGGAAACTTTTAGACTTAGCTCGAAAATAAATATGGGATTAGTCCGAAAAATAAATGTCGGCTCGAATAAATTCTTTTCCTTAGTCGTTTTTCATGTGCTATGCAATTTCAAACTTGTTCTCTTGCTTGCCATGAAGCCAATTCTTGTTGGACAGCAGCAAGTCGAAGAGTTGGGTTTTTGGTGCTCACACACTACTAATCCGGGCTAAGTAGAATAACCTATTCCAGCCGACGCACAAACAACAAAAGACAACAAATATTATTAAGGCAGTCCCCGAGTTACTGCTCGAGGTGCCAACATTTCATTGATAAACTCATTGCCGACATACATACACTTCTTCGCTAAGTGTAGAAAGGACGAAGGAGAGCTACATTCCATGGACGCTTGGATTCCTCACCAGATCTGTCCGCCTTGTTCTTTTCCTGTGGCTTTGCATCTATAAGATAATAAGAATCATTGTGCAATGCTTTGCTCACGATGAATGGCCCTTCCCATGGGGGGATAATTTATGCATTCCAGTAGTACGTTGTACCAACCGAAGCACCATATCGCCTTCCCGAAAGACTCGGGGGCACACTTTTCGGCTATGATAGCGTCGGAGATTTTGCTGATATATGGCGGATCTGGACAGTGCCAGTTCTCTCGCTTCTTCCAGCAGATCAACATCATTTTGCCGGGCTTCTTGCACTTCGGCTTCTGTGTATTGGGTGACTCTAGGCGAATCATGCTCTATGTCGGCTGGTAATACAGCTTCTGCCCCATATACCAGAAAAAATGGCGTATAGCCTGTTGATCGATTCGGAGTTGTTCTTAAACTCCACAGTACCGCTGGTAGTTCTTCTATCCAGCACCCCGTTGATCTTTGCAGCGGCTCAATGAGCCGGGGTTTTATCCCGGATAATACTAATCCGTTGGATCTTTCCACTTGCTCGTTGGATGCGGGGTGGGCTACCGAAGCTACGTCAAGTCGGATCCTCTTATCCCGGCAGAAATGAGCAAATGCTCCTTCCGCAAAATTTGTGCCATTATCAGTTATGATATTGTGTGGATAACCGTACCTCAAGATGATATCTTTGAGAAAAGTTACGGCCGTAGCTCCATCAAATTTTCTTATAGGCTTTACCTCGATCCACTTCGTAAACTTGTCCACCATTACCAAAATGTGAGTCATGTTTCCTCTTGCTGGTTTGAACGGGCCCACCATATCCAGGCACCATACGGCAAATGGCCAAGTGATTGGGATGGTCTTGAGTTCCGACATTGGCATATGCGTCTTTGTGGCGTACCTCTAACAGCCATTACATTTTCTCACCAGATCTTCTGCTTGCTCTAAGGCATTTGGCCAGTAGAATCCGTGTCGGAAAGCTTTCGCTACCAAGGCTCGGGATGAGGCGTGATGCCCGCACTCCCCCTGATGTATATCTCGGATGATTTCAAGCCCTTCGTCCGGGTCAACGCACCGCTGGAGGACATTGGTCACACTTCTTTTGTATAACTCGGAATTGATGATCGTGTAAGCCTTTGCCCTCCTCTGTGTTTGCCTGGACAACACGTCCTCAGTGGGTAATGTTCCATCTTTCAGGAATTGAAATATAGGCAGTGCCCAAGCCGGTATTGGCCGCACGGGGAACACATCCTCGTCTATCTCCATATGATCCACCGGCATAACTTCAACCGGACTATGCTAAGCCGTCCTCGGGTTTTGCGAAGCAGTCCCCGGGTTTGCCGAAGCAGTCCCCGGGTTTGCCGAAACAGTCCCGGGGTTTTGCGCATAACTTCCCGTGTCAACGTCTATGGGCGCTGCTTCGGACTTTGTGTCCTCCGGGACGTAGATGTACTCGGATTCCGGGGATGGCCTGATGGATGGTTTATTGAGGTGCTCTAATGCTACACCCGGTGGAATTGCTTGTCTAGTTGACCCGAGCTTCGACAGCATCCCGGCAGCCTCATTTTCCACCCGGGGTACGTGATGAAATTCGCATCCCTCAAAGTAACCAGAAATCTTCTACACATGAAATCTGTATAGTGCCATGTTTGGATCAAGAGCGTCCCATACTCGGGACACCTGCTGCACCACTAAATCCGAGTCGCCAAAGCATATAATCTGACGTATACCAATTTCCTTTGCTACCTTGAGCCCATGCACAAGTGCTTCATACTCAGCGACATTATTCGATGCGGTGAAGTGGATCTGCAGCACGTATTTCAACTGGTCCTTCTTGGCGACGTGAGTACAACTCCAGGACCTAGCCCGGTTTTGGTTTTTGATCCGTCAAAGTGCATCCGCCAATAGTTCGGATCTGGAAGTGGTGGTTCGTACTGTACCTCGGCCCAGTCCACGAAAAAGTCCGCCACAGCCTGAGACTTTATGGCTTCTCTCCGGTCATACTGCGGGGCGTAAGGAGCTAGCTCAATTGCCCATTTTGCAATCCTGCCGCTTGCATCCTTGTTACTCATTATCTCGGATATAGGGGCCTCACATATGACCCGGATGGGATGCTCTTCAAAGTAATGCTTCAATTTCTTGGCAGCCATGTACACGCCATACGCCACTTTTTGACAGTGTGGGTAGTTCTGCTTTGAGGTTGACAACACTTCACTCAAATAATACACCGGCCTTTGCACTGACTTACCTTCCTCATCACGCTCCACCACTATCACTGCACTTACAACTCGGTTGGTTGCGGCTATATAGAGCAACATTGGCTCTTTTGATAGTAGGGAGGCTAGCACTGGCGCCGTGGCTAACATTTTCTTTAGGTGGGTAAAGGCCTCATCCGCCTGCGGCGTCCAAATGAACTTATCTGACTTTTTCATGAGTTGATAGAGAGGCAATGCCTTTTCTCCTAACATTTTCTTTAGTGGAGCATGTTCTCTGAGATACCCAACTTGTGCATTGTGTCCGCGTACATGATATTTATGCTACTGCCGTTGTCGATCAGTACCTTTGAGAATCTTACGTTAATGTTAGGCCCAATGAATGTAGGATCTAGCACCAACGCATACGAACCAGGGCTCGGCATGAGCTTGGGGTGATCCCTAATGCTCCAAGTGATTTCCTGATCGGACCAAGGCATGTACCTCATCACTGCCGGCATTACCGCATTCACCTCCATATGCCTACGCTGCAAGCTTTTTCTATCAGTTTCCTCTGTGGTGAATACACAGTAGCTCTGGTGATGCTCCCTGTACTCGTTTCTCCCCTCATTTCCGGGGTGCCTCTGATCCGGCTGCTGCTGATTTTCTACTTGATGCACTGCATCCCTTCTTTCATTGTTATCATACCTCGACGGAGGGGGAGGCAGCATCAGCTGTTGCGTGTTCGCTCCGGAGAGCAATTGCTGCCGGGGTAACTCCTGCCGAGGCTGATCATTCTGAGGTGCCTGAGCATTCCCCGAACCACCTTGCTCTATCTTGCACATCCACTCGCATTGCCTCGTCGTATGGCCCGCTGGGTTGTTCGGATTTGGCATGTGAAACTTACACGGCTGGTCCAACATCGACTCGTAGGTATACCTCGGACGGTCTTTCCTTTTCTTGCCATTGCTTCTTTTGCTCCGGTGTCCAAGATTTCTTCCCATCGTTCCTTGGGGTCCATTGACCTCTAGTTTTCTGGCGCTGACTACCCCCTGCTCCGGGTTGATCTTGACTCACGGCCGCTACTTGGTGCGAACCGTACCGATGGTCCGGTCGATCATCTCTCCTTTTTCCTCTGTAATCATTTCTCCGGGATGATCCGGATCCATCCCTCTGATAGTACTCATTGCTTGACTCATTTGAGGCGAGCCTTGGTTGGGTCGGGTCACCCACTGCATACGAATCTGCGATCCGGATCATCTCTGCCAACGTTGCCGGCATCTTCCGTTGCAACTTCATCCATAACTCGCTTCCATACATACACCCCTGTGCAAACCATGCTATAGCCTGTGATTCTATCACGCCCTCACACGAGTTTCTCACGGTGCACCACCGGGTCAAGAACTCCCGGTCCGTCTTATTGGGTCGCTGTTTGCACATAGCTAGGGTCTGTGGCCTATTTGGCCTTTGATACGTACTCGAAAAATTGCTGATGAACATCTCCTCGAAATCAATCCAACAGTTGATGCTTCCTGGCGGCAAATTGTTCAACCACACCCTTGCTGGGCCTTCCAACATCTGGGGTACATATAGTACGGCCCATCTCAGGTTGCCTGTGGCAATTTTTACAGCGGTAGCATAGTTTATCAGCCAATCCTCTGGCTTGGTACTACCATCATAGGTCTTGGTCCCCCTAGGCAATTGAAAGTTCGGGACCGGTGGCTCTTTCATGATCCGGGGTCCAAAACATGCTGGACCCGGTGGACCCTGACATTCTATCTGTTCCGACCTATATAGTCGATCCAGTTTCAACCTCGCGTCGTCCGGCATCAAGTCCCTGCTTCCCAGTGTCGAACCTATCACATGATAGTCCGGTCTCGGATATCCCGCATTCGCCATCTCCGAATCACCGTCATTATACCGGTTTTGCTCGTGCGGTGCGCCTTTCTGTTGGATACCTCGGCCGGCACTATGCTCTTGCCTTGGCATGTTCCGCTGCTGCCCGGAATTGCCGTTGACAACGTTCCTCCGACCGGCATTGCCTTGGTCACGGTTACCTCGGCCAGCTTCGCCTCGGCTCACACTCCGTCGATCATCATTTTTCTGTGCTTCTTTTTCTTTCCCCGCCCGTGCCGGGTCATACGGGACAATCTGTTTGTTCCGTCTGGCCGAGGTTACCACCTCCTCTCTCCTTGGATCGCCATGAGGGGACGACGCAGCTCCAGCGAATTTCTCCGGGTTACCCATCGCCGAATGGACGATCTGGGAGGCTCCAGCTCTCTCCGGGTTCGCGCTGAGCAGTTCCTCGTTTTGCCTGTTCACAATCCGAACCAGCTCGTTAACTCGGTTTTGCTGCCTTTGCCGGGCTTCACCCGTCAGTCCTTCTAACTCGGATGCAGCTGCATCCGCCGCTCTGAGGTTCTTGGCCGGGGTACTATACCTCGGCAGCCCCACAGAAAGACAGTTCTCTGATTCCTCGATTTCGACATCACCTTCTCTATTCATTTCGCTCATGAGATTCCTCCCTTTAACTTTTACCGCATCAAATTTGTTCGCCTTTCCGTACTCACGCAACGTCATGTTCAACGACCGCTGGGCCGCGGCTATTTTCTTTGCGCCCTCAAGTATTTTCTGCCGAGTTTCTTCCAGCTCGGCCTATGCGCGAGCCGGATCTACCGCTGCTACTACAGGGTTTGCCAAGCTATCTATTTCCTCTCTCAGCACGTTCTCTGGCCACTCTAGCGGAGGACCCCTACCTTTCCTTGGTGCCTTGGGTGTCACCTCCGGATCTGGCGCCGGATCCTTGCTCGTAACCGCTCCCGGCGCTGTCATCATTACCTCTGCATGGTCCGGGGAACGAGCGATACGTCCCCCGCGAGCCACAGTGAGGGGCGGTTCGCCTGCTTCGACAACGTGGCGCGGATGAACGCCTGACACGTCCACCGCGACGTAGACCTTGTGTGCCGAGCTTGAGGAAGACGCCGTTGCGCGGGAGAGGGCGCGTGCCGAAGCAGCCTGCGTTGTCGCTGACGAAGTCCCGCGCTTCAAAGTGCTGGACGAGCCCGGAGACGATGCGCTCTCCAGTGGCCATGAAGTTTCCCGTCCAGATCTTGACCCCTGCTAGCGCCGCTAGCCCCACGGTGGGCGCCAACTGTCGTGGTGGTGTCACGGCAGATGCCATGTATAGGCAGAAGGTAGGGACTAATATGCGCTAGGGGAATCCAGGGAGGGATAGCGAAGTGATTCTCCACACCAAAATTCGTATTGATTTACTTCCAAGGTTACAAGTGCTCCTAGAGCTGTATTGGCGAGAGGAGGAAGAAGAAGCTCTCTTACTCTCACCCACAGACCTCACCTCAAACCCTAGACCTTAACAGAATTGTCCAGAGAATAAAAATCCAACCCCCTCTACTGAAGCCCTAGCCCCCCTTTTATAGGGGAGGCTCAGTTTCAACCTAGGGCATACGTGGAGGCATATTCCTAAGAATATGCCCCCTCCCAAAGTGGTAAACCGACTGGGGTGCTTTTTCCCCCTCGTCAGCTATGCTTTAGCTACGTGAGCCATGACGGCGCCCTCGTCAGCTGACACGGGCGTCGTCACGCTTGTCGGCCACGCCCCGGTGGTCCAGTCCTTGCTCGCTTCGCTCAGGCAGTGCGTACCGGGGCTCCTTTTGACCAGCGAGATTCCTTCCTTCTCCTAGAAGGTTACTGCGACCCGGACGATGGTTCATCCGGCCACACCCTTTTCCTGCATACAGGTTAGACATACGCTTCCGACTCACAGCTTAAGTCGGATTGGGGCCAGTTAGGCAAACGCCCCCAGGTCCGGATTACCCCGTGACTCGGCCTGCCTTGAGGTGACCCGGCCAGTACTTGCTTTGATCTTGCCGGACCTCGGCTAACTCGGCCTTTCATACCACGGCGTGACCCTACCCGGGGGTATCCCCCCAACATGCAGTCTAAATTTTATTTATACCGCTTATGCTCAATTTTCTTCTTGCAACCACTTTGTCTACTCTGGCACGTACGATGCAGAACCGACCATACATGGATATCCTCCGACTCTGGCTTGCATGGTTCATGATGGTCTATGTCTTCGCACGTCTGACATTGGCAACACCGACGCGTGCCTTCGTCCCCGGCACGCTCCTGAGTTTGGAAAGCTCGTAATGACGTGTTGCCTTAGTCTACTACCACACCTCCAGCTACACCTATCTCAAGTTGACTACCGTTGCAACCGCCTTTTACTATTTTATTACTCCAATGACTTCCCCCGGGCTCAACAATGACACCTACCATAATGTCGTGGTATTGTCAATGAGTACACCATGGAGGGTTCCTAACAGAACGTGTAGAGAGAGACGAGGTAAGGCGATGAGTTGGCACGTACGAGGTAACACAGCTTACCTAGGTTCATATCCCACAACGGTGGCAGAATCCTACTCCTGCTATAAATCACTATAATGGAAATACACCGAGTTATAGAGATTGTGTGGTTCACAATGCGAGGGTTGAGTTATCCTTGTCTTACCTAAAGGCTCCTAGAGGTATAGCTTATAAAGGCACCGGAACTTAGGGTGGCAGGGTAGAGTCTGTACCAGACAAGTTACAGAGTCCTACACTAATACTAACTAGTCTTCGTGTCTTGTACTCCAAGTCCCCGGCTTTGTCTATGTCGGTACCGTAGCCTTCCTTTATCTGGCATGGGCCTCCCTTCTGGATCTACCTAACTGGGCTACCCAGCAGGCCATAGGCCTTGCTACCAACCGTGGGTCACCCGGGTTAGCCGCAATAGAGCTATGCTATGGTGATACCCATTATGAATATCATATACACACAACTACATAAACCTCAACGACTTCATCAATGACAACTTCATCACCAACACTCCAACAACACCATCGACTAGGACTATCACACCCTCACTACCGGCTACATCAACATTGACATCAAGGGCTATCATCCACCGGCATCCTCTCCAATTGGCGCCTTTGGCTTATGCTCTAGTCATACCATCCGCGATGCTCCTTTTATCCGCATCACTATCGATCCGACTGCGTGGGGAGTTAGAGTATTCCACGGTTTGGTATTAGAGTATATCACTGATTGTTATATTTGCTAGTTCAGGATTCTATCTCTACTAGGATTCTTAGTCCTCAAGTCTTCTATTACTATATAAATAGACCAAGGGCTCATAATATATTCACACAATACGCAATACCATTCTAGCAATACACTCGACTATTATTACCTTCAAGAACTTTCATTTAGGAACTTAGCGATTTTTAGTCCAACTCTTTTTCAAATGGGGCTTGGTTAGGTCCAAAACCTATGATTTTTATGGACAAAAACCTCCGAGCTCGCCTTCGCAGCACCTCCGGATGATGTTCGTTTTTTAGAGGTTCTCTATCTCTGGTGGAGTCTATACCACTGAGATCAGGGGTCAGTACCTCCTAGGAATTTGTGTTTCATATGCGACTATACAAGTTTTGTACTAGTCTGATACTATCGGGGTTAACCATCCATAAGTTCCGGGTATGTTACTTTTTCTTGTAGTAGTCAGAGTTTCACCTTTACATATATGCACCCATTCCTGTTCCGTGGCAAGAAGAGTGAGATGAGAAGATACAGAACCCTTGCCTGAGTCTAAATCCTCAATTACCGATCCCTTGCACCTACTACTTACCTTCAACTCAAATCCTTTGAGATCTATGGCGCTCTAAGAGAATTTATTCATGAATAGTTTTCAAGTGCTTCAAGATCCATGTGATAGCCAAGTGTTGTTATATTTATTAGAGCATTGTTGACTCATGTAATAACGAGCTCGTTGGGGAACCCCAAGAGGAAGGTATGATGAGCACAGTAGTAAGTTTCCCTCAGTTATGAAACCAAGGTTATCAATCTAGTAGGAGCAAGGAAACACCTCAAAGGTGTTGCTAGCTGGACTTTGGCAGGGCGCACTACCGGTGTCAGCAGCAACGTGGAGACCTGCACAACACAACCACAAAACTCTGTCCCCAACTTATGATGAGGTTGTCAATCTCACTAGTTTTGCTGAAAACAAAGGATTAAACGTATCGAGTGGAAGAAAGTAATAGTTTGAAGAAAGTAAACACAAAGCATTAAACAATTGATTGTAGATTGATGGTAAAAGAAAGGACCGGGGTCCATAGTTCACTAGTGGTGGCTCTCCTTAAGATAGATGACATGTTGGGTGAACAAATTACAGCGGGGCAATTGACAAACATCGAGAAAGCATACACGCATATACTACTCATCTTGACTCCTCTGAGACTTGATTGGGCATTACAACATTATACATAGACCGTAATCCAACTGCATCTATGACTAATAATCCACCTTCAGGTTATCATCCGAACCCCCTCCAGTATTAAGTTGCAAGCAACAGATAATTGCATTACGCATTGCGTGTAAAGTAAACAATACGATTGTTCTATGAACAAAAGATTGTTGTTTTCTCCCTAGTAGCAATAGCACATCTAGTACCTTAGAGATTTTTGTCACTTCCCCAGATTACTAGAGGCATGAACCCACTATTGAGCATAAATACTAACTCTTGGAGTTGCTAGCATCTACTTGGCCAAGATAGCTACTAACAACGGAAAGCATGCAAGATCACAAATAACAAAGACATGATAGAATCAATAATCAATCTGAAATAGCATCTCAGTATCCATCGGATTCCCGCAAACACAACATGTAGGAATTACATATAGATGATCTTGATCATGAACGGAGCTCACAAGATCTAAACATGATAGCACAAAGAAGGAGAACCAGCCATCTAGCTACTACATGGACCCGTAGTCCAGAGATTAACTACTCACACATCACACCGGAGGCTTGCATGATGATGAAGAAGGGTGAATTCTGCCTCTGGCTCTGGCAGGGTGCCGGGAAGAGTTTTAGATCCCTCCCGATCTAGGGATGGATATGACGCGGCTACAGACTCTTTCGTGGAATTTTGATCGGGCCCTTAGGGTTTCTGTATAGGAGGCAATATATAGGCAAAAGGAGAGGCCGAGGGGGTGCCTGGGGCGGCCAGACCACCCCCTGGCGCAGGCCAGGCCTGGTCGCGTGGCCAGTCCCCAGCCCCTCTCCGTCTCGTATTCTGGCTCCTGGTGTCCCTCGGTGAAAAACTGACTTTGGCTTTTGTCCCGTCCAATTCCGAGAATATTCATTTTCTGACTTTCCTGGAACCAAAAACAACAGAAAACAGGCATCTGACACTGTGGCTCTTGCTAATAGGTTAGTCCAAGAAATCTTATGAAAAGTACTTCAAAGTGTGGACAAAACATAAGAAAGTATATAAAACCAAGCATGGAACATCAAAAATTATAGATACGTTAGCAACGTATCAAGCATCTCCAACAGAAGCGCTAAAATAGCACGGTGCAAAAAAACCGATGATTTAACGCACACTGGCGCTTTTTCGCTGCTCCCGCAAACGCTGTAAAATCACGCGCTGTGCAAATTTTTTAGGGCACGTGGAATTTTGCGCAATCGTGCGCAACATATTTGCCACTTCAGATCTAGCGTGCGAAAAAAGGCACAGCGACCATGTGAATGCCAACTGCCGCCTGAAAAATACCCGTGTGCCACGCCTTCCTCCGAAATCGCACTCCCGCCGACAATATTTGGCCGTGGCGGTGATTGCGCATCTCCCAAGAACGCTCCCTACTCCGCCGCCGGTGTCGGCACCGTCGGAATAGGCGCGGACCCTATCACCTCCGTAGTAAACCCTAGCGCCACCGCCGTGAATGTCGCCGCCACCGGCGGCCTCTTCAATGCCCCGCGGTCGACGAATGCACAGGGCGCCATGGTGCCATAGATGCCCGCCCCCAAGGCACTCAAACAACCGTCCCCTGACATGGGCACCATCGATGCTTCAAAAAAGGGGAAGGTGTCGGGGGTGAAGCCGGGTGTCGACAGGCCGAGCGCAGGCAAGGCTAAGGTCGTGGTCTCCCGATGAGCACCACCACCACCGAAATTCGATGCACCACCACCTCCTCCACCGCCTCCTCACGCTTCCTCGATGCCGGACGCACGCGATGTGGTCGATGAAATGCCCCATAGGTATGAAATGGACCAAAGTCGACCTTTTTCCATGTAAATGAATTTAATTTGGCATGTGATTGTGTTCCTATATATGAAGTGTCGATGACGAGGCTTTCATGACACATATGAATGTTAGTTCAACTCATTCACAAGAATTTTTGTCTCAATATGGTGAACCACAACCTCAAACACAAGAGGAGTTAGACGAGGACGGTGAAGGTTTGATGGATGCACCGAAAGTAAGAGCGAAAAATTACACACCTGAAGAATACCAATTTCTATGCAAGGCATGGTGCAATATCAACATGGATCCAACGGTTGGAGCCGACCAATCAACATATACATATTGGGTGCACATCAAGGAGTTCTTTGATGGTGAGAATACTAGTGGCATTGACCGCGCAGAGAGATCTCCCTGTTCTCGTTGGTTGGTGATCAATGTCGATTGCCAAAGATGGACAGGGGTTAAAAAAACATTGGTTCCATCAATCCAAGTGGCTACGCATAGAAGGATAGGGTAAAGTTGTGTTTTTGTACATGTTATATATGTCAAATATGTGTTCTCCATGCTTGTGTTTCTGGCTTATTTGTTTTCATATTTTTTTTTGTAACTCACCATCTCCCAAAATCTATTTAGAGGTGATGGCAAGAAGAACAAGAAAGGAAGGGTGGTGAAAGGGAGACCATTTACTTTAGCACATTGCTACTCGGTGCTTGAGAAGGAAGAGAAGTGGAGGAACCGAGATATGGAGGTTCCCATGAGAGCCACCATGGAGCCACACCTTGTTGGTGATGATGACGATGCATCAAGTGATGGTGGCAAGAGAATTCCTATGCCTAGCTCGGTGGCAAGGCCCAAAAGTCCAATGGGAGTAAAGAAAACAAAAGACATGAAAAGGAAGAAGTCTGGAGATGATGACATAAAGAAAGCTATGGAGGATATGGTGAGTGCATGCAAGAAATACACCGAGGATAAGATGTTGGAGAATGCCAAGGTGTTGGTGGTCGAGGAGAGAAGGGCCTCCACCTAGGAGAGGAGGTTGTCATTGGAGGAAAACAAGATTGCTATGGAGGAATATGATCGAACAATGGAGCAAGACAAATCACCCTTCTTCATGGATAGATCGAAGTTTGATGAGAGGAAATGGAGTACATCAACCTTTGCCATGATGAAGTGCTGGCAAAGAAAAGAATGATGGCATCTACCTTTGCACCACCGATGAGCGGATTCAGTGGCATGGGTGGCTTGGATGGCATGGGTGGCATGAGTGCACCACCTGGTAGCATGGGTGGCATGAGTGCACCATCAGGCGACATGGGTAGCTTTGGTGGTTTTGGTGGCATGAGTGCACCACCGGGTGGCATGAGTGGCTATGGAGCCATGGGAGCACCACCGGGTGGATTCATGGCGTCCATGGTAGCTCCATCTATGGGTGATGCCTATGGAGATTCTACCGGTAATGTCAACACCGGCCAAGTCTCAAATGGAGAAGCAAACAACAACCCAACAACTAGAAATGACATGGAAAGTGTTGATGTTTGATGATGTTGATGGTTCATGATGTTGATGGTGTGTGAACTTTATTGTGTTGAACTTGCTTGTGTGTTGAAATTGCTTTTGAATTGGTGATGAATTTGATCTATGTTTAATGGTCCATTTATTCGTGTTTGTTTGATCTTGCATATTTGTGTGTGTTTTGTGTTTGTCGTGGACACGCACGCTGCAAAATAGAGTGCCCGGTGGAGGGCTGTTTTTGCCACGCCGTAAAATAGAGCATCCAGTGAAGCGCGGAATTTTAGCGCATTCTGCAAAGGTTAAAACAAGCTGTAAACGGATTTTAGCGTGCACTATTTTAGCGCTTCTGTTGGAGATGCTCTTAGGGTGTGCGTCACCGAGCCTCCAGGAGAATCACTTGAAAATTTGTATAGTGTCTTCAGAAGGATCTAAGATTTTGTGAAGGCTATATTTCGACATGTGAAGATCTACCCTTAGTGTTCGTGTCATGTACTTGGTGTCATAGATCAACGAGGGATAGTTGCATCTATGTGACCAAGGACTTTGTGTACGAACCTACTCCACCACGAGGATGTATGTTAGGGCCAAATATCTAAACCTAGGGATATATCTTTATGTTCACGATTTCTTGACACTACCTTCTTTAAATTCATGAAGTATATTTTTCTGCAACTTAATTACTCCTTGTAGTTTGCATTCTTAATGTTTTAGGAAGCAAGTATAAAACAACTTGTTAAAATCAATTGGCTTTATAATTTCGAAACATCACCTATATTCATCCCTTCTAGTTGATGTTGGTGGTCTTTCACCAGTTTATGGCTATTAGAATGAAAATGATTTTTTATGTTTGGAGGCATTGTCCACATGGTTGACAAGTACAATACATAGGGCATGTTGGGGAGCCATCCATCATGCTTGAAGTTCGTGTCATCATACAACCTCTGGATTTGCCAGTATTTCTTCGATGTAGAAGGGTCTCAGAATGCCATCAATGTGCTTCAATAGTCTCCACTATTTACCAAACATGCCAAAGGAAATGCTCTGGAATGCAATTTTGAAGAAAATGGTCACACTATTACAAGGGTATTACCTTGTTGATAGTATCTATCCTCACTTGTTGCCATTCAAGAAGACAATCTAAAATCCATGAGGCAACAATAAGCTCTATTTTGTAAGATGTAAGAAAATGTGAGGAAGGATGTGGAGTGTCTATTTGGAGTTCTCCAATCCCATTGGGCCATTGTTAGGAACCTGGCTAGAACATGCGATGGAATACAATATAGGTCACCACTGCTTGCGTCATTCTAGACAACATAATATGACAATGATTAAGAAGAGGATCTTAAGCTTGGTTTCATGGGAGAACTAGTCGCCCCATCACATGACCACGATGAACCCGAAGATTTTCTTGAGCTACATCAAAAAAATTGTGATAGGGAAGCACATCAACAACTTCACAATGATCTAGTTGATCACGTATGGAAACTTGTCGTTTGATTTTGATGTGGTGTGATGCACAATTTACTATATTTTAGGTCGGATTTAAATTGGAATGAACTATGGTCGCTTGAAAATTTGAATTGTTCTTGAATTATATGTGTTACAATACTTGTCGTAAAATGCATGTGTCATAAAGTATGTCATTGTTTGAGAATAGAAAATGAAAAAGGAACCAAATTAGAAAAATAGAGGCTCCACTTGGATACCATGACAAGTTTATCTAGCTTATTTATCCGTACAGCTCTATATGAACAAATACAGATCATCCTTCTAATTTTCCCCAAGACAAATGGTGACGCCCGCGTGTGCATACGTGAAAACAATGAGATCTACTCCACTTAAGAAAAGATGGTGGTGCCCGTATCGGGCTTGAACTTCATCAGGTGCTAGCAGAGCCTCAATTGCATGGTGCTAGTGGGACGTGTGGGGACATTGTGATCTGGGATGTCTAGCCAGCAATGCCTGCGGGCATTTCTGGCGGTGTACTGCTTTGCCTTTTTTCTCCTTGGTGGTACCAACTCTTCATGGTGGAAGGAGCTATAGTGAAATCTTTACACAACATGGCCATCAACGACAACATCCACATACATCGATTCTCTTCTTGAAAACATTGCATTTGTTTAAGTATGATCCAAATTTATTAAGGAGTCTAATACTACTAGGGAAAGGGTTATAAGTACATCACATACCCATGACGCACCAAGGAAGCAGTGCCCCACGGATAGATAACTTACTTGTGGTTGTGGTGCCCCATGGGTAAGTTTCTACCCGTGGGGCGCCACTATGTGGTTCCCCACAGCTAAGTGTGTCCAACACCAACTCCCCCCTCGTGGATCGCCTTTTTAGTTTTGCAAAAAATAAAAAAAATGATAAACGCTTCAAAAAATAAAATCCTTTGACATGTAGTTAGGTTATGTGATCTAGTTTGTAGTAAAATTAAAAATATGAATTTCGATTTTTTTGCAAAAAAGCATGGCACGGTAAAACGGCCATAACTTTTGCATACGATGTCGGAAAAAATATTTAATACTCCATCCGTTTCAAAATATATGATGTTTTAGATTTGTGAAAGAAGTGTATCTAGACCCCTTTTAGGGTATAGGTTCATTGAGATTTGGAGTGAACCTACACTAAAGAGTTTAGATGCACTCCTTTCAGAAAGCTAAAACATCTTATATTTTGAAATGGAGGAAGTATATCAAAACAACGACCACACAATTCTACATCCGATGGAAACCATCTAGATTGTTTAGCGATTTTTTAGAATATCAAAATTCGTAAAGAAAAAAGATATTTCAAAAATAAGATTTTTCCTACAAATTTTTTGAGGCCACTTACCCGTGTCACACCTCATAGTGGTGCGCCATGGGTATGTTTGGGCAGGATTGAAATTTGAATCTGGCCTAGCCACTCTTCCCCTTCTTATCTGAACCCACTCACCCCCTTATATTTCCCTTCTCCTCTCCTCCACTTCCACTTCTCCTTCTCCTCTCTTCTTCTCCTCCCTTCTCCTTCTCCTCCACTTCTCCTTCCTTCTCAACTTTTCCTCCCTTATCCTTCTCCTCCACTTCTCCTTCTCCTCCAATTATCCTTCTCCTCCTCTTCTCCTTCTTATTCTCCTTCTCCTCTCTCCGCCTACACCCACCTCCAACCGCGCCCTCCTCCGACCACCTCCAGACGCGACCTTCGATCATGCCATCCTCCAACCACCTCTGGCAGCGACCTCCCCCGACCACCTCCGGCTGTGACATCCTCCATGGTAGGTTTTGGCCATGTCAATGGTGGTGATAGAGGTTTATACCTTCGATCCAGATTTACGGATGTAGTATAATAGCTTTTTCCCTAGAAGACCTAGGTTTAATCGAACCTCGGATAGCACTGCAAAAAGGTAATAAAAAGAACACATCTACAAGACTTTGTTTGTTTGTTTTACCTTAGTTGACCAGACTAATCTAGTTTACTTTAAAACGGGTTTGAATCAATGGATGGAGATAGGTCAGGGTTGAAGATCCACCTGCAGCTGCACATCAAATGGGATAAAATATAATAATAAGCATATTCATGTATAATGTTTGTATTGAGATAATCTTTTGTCGGCAACACATCCTAATATTCTAGAGCCCCCGTGATGCAGCAGGCATATCAATAGACTTTTAGTCAAACCGAGAGTACACCGAATCCACGGGTTACAAACAATTATTAAGTGTAAACATAGATCAAAGTTTTAAGTGGTGATGTTGTTGTTGATCCCAAATGGGGCGCTAAGCGAAGACCGTACTACCCTTTCTGTCACTGAGGTTCCTATGAGATTGCCGCTAGCCAAGTATCTCACCTCAAGGCTTTATCAATCTATGGGATCTTGGGTACCTACAAGTCCAGAGATCAAGATAAGAGACGAAGAAACAAAATATATAAATCACAAATTCAAACAAAATACAATTCTCCCATGATCTAGATGAACATAATTGCTGCGAGGTTTCTCCCCGACCCGCAGCCCGCGAGGGCTACTCACTCATAACAAATATATCAAAGATAGAAAACATCATGCAAATACTTAGATTGAAATCAAATATTCTTACAACGGTCACCAAATCACAAGGAGATCTAAAGTACAAAGCAATGGCTATGGCTAGTGGAGGGATGGATGGTGGAAGTGATGAACAATGGATGAACAATGGTATGGATCTCCTTTGGTGGTGTTGTGATGCAATCTGAGAATGGCGGCCCTCTGTCCAGCGACTGGAGCCTCGAAATATATAGACATCTTCACGAAAGTTGTAGGGTTTGACGAGACGAAGCCGTCGCCACCTGGTACGGGCGGGCGGTACGAGTAGACCGCACTCGTACCAGTGGTCGTTAAGACCTCAGGCGCCTTGGAACGCCTCTCCAATTACTTGGCCGTGTGTACTTCCTCAAAATCCTTCATCACGACTCCTTATTTCGCTTTAAAAGCAGTGATTTCCTACACAACATAAATAAAAGAAGGGATTTGCATATCTTTGCAATTATTAGTCATTAGTGGCAAGAGTTGGGAGTTTCTTTAGCAATTTCTTGACCAAAAACAACGTTTAAATGGAGTGGAAGATGGCAAAAATCAGAGCCATCAACTTCCCCAAAGCTCAAACCTTGATCATCCTCGAGCAATAAGAACCAAAAGAACTATAAGGAATTCAGCGTTTAAACTTGAAATAGCGAGAATAAGAGTTCACTTATAGTCGGTAGTCGTATCTGCTCAACACTTCATTTATTTGCAAAGTTTATCAAATTTAGAGAGATGACAACAATAATATACAAGCTTTGGTAAGTCAAGATAATCAAAGTAAAGTTTAATATAAGTATAAATAACTAGAAGTGTAGCAATCAATCCGATTCCTCTAATTAAGTCTCAGCTTGCCAAGAAACACTAGGATGTGTAAAAGCATAATTTAGTAAGAGAGTTTCATGTCCCAAGTAGTATAACAATGAAGTGTCTTATTTACACCCACATCCATAAATCAAGTCAATCTAAAACACTTCTAGTCCAATCATTGTCTTTCAAGAAAAATCCGTAAAGTAGTAATGAGACCATGCCAAGGACTTGTTATGTGGATCCCCATAGATATTTTCTTTCTTTCTTTTTCTTTTTTCAGGATCGTTGTTTGTTTCTTTTTGCTTGTGTTTGCACAACCTGAGAGTACCAATAATTTTGCCCATACATTTAAATGGATGCCACTCATGTCATCAACTCATAGCTGAAATCCAGGGTTATACCATAGATCGTTCAAAAGCTAGCAGAGTTGTTGGCATCCCAAAGGTGTGCATTAGAGATATAGAACAAAGTTGTCTCACTTCTTTTTTTATCTAGTACCGCAGTTTGACCCACAAGGTTAGCTTTGGCATGCATCACAATTACCAATAGACTTTATTTCAATCAAACAACTCCTTTCATGAGTGTCATCGAGACTGTGAAAATATATATGGGGTTAAGTATAATCAGCGGTATACTCTCAAGGCGATCATTCATCAAACAAGTCGTAAATTTCAGACTTTTTCGTATTGTACTTGTTTGGCATTATTATTTCCAAGGCAAGAATCAGTTAACTAAAATACTAGAGCAAGAGCTTCAACAACTAATCATCATACCAATAAAAAGCCTTACTCTAACCATATTAAATTACTTCCCACTAGCATGGCATCTTAGCAAATCAACGAACTAAGATAAACAACTCAAACTTCATAAGTGGGAGACATAGGACATACCTCTCATAAGTAACTTCATGATCCTGTTCCTTATAGGGCTGTGTTTCTTCAAAACATGATTACTCTCAAAATGATATTAAAGCAAAGAGGCAAAGTATGAATCCACGTTTACAAAAAAAGGATAAACGGAAAAATATTTTTTGTATTTTTGAGGATAGGGATTAAAGAATAGAAAAGAACTTGTGACCAAGCAAGGGTTTAAGAAAAGAAAAACAAAGGAAAACTAATAACTAAAATGAAAGCAAATTAAAAAGCAAAGGAAAAAAGCGAAGTGTTGGAACAGGACAACACAAGTGTTTCAAATATCTCATGGAGTTGGAGTACAACCTCGTTATTACACAAATAAATTTGCTAGGGGAAAACGTCCCCAAGCTCAGGCTTTTGCAAGCCCTTTTGTTGCTCATTGGGGTAGTGGTGAATAATCCCCCACATTCCATTGGCTGCTCCAATCATGGAACTAGGTGGCGAGGCTTGCAGTGGCATCTCGAAGGTTGATTGAGAGGTTGTTCATGTTTTGAATATTTCCTTCGAGTGCATAGATATCTTCAAAAGTGGTGTAGTAGTTTGGTGGCTGCACATCTTGTTTGGGTCCTTCCTGTTCTACTTCTTCATCTTCTCCTCCTCCCACGGGTATTTCTTGTTGGGGTAGATTAGCTTTGACCTGCGCGTCATAACGCAAACTTCCATCCTTGATAGAGAATAAACCGTTAGGCAAAGGAGCCGGGATCAAATGATCCGCTCCAGGTATATTGAAGAAATATCTACCATGATTTTTAGAAATCATACCACATCCTCTTAGAATAGATAGACTGAAACGGTTACCTCCAGTCAACGGTTGGATGTTACCTAGGTTGATGCAAAGTGCGCGTGCAAGAACGGTCACAACTCCTGCTCCACATATGGGTCCTCGAGATTGAAGAGCTTGATACTTAAGGTAAAATACAAGAAGAGCGCCCAAATTTGGCGTTAAGTTGTAATTGACAAGTGCAGCTTTTGCGAGGATTAAGATGTCCTCCTCATTAATTCTAGTAAACTCACCACATGCCTCAAGTGTGTTAGCAATAACATAGAACAAATATTGAATAGCAGGATGATCAATTTGGTTCCCCTTAGGTGTGTTTCCACAGATTTTCATCAAGTTAAAATATTGTGAAGGGGAAGGATCTAAAACAAAGGTAGTTGTGCGTACATCGGTGATGTTGTTGGTTAACCGAAAGCATTGAGCCCATTGGCTCAGTGTCAAAGTATACTCACAGTTCATAAGGCGGAATTTAATTCGATCAACTCCGAGCCTTTGTTCCTCGGAACAACCATAAGGATCCATCATGTGTGTCAAGGTGTTGAAGAACTCAAGCGTCAAGCGGCGGTATGTCGCAACATCCTGAAAGACAAAATTGTACAAACCAACATTGTTGCAAAGTAAATCAAAATCAGCACGAATGCCAAGTTGGTTCAGGATATAAGGACACACCCACTTGGTGGACTTGATCTCTCGAATCTTGAGACGATCAAAATGGGTCTGATGGAACTCCTTGGTGAACTCGATGCCAAGCGACTCGGGGGTTAACGTATCAACGGGAAGTGCGGAGGATTCCACAACCATCTCACATGTACGACTCCTCATGTTCATCTAATAAATAAAAACAAGACAAAGTAAATAAAGATTGCTAATATATTTTTAGTCCAATAGAAACATAGCATAAGTGATTCTCTACACTAACTACAAAAGAAAATCTTCTAAAATCAATGCTAAGCATACTTAATATCAATATTGAATCAAGAACAAGACCTATGGCTAGATTAGCAATGATGAATGATTAAGCAAAGCTTTTTCACAAATAAGTTGGGGATCAGATGAGAATCATACCTTAGATCGAGTCTATGGTTCCCCTAGGTTAATCCTCCGAGAATCCCTGTTATGCATTCACCACGATCCCATGATCAGTTAGTCGTGGCACATAACCGACAAGTATCAAAGTAAACACCCATTACTTAAGCAGAAACATGTCATACCTTATTTTCCGTTATGGATACATCATCCAATATCAGTAGGACTTCATCAATTGTAGAGCCCGAGCCAAGCCTTAACCTACAGGCAACTGACTGGGATAACGTCCTAGCTCGCATAGTCGTCAATGTCACCTTATTGATATCTAACCAAGTTAATAGCTAGGGACAATGTCAGTACGTACTTTGAATGTACTCGCAAACCACCTTAAGAAAAACAATAAATGAAAGAGGATATGCAATATGGCGGTGATAATAGGAGGGCTCCAAGCGAGGTTCTTTTCTCAAATAGTTTCTCTTGTAGATATACCATCTACATATCTTTGTTGAAAAACTTTTATAAACCTTTTTGGAAACATTTGAAAGACTTTTAAACTATTTGGATGGGGTCACCCAATTGCCTTCCTTCCGGTCATCCTGACCAATTACTTTCCTTTCTTTCCGACCATCCCATGGTCAAAACCTTTATCCTTTCTGACCATCCCATGGTCAAAACATTTCCAAAAGCCTTTGCTTTTTTAAAATCCTTTTTCAAAACAAAACCAGCACCGCTCTACAACAACCTTCCCAACTGTCCATGACCGCGGACACGGCTATTCGAATAGATTTACACTCTGCAGAGGTTGTACACTTTACCCACACCATCCGGGTACCCTACCCTGATCTATACCGATCGTGGGTCGAGTAACCGGTCAAGACCTTTGGAATTCCCATTACAGTATAAGCGCCTACCCTATGAGTCGTTCCCCTCAACACCGGGACATCGGGTACCGTGGACCAACCGGAGTGCTTTTTTTCACTACACAAAGTGTGCGCTTTCAATGAAGAGGCTCATAGTAACACCTGGCGGCTTGCAACCATTCGTTTCGTCACCTGGTCGATGCTTTGTGGACCATTATAGGAGAAGAGCCAACCTCCAGGGATTGCCATCCCCTGTAGTATTTGTGAGACAACTCATACCGGAGCAAACAAACTTCGAATCCAACCCCTTCCCATATAGGAGTATTGTGGTTGCATATGTTCATTGTTCTGGCAAAACTGCAAAGAACCGGGTGCGTTTTCACAAACCTTTTTCCTCTTCTTTCTTTTAGCATTTTGTAAAACAAAAACTATTTTCCTTTCTCAAACTTCATTTGGTAGGTCGAACCTCACCAAGATTTTACCATAAAACATGTTTGTAAAACTTTTATAGGGTCTTCCCATCCCATAGCTTTGGTTCAGATCATCTACCATACTAGGAGAAAGTAGGAGTCATCAAGGGGGTTGTACTTAGTAGTACCATTGTGTAATGATTTGTAGGAGCCAAGCCACTACCAGAGGTAACGCATCATAAATGAAAACAAGGCAGTTTCATAATCAGCAGGTAAAAAATGCATAAGTAAAACAGTAGGACAAGTCTGATGAGCAAGAAGGTGGCTTGCCTGATGATCAGAAGTATGGCAATATGTCCCTGGACTTCTTCTTTAGATAACCAAGAATACCAAAGCCAATAATAGTAATAATATCTCTTCTTCTCGTCGACAATACAATCGCAACTATCGCTGTTATCGAGTATACATGCAACAAGCAATGCCACAATCAAAACAGGGCATACAAGTAACAATACATACAACAAGCAATGAACAATACAAGTTTACAATTCAATAGGTTTTGAGTAGTTGGGTTCTACGCAAGTAGAATTACTTGAAATGCCTTTGTGGGTTTCTTTAATGATCTAGAGGCCAAAACTACTTAATTAAGGGGTTTTAATATAAGGTCCAAGTTCTGTAGTATACCGTATAAAAATATTACCTTCAGATAGGTAGTGATAATATGAATCCAACAAAAGTGGTTTCACTATTTTATCATTTTCCTTTGATTTATTATGCATTTTCTAGTGATAAAAGCTCTAGTTTTAGGAGATAATTCACCAGAAAGGTTATGTGTGTCCAAAAATTATTTCCTTGTATGGTTAAGTTGGATTTGATGGACTGGTTTAGTGAGAGTTGTAATCACTTCAAAATATTTACTAGAATGCCCTCAAGAAATTCCCAAAGGCAGCTCTAGAAGGTTTTTGTCTTTTTCACCATATTTATTCTACAAAATATATTGATGTTATTCCAAGGGAACATGGTAGGTATTTAGAATACCTTTCTTTAGAAATTGGAATCTCCAATTCTGGAGTTGCATAACTATTGAGGTGATTTTATTACTGAATTAACCATGCATAGAATAGTTTAATTCACAATAATTCAACCAGGCCTCCATAAATTTTGGGCTCCTGGGGTTTGAAGGATATGAGGATTTGTGAGTTCTCAGAGTTTGAATTAGGTCATTAACTCTCTTGGTTTAACCTGGAGAAATTCCTAAAGGCATAAAAGGGCTGTTTTTTTATTTTTACCCAGAGCAATCCAGGAAGCAAAATAGGGTACGGTCAAAGTTATATGCATGGTATACCATATACCTTTTAGTTCAAAAAGGTTTCACATCATTTGGAGTTGTAAAACACACATAAAGAATTCATTAGTGAAATGGCTACATCTTAGTAGTTGATTTATTATAAACAATATATACACCATTTGGGTTAACCAAGTGTACTGCATGTTCAATATAACATCTATAAACCCTAAGAATTTTAGATATGTTCAATTTGAGTAGGTTTCCATTTTCAAACGAATTTAAACTAGACTGCCCTTAGAAGATCTGAAATTTAATTAAAAAGAAAAGGGGCTGATGGGCACATGGGCTGGAATCCGGAGGAAAATGGGCCATGACAGCGCTAGACGACCCATCTTGCTGGTGAGGACGCGGGAGGGAAAATTTGAAAGCCTACCGCCGGGCCCCACCGGTCAGTGACAACGGAAGGCCGAATGGGTTTCGACTCCTGCCGTCCGTCCGATTAGAGGAGGGATGGACGGCCAGGAAGCCGTCTCCCACCTCACGACCTGCCGCTAGGGACGAAACCCTAGAAATGACCGGAGCAGGGCAGGGGGCTCACCTAAGAGCTCGTCGGCGGCCAGGGAATGTTGGAGGGGGTGCAGTAAGCGACGACTACCTCAGGGATGGGCTTTAGTGCGGGTTTTGAAGGCGGAAGGTAGCCCGCGCGTCCACGCCCGAGAGGGGCTTGTCGGAGCTCGCCGGAGTGCATCCAGGGGTGCATGCATGTAGGTAAGGAGGGTAGGGTTAGGTAGATAACATCCATGGGATCTTTTCTAAGAATAAAATCGAGGAAGAGAGGAAGTAGAGGGGTAGTAGAACCAACCACTTCAAAACACCCGAGGTTTGGTCTTCCTTCCTCTCCATGATAGTGCAGACCAAGGGAAGGGCTCTAGAGCTGTAGGGGGTAGGTGGGAGTGTGGGGGTCCTGCGAAATCATAGAGATGGGGAAGGGGTGGCCTAGTGCGACGGCATGCTCAACCTTTGGAGGAAAGGCCGAGAGGAGGGTTCCTCTCCTCCATGGTGAGGGACGACAAGGTGAGGGAGTAGGAGCTTGTGGGGGACATGGTCTTGGTGATAATGAGGAAATGGGGATGAAGGGAGGGGCTGAGGTGCCCTCTGGGCCTTTATTTTGAAAGGGAAAGGTCCAAGGTGGACCTAGACCATGGGGAGCTTGGGGAGGGGGGTGGTGGCCGCTGGTTGGGTGATCTGGGCGGTGAGAGAGGTGTGGTGGGGCACTGGGGTCGAGCCCTGAGTGGGGAGGGAGGGTGGTGCTGTTGCTTCACTTATTTCTCAATATTGGCATAGATATGGTCTCTCTCTCTCTCTCTCTCTCTCTCTCTCTCTCTCTCTCTCTCTCTCTTTCTTCAAACTCCAAGCACTAGGGACAAAAATGGGTGTGCTACAGTAGGTTTGCTACAGTGCACGACCAGAAGGGAGGGGGTGTGCTGAGCAAACTTGCTTGACCAAGCTTGGTGATGGTTTGGTGGGGTTTTTATGTTTGCAAAGGAGGGTATTTAAATAGTTTTAGGTTCCAAAGAATTATGGAAATTATTTGGTAAATGATTATATCCATGTGGATTATGTCAACTTAGAGTATCAATCATTGGCAACTTTGGATTTGCAAGAAGGGACTTGGTTTCGAGAGGAGGTTAGGGTCTGATGATCTAGGGCACCAATATTTTTATGCCACCTAAACTTGGTTGGATTAGGGAGCTCAGTGCTCACCTTTGTACAACGGGTAGCTGGATGGATAGAACAAGTGATGTAGATGATCACTGTACCAAGAGTTGGGCTTGTTTGTACTTTAGGTGGGATAGAGGTGATGGCAAACTTTGTTTGAAATAAGGCTGTCATAGCAGTTGTATCATGAAGCCTCATAAACCATGTGGGTTTAAGAAGCACAAGGATCCAATGGAAATAAATGAAGTAGGGATGGATAAAACTTTATGAGTAGAACACAATCATGCAAAGAGTTATTCCAAGGGAGGTAGTATGGAGATGTGAGTTTCTGCCAAAGTAGGGATGTTGATAAGATTTGTAGGAATTATTATTTTCTTGCCCGCAAAACCATCAAGAACAAGTGGGTTGGAGGGTGATCTAGCCAAGGGAAAGAGTGGTCCTTCGTACTACTTAGGATGGTTCACAAGATGGTTGAAGTGAATTTCCAAAAATGCATAGGGGTTGAGAAAGGGAGGTATTCAAACAAGTGATGTTGAAACAGTTTCGAGACTTGGCCAAATTTGGCAGTTTTGAGGATTTTGACTAGACTAGAGATGTTTTTGATGGGTTGCAAGGTATCAAAGCATCATCAAGTGGATGATGTTGAAGTGCAGATTGAGTAGAATAGATCCATGCTTGATATTAGTCTTCATTGACTTGGAAGCTTCTAGAGTGGACCACTTTAGATTTGATCTGGTTAAGGGTTTTAGATGATCACCTGGTGGATGATCTCCTAGCATAGCTCATACTACTCCTAAACAAATCATCAGACATCCTATCAAGGCAATTCATCTTAGCAAGCTACTCAACTACTACTAGGGTTACCATCAAGCCTAGCTTGGGGTAAGGATGGGTATTTTGAGAGGTTTGAGTTTGAAGAAGGTAAGAGTCCTTGGCATTTATACCAAGAGTAGAATTTAAAGATTTATAAAAGGTTTTGGAAAACTTAGAGGTAAGAGTAGTTGGAAGTGTTTACTTGAAAACATAAGGATATTATATCATATAGATTTCCATAGTTTTGTAAATAGAAGCTAAGAAAATAGTTGTTGCTCCAAAGGCATCTTGGCTCAAGTTTTGGAAATGCGAGAACATTTGGGAATATGGAAATTAAGCCAATACAGTTTTGTGAAATAGCTTTTGTCAACTGCAGGTGAGGCAAAGAGTATATCATTTACTACTCATTCATATGCATCAACATACAAGCAAGCATGCAAAATTTGCATCACTAAACAAGATTTTTTTGTTCCCCCTTATTTTTGCATTCTGGACAACTAATCAGGGTTGCTGAAATTGAGATGTTATAGTGTGGGTGCGAAGAATCGAAGAAAGATTGAGTAAATTTGAAGATCTAATGGAGGTGGTTTGAAGTTTAGAGGAAGAAGAAAGAGAAAAGTTTATTTGGGGATTTTTGGTTACCTCCTCGGGGTGCTTATGGCGTCCGTGTACTCGGTACAGGCAGGCGGTACGGCCGGAGCCCGCACGTACCGGGTGACTTACCTTGGGGGCGACAGCTGCTCCGAGGCGGTTCACTTGGTATGAGCGCGCGGTACGGCCGCGTGCGCCCGTACTGCTGGTCGTTAATGCTGCGGTGACTTTTGCTTAAAATATATGTTTGCTCGGGGGTATGGTACTGGCGTGCGGTACGAGCGTGTCCGGCCATACCAGTGGTCGTTATCGACATTGTTCCTTTGGAAAACATCGAATTTTTTTATCTTCCTTTTCCTGGAGGTGGTACGGGCGCATGGTACGGTCCACTCCAGACGTACCAGTGGTCGTTATCGACACTATGAACTACAAAAACTCAAGGAATTTGATTAGTAGCTCCGCGCGCCTTTGCACATCTTATCAAAAGGTTAGATAGCAGCAAAAACACTAAGTAGTGATCCAACAATACTTTTTAGGCCATGTGTTAGTAAAATAAAATATAGAGGATTACCTTATTTCTTCTCCTCTTTCCGTAGGTCTTCCTGAACACTCTTTATGAAAGACAAATATAAAAACAAAAACAAAACAAACTAACACAAAATAAAAATAATAGAAAAACTTTATTTCACAGGGTTACCTCCCATGAAGCGCTTCTAGTTAAGGTCAATTAGCTTGACCTTAATGTAAATCACTTAGGAATGGACTAACTAGAATTATAGGTGCCATTCTTAGGAATGTAAATCACTTAAGGTAGATGGTAGCCCTATTCTTACATTCCCTTCATGTAAATTAATCAAAGCTTTAATAGTACTTAGGAATGGACTAACTAGAATTATAGGTGCTATGGTATCTTTAGGCATGTCCACAACAACAAGATCAATAAGAGCGGGACTACGTTTAATTTCAACAACTATATTTTCTTTGATCCCAACAACTTGTTTATAAGTCGTATCAGCTAGATGGAGTCTTAATTCAGTTGTAACAAATGGCCCTAAGTTTAACTTATCGAATAGGATTTTGGAAATTGTTGAGATGCTTGCACCAAAATCACAAAGTGTGGATATCTCATTAACTCCAAGCTTAATTTCAATAGTGGGCTCAAATATATCATCTAGCTTAGCTGGAAGCTTATCAGCTAGTTTTTTGTACTCCATCTCTAAATCATGAACCTTAGATGCTACTTGTTGTATAAATTGTTGGTACATAATATCATTACCTTGTTCTATACCTAGATTCTTAACTATGATCATGTTCAATAGATCTTCCATGATATATTCCGGTGTTGGCACGTTGCTATAATCCAGCTCATCAGGTTTTTCATCATTGGTTACCACCCTCATCATCTTGGGGTCTTCTACCAGATTTGGCTCGGGTTTGCCAACGAACTTTGCTAGTATGAGAGCTTGGCTCTCGGCTACCTTACCTAGCTGAGCCACCATGGTCTTTGTTCTTTCGTGTAGAGCCTGCACATCATTTCTAATTGCGACGACCTGATTAGATAATCTTCCTATACTACTTTCATGGTTCTCCATAATCTTAATAAGCATATTGTTTTGTTTGGTTTGAGCTTGCATAAATGTCTAACAGTTTTCTCAAATGGGATATTGCCATGATTTGCTCCATTAGTATTATCATAATTATTATAAGGAGCTCCTGCAGGATTAGCATGATAGTTTTGAACATTAGAAGCATAATTATTTTTTCATGCAGGATTAAAAGGAGTGCGAGCTATAAAATTAACATCATTAACATCAGTAGTGATAGCATTAACTTGGACAGCTAAGCAACTCATCTACCTTACATGTAAGCTCCTCATTCTTTACCTCGGTAATTAAACTAACTCTCTTCGAGGTTCTTTCCACATACCATTGGGCATGGTTATTTTGCATATCATCAAGTAACTTCTTTGCAACAGTCACCTTCTTTCTCATGATCGTTCCTCCTGCTGCAGTATCTAGCATAGACTTAGACATTGGGTTAAGACCATTATAAAATAAGTGTAATATAAGCCACTCTTCCATCCCATGATTAGGACAGTTCATTATGGCTTCTTTCATTCTTTCCCATGCAAGCGCTAGTGTCTCACGGTCTTCTTGTCTAAAGCTTGTAATGTTGGATCTTACCTGCATAGTCTTAGTTGCGGGAAAAAAATAGTCATAAACAAATTAGTGCATTCCTCCCAAGATTTAATAGTGCCCTTTGGTAGAGCTAGCAACCAATCGTTAGCCTTTCCTCTAAGAGAGAAAGGGAATAATCTTAGCTTAACAACATTTTGATCTACATCCTTAATACGCATTGATAAGTCCAAAACGTATCTACTTTCCCGAACACATTTGATATTGTTTCTTCTCTAATTTGTGTGATTTGTATACAACTAATGCGGAATGACGCTGTTTTCAGCAGAATTGCCTTGGTGTCTCGTTTTTGTGCAGGAAATTAACTTTCAGGAAAAATCCCGGAAAATATCGCAAAACTCCTATTTTACCAGAAGACTCACGGAGCCAAAAGACGAGACGAAGAAGGGCCGCGAGGGGCCCACACCACCTGGCCGCGCGGGCCAGGCCATGCCATGCCAGGAGGTGGTGTGGCCGCCTTAGAATCTGCCTCGACCTCTCCTTTCGCCTATATAAGCCCTCTGGCCTAAAACAGACGGGGGGTTCAATGTTTTTCCAGATAGAGTTCCGCTATGCCGCCACCACCAGAAACCGCGATTCGGAACCAGAAACTCCGTCAACCATCATCGCCATCATCATCACCATCCATCCCCATCGGTTCTCCATCAACCATCCATGAGTGAGTAATCCCCCGCAGAAGACTATGGGGATGGTAGGGATTGGATGAGATCATTCATGTAATTGCATCAGATTGTTAGGGCATGGTGCCTAGTATCTATTGTTAGTGCTTTTTGACATTGTTGCAACTTGTTATGCTTAATGCTTGTCACTAGGGCCCGAGTGCCATGATTTCAGATCTGAACATGTTATTGATTCATGAGGATATTATTGTTTATGATCTTACCTGCAAGTTGTATACACATATTATTGTCCGGAACCAAAGTCGCCGAAGTGACAAGAATCGGGATAACCGGAGGGAATGGCTATGATATGAGGATCACATGTGTTCACGGAGTGTTAATGCTTTGCTCCAGTGCTCTATTAAAAGGAGCACCTTAATTACCAGTAGATTCCCTTGAGGCCTCGCTGCAAGGGGCTGGCAGGACAAAAGATGTTGTGCAAGTTCTCTTCGCGAGCATGTATGACTATATATGGAACACATGCCTATGATTATTTAGTACTTGGATGCTTTATCTTATTTATCTGCAAATGCCCTATATCTTGATTGCTACATCTATTGTCTTGTCCATGCAATGGCCGTCCATCCATCCCTATGCCTACCGCTCTTTAATCCTACTGTTTACTGCAATTGTTACTACTGTCTGTACTTTTACTACTGCTATCGCTTTTCTATTGCTATTACAAAACTGTTGCTATTGATAAACTACTGCGAGCAAGACTATTTCCAGGTGCGGCTGAATTGACAACTCAGTTGTTAAGGCTTATAAATATTCTTTGACTCCCCTTGTGTCGAATCAGTATATTGGGTTTTACTTCCCTTGAAGACTGTTGCGATCCCCTATACTCGTGGGTCATCAAGATGATTTTCTAGCGCCGTTGCCGAGGAGCATAGCTCTATTTATCAAGTTCACTTGGAATCATTAGTCTTCGCTACTATCCATTCATCATGGGTAAATCTCGTGATGGAAAGGTTCCTATATTACAATCCATTACAAGGAGAGGTACAATTCTGAACACCTCTGTTGCTCTACACCACCACCACATACAAATGCTACACATACTAGTACTTCTGCTGAATCTGAAACTTCTGATACTGATGATGCTGCTTATACCGTGCTTGATAAGAGTGGTTCATTAGGTCCTTTCCTAGATGCTACGATTACTAGAACTATAGCAGGAAATACTGAAACTCCTAATGAAGATACTACTACACCTGTCAGTTCACCTGAGTCTAGAGAGAGCTATGATATTGAAGACGAATATATAGAAATGACTGATGAATTTATTAAAGAATGCCAAAACACTCATGGTAGAAGTGCTATTAGGAGTCCTCTTGAGAAACATACTGTTAGACCTAAATTATCTCCAAATGCTAAGTTTGCTACATCTCCCATAAACATTAAAGATAAGGATTATGATTTCTCTCTTGATTTATCTTACATAACCATTGTTGAGAAAGAACCTTTTTGTGGAAGAATGAAAGTGCTGTAGCACATATGACTGAGCTTTCTACCATGAGTGGCCTATTTTCTGATGATATTAAGATGCGCACCTACTTTGTTGCTAAATTTTTCCCTTTTTCACTGAAAGGAGAAGCTAAAGCTTGGTTTAATAATTTACCTCCTGGATCTATTGATAGCCCTGATTGCTTGATTGATACTTTCTTTCAGAAATATTTCCCTCCAAGTTCTAGACATGCCATTTTGCAGGAACTTTTTGATTTTAAACAAGGAGAAAATGAGATATTGCCTGAATCATGGGCAAGGTTTTGTGCTTTGATTCATGCACAACCTGTGTGTCCATTACCTAAAAATGAGCTTCTTGATATATATTATAATGGACTAACTGAAGAATCTAGGACATACCTGGATAGTTGTGTTGATTGTGTTTTTAGGAAGAGAACTCCCAAAGAAGCTGAGGAATTAATGGCTAAAATAAGCAAGAATTACGATGATTGGACTTCACCTGAGTCAACTACACCTGATTTAACTGTGCCCGATCCAACACCAACACCAAAGAAGAGGGGAGTGATTGAACTAAATGATGAAGTGATCAAGGAAGCTAAGAAATGTCTCAAGGAGAAGGGTATTAAATCTGAAGATGTGAAGAACCTACCTCCTATAGAAGAATTTTGTAAGCCAGCCTCCCACTCATCCACTATTGAGGTACATGAAGACCCACAAGTATAGGGGGTGTATCGCAGTATCTTCGATAAGTAAGAGTGTCGAACCCAACGAGGAGCAAAAGGTGTTGGCCAGTGGTATGGATCAGGAATTCTCTGCAAATACTTAGCAAACGGATTTTTAGGGTTTTTTGATAAAGCAAGTAAACAAAGTACGAGTAAACAAAAGACGGTAGGAATAAATGCAGCAAGTGTCCCAATCCTTTATGCAGCAAACGACAAGCCGGTTGTATTACTTAAGATGACCAAACGTTCTCGAGGACACATGGGAAGACTGTCAAGTGCTTTCGCTTCATATAGTTGATTAATCTTCTTTAGCTTGCTAAGTGTTGTGTGGGTGAACCTGTGCTAATCTACCGACCTTCCTAGGACTAATACATACTTGTGATTATACCCCTTGAAAACATCCGTAAGTACAAGAAAGTAATTAAGGTAAAAACCTAACCACAACTTTAAACTCTAAGACCCTTACGTCCCTTGCGCAATGGTTTCCTAACGGGGGTTCAGGTTTCTCTCACTCCGGCAACCCCTACGATTAGTAGCCAAATACACAATGCATTCCCCTAGGCCCATATAGGTGAAGTGCCATGTAGTCGACGTTCACATGACACCACTAGAAGAAGTACACCACAACTTAAATATCAAACTATTGAATCTTTCTCAACACAACTCCACTACTAGCAACATGACTTCTCCCATGTCCTCAAGAACAAAACGAACTACTCACAAGAAATAATATGTATCATGATCAAAGATGGAATAATGATGTATAACAATCTGAACATAAACAATAATTCAATGGTTCACTCAATAGCATCAAATACAAAAGTAATCAACACTAGGAAAGTTTCCCCTATGAACTAATGCAAGATTTAACTCAATTGTTACAGCAATATGGAGATGGTGATGAGGGTGCTGATGGTGATGATGGTGGTGATGATGATGATGATCCCGATGAAGTCCAGCTTGATGGTGGTGTTGATGGCGACGATCTCCCCTCTCCGGGAAGGAATTCCCCCGGCAAAAATTTGTCTGCCGGAGAGATCTTTCTCTCTCGGTGTTTTTGGCCCAGCAGAGGCGGCGGAATCTTTCTATGGTTGCTCCCCGAGTCTTAGGGTTTCGGGAGGATGATATACGCCAGAGGGGAGAGGCTGGAGTGGGCCTGCGGGCCCGGCCGAGGGCTGCCCGCGCCAGGGTGTGGTGTGGGCCCCCTGTGGCCCATCTCCACTCCGTCTTCTGGCATCCTTAGTCTTCTGCAAAAATAGGATTTTCCATATATTTTCCCGGATTTTCTGATCTTTGCGAATTTTGCCTCCAAACAACAACTTTTCCATCAGAATCCTGACTGCAGCGGTCCATGCTCCAAAAGTCATCAACCATGCAAAAACAGATGAAATAACATAAGTATCACCTCTCAATATGAAATATATCAATGAATAACAGTAAATTATGACATAGAATAGTGATGCAATATGGACGTATCAACTCCCCCAAGCTTAGAGTTCGCTTGTCCACAAGCGAAACTGAGCTCAATAAACATGGCCTCAGGTTTATGGAGTGAAGAGTCGATTAAAGAATACAGACAACGAAGCATCACATTAATCAATACATAGATCATAATAGAAGACAACTCACTATTGTATAACTAAACTTGCAATGAGTAAAGGAAACACAATAAAGATACATAAAGTGAATCATAATTGGTAATGGCAAAGTTAGATCTTGGTCGAAGAATAGTTGATAATTTGCTGGAGTTCACAAATAACTGGTTTTCAAAGATAGCATTCAAAGTAGTAAACATCAAGATAAGAGCAATGCGCAAAGCAAGGAACATAAGCAACATGATTGAATAAATCATCATATGAATGAATGAAACACAACAACTCAAAATACTTGCTGAGATAGAAGGGAATAGGTTTACTAACTCAACTACAAAGTAAAAGAAAGGCCCTTCGCAGAGGGAAGCAGGGATTGCAAGTCTTATAAAGAGCTCCCAAAAATTATGATACTTACTAGCTTTCAGCTCTCATTGCCCCTATCATAGGCATCTTTTGGTGATTAGGGTTAAAGTGACACAACGAAGAGGATATGCTTGACAAGTTATAAATTGAAGTCCCATGCCCCTTACTTATGAGTACCGAATCTCATGCTACTCAACTTCAGTCACGAGCAAGCTCTTGTCATTGTAAATACATGCGTATCATTGAGAACCGCCAACGGGGTACCCCTTGCACATGACACAGGAGCTATCCCATAATCAAAATGACAAGGCAAGCAGGCAGTGAGCATCTCAGCGATCTTTTTATTTGCTATTTGCATAGGTTTTTATTGAGGATGCTTCATAGAATGCTCACTATAGTTATGCTGCAAGTTTCCACCATGATTAGGCATGGCTTAGGCTAGTTATGCTGCAAGTTTCCTTCTCCTTCCCTGGGGCTTGGAGGTCTTCCTCCATAGGCTCCTTCCCTTTATCTTTGGCAGACACCATTATGCTTCTAAACCTTCAAAGAGTATGTCCTGGCAGAAATAGATCGAAAAAAAACATGACGAAAACACGATATACGAACCTCGGGGGATCCGGGGGTTATATATTACGAAGTTTCATAACAAGAGGAAGGTACTGGGTGAAAACGAGTCGGAGGCGGAGTCCGGGGTGGACTCACTACCTGGTGGTGTGGCCAGGGGAGGGCCCGCGCCACAGGGTGGTGTGAGCCACCCTGGCACCGTTTCCGTCCGTTTTTCGCTTCGTAACTTTCCTTATTGACTAAAAACTACAAAAATATAGTTGGACAGTATTTTCGTGGAACTTTTCTTACCCGAACCGTTACCTATTTGAACACGGACTCTGCAGGTCTCTGAATTTGGTATTTAGTGGATTCTTCCGGAGTCTCCACTTGGATAATCATCAGTATCTTCATCTTCATGCACTTATTACTTGAGTCATAAAACCTTTCTCTTCCTTATTACACCATTATCTCCACTTCCTGGAAATTTCTTTCACACAAAACTTCACAAAGTTCTCATTAGCAATATTAGTATATATGTAGTGATAAAACCTTTTGAGTCCAACTTCAACCGAAAACCATCAAAACATAAGCTACTGTAGCAACTCCTTCTGAAAACCCAAAAAGAATTCAAAAAGGAAATCAAATAAAGAAGCAAATGCAAGAGTGGCAAAATCTGTCAAAACAGACCAGCAGGTAAAGATCAATTTTTTCGAAAATCTTATGTTGCTCAAATCAAAAAGTGCAAAACTAACGAAAGTTAAATAACAACCTGGGGCAGAAGCACAAATAATTACATCTCAATCCGATATACATATATCTCTCATGATTTTTTACGGTGAAGCACAAAAATCTGTTTCGGGACAGCAACTTCCCCAAATCTTACTTCTCTCTCATTAGAGGTTGATCTTGACACAAAAACCAAACAAAACGGATAAGGAGCGGTTATTACCAAAGTAATAACTTCCAAGATTCAAAGAAACAAAAACAAACTGAAAGCAAAAACAAATTGGGTTGTCTCCCAGAAAGCTCTTTCTTTATAGCCATTAAGATGGGCATGATAATTTTGAAGATGCTCACATAGGAATATGAATTGAAGAAAAAGAGAGCATTAAGAAGCAAAAATACACAAGTTTAAGTCTAACCCACTTCCTATGCAATGGAATTTTGTAAACAAACAAGTTTTTGAAACTAGAGGCTACTAGCATAGGAAGCTAAAAGAAGTGCAACATAAAAACTTTCAGCATAAAACGAGGAAACTTGATATTATTGAGATACATAAGAACACTTTTCCCTCTCCCATAGTAACTTTCAGTATCATGCATAAACTTA
The DNA here is from genome assembly GCA_910589775.1 of Avena eriantha. NCBI lineage: Eukaryota > Viridiplantae > Streptophyta > Magnoliopsida > Poales > Poaceae > Avena > Avena eriantha. The sequence goes on along the minus strand of OU342743.1, from coordinate 338,646,634 downwards.
ACGATATAACTATCACAAGGACCATCGAAGAAATGATTGCTTATTCTAATAGAAAACACAGGAATACTAGCTCTCAGAACACTATTTTGTGAAACAATATTAGAGGTATCCTTACAAAGGATAGTGTGTCCCTCTTCTACATATTTTGTCACAAAGTCTTTCACATTTGCTATAATAGGTTCATCAACCATTTGTTTATCAGGTTCAACAACTTTATGTGTACTTTCATTAACCATACTAGCTATCATAGAATATTCCTTTATCTTAACTACGAAAGGCATCTTCTCAATATAAGGTTCAGGTAAAACATGATTAGCAGTATAAACTTCAGTATTTCTTGTAGGAACACTCTTAGCAACATCTTTGTAAGGCTCATGATACTTATTCCACTTCTTTTTAGGCACTTCAATGTAAGAAGCAAAAGCCTTAAAGTAAGAAGCAATAGCTTGAGAGTCTAGACCATAAGCATTTTTGATATTTTGAAAGTCATCAGTTCCCATAAAAGATTCAATGCATTCATAATCATAATTTATACCTGACTTTCTACCTTTATCATTCTCCCAAGCTTCAGCATTGTCTTGAATATGGTCCAGAAGATCCCATTTAGCTTCTTCCATGAGAGTGAATGATCCAGCACAAGAAGCATCCAATAAATCCTTGTCATGCAGAGAAAGCCTTGCATAACAGTTGTTGATAATAATATTGTTGGGGAGCTCATGAATGGGACATTTGAGCATTAATAACTTCAATCTCCCACAAGCTTGAGCTGTACTCTCTCCATCAACAGGCCAAAAGTTGTATATTTGATTCCGATATTTATGAATCTCACTAGGAGGATAAAACTTTGAATAAAAGAGAGGCACTATTTCCTCCCATTCCAGAGCTTGACCATTCTTCAGCAGCTTATACCATTCCTCAACTCTTCCTTTCAGTGACAATGAGAATAACTTCTTCTTAACTTGATCTGTAGTAATACCTACACACTTGAACAACCCACATAATTCGTGTATAAAGAGTAAATGATCACCAGGATGGACAGTTCCATCCCCAACATAGTAGTTATCCATAACACGATCAATAATTCTTATAGGTATTTTAAAAACATCATTCTCAACAGGTGGTGGCTTATATACTACCTTAGAAGTGGTAGTAGCATTAACAAATAAGAAACTCAGCGAATTATCCATAACAAAAATAAAGCAACTAACAAAAGTAAACAATACTCACAGTAGAAGTTTCCTTTACCAGTTCCACTCTCCAATAGTGCTTCACTCCCCGGCAACGGCGCCAGAAAATAGTCTTGATGACCCACAAGTATAGGGGGTGTATCACAGTATCTTCGATAAGTAAGAGTGTCGAACCCAACGAGGAGCAGAAGGTGCTGGCTAGTGGTATGGATCATGAATTCTCTGCAAATACTTAGCAAACGAATTTTTAGGGGTTTTTCATAAAGCAAGTAAACGAAGTACGAGTAAATAAAAGACAGTAGGAATAAATGCAGCAAGTGGCCCAATCCTTTATGCAGCAAAGGACAAGCCGGTTATATTACTTAAGATGACCAAACGTTCTCGAGGACACATGGGAAGACTGTCAAGTGCTTTCGCTTCATATAGTTGATTAATCTTCTTTAGCTTGCTAAGTGTTGTGTGGGTGAACCTGTGCTAATGTACCAACCTTCCTAGGACTAATACATACTTGTGATTATACACCTTGCAAACATCCGTAAGTACAAGAAAGTAATTAAGGTAGAAACCTAACCGCATCTTTAAACTCTAAGACCCTTACGTCCCTTGTGCAATGGTTTCCTAACGGGGGTTCAGGTTTCTGTCACTCCAGCAACCCCTACGATTAGTAGCCAAATAAACAATGCATTCCCCTAGGCCTATATAGGTGATGTGTCATGTAGTCGACGTTCACATGACACCACTAGAAGAAGTACACCAAAACTTAAATATCAAACTATTGAATCTTTCTCAACACAACTCCACTACTAACAACATATGATGTATAACAATCTGAACATAAACAATAATTCAATGGTTCACTCAATAGCATCAACTACAAAGAGTAATCAACACCGGGAAAGTTTCCCCTATGAACTAATGCAAGATTCAACTCAATTGTTACAGCAATATGGAGATGGTGATGAGGGTGCTGATGGTGATGATGGTGGTGATGATGATGATGATCCCGATGAAGTCCAGCTTGATGGTGGTGTTGATGGCGACGATCTCCCCTCTCCGGGAAGGAATTCCCTTGGCAGAAATCTGTCTGCCGGAGAGATCTTTCTCTCTCGGTGTTTTCCGCCCCGCAGAGGCGGCGGAATATTTCTGTGGTCGCTCCCCGAGTCTTAGGGTTTTGGGAGGATGATATACGCCAGAGGGGAGAGGCTGGAGTGGGCCAGGGTGGCCACACCACCAGCTGGCGCGGCCTAGGGCTGCCCGTGCCAGGGGGTGGTGTGGGCCCCCTGTGGCCCATCTCCACTCCGTCTTCTGGCATCCTTAGTCTTCTGGAAAAATAGGATTTTCCGTATATTTTCCCGGGTTTTCTGATCTTCGCAAATTTTGCCTCCAAACAGCACCTTTTCCATCATAATCCTGACTGCTGCGGTCCATGCTCCAAAAGTCATCAACCATGCAAAAACAGATGAAATAACATAAGTATCACCTCTCAATAAAAAATATATCAATGAATAACAGTGAATTATGACATAGAATAGTGATGCAATATGGACGTATTAGTACACTCTCTCCAACATTTTGATGAAGGTGATATTCCTTATTCTAAACCTCCTGATCAATGCTTAGAAGAATTTGATGATAATTTTAATAAAAGAGTGAAGAATCATTTGATGGAAAACTCTAGAGCTATTATTGAGTTGAGGGATATTTTGGAAAGAACCTCCAATGATGTTAAAATGCTTGTTAAACATTTCCAAATGGTTCAAACTCAAATTGATCAGCTTATTAAAGTACAAAAAGATTTGCTAGTTAATGCTTCTAAAGAAAAACATGCTTATGAAATTAGAACTAGAAGTGGTGCTGTCACCCAGGATCCTCGATATCATGAGGGGCATCCTAAAAGAATTGAGCAGGATTCCCAAAAAATTGAAAATAGTGGTACTTCTTCTAAGAGAAAGAAAAAGAAACATAAAAACAGTTGTAGAATCTTCTGAAACTGCTAAAGATCCTAATAGTATATCTGTCTCTGATGCTGAAACTGAGAGTGGTAATGAGAAAAATGATGCTCCTGATAAAGAAGAAATTGAAGAAGAACCTGAAAGGCACATTAAGAATACTAAGTACACTAAGGAAGATTTTGTTGCTAAAAAGCATGGTAGTTAAAGAGATCCTTGGGTCCAAAAACCAATGCCTTTTCCTGATAAGAAACACAAGTCGAAGGAAGAAGAACACTATAACAAGTTTTGTGAGTGCATGAAACCTTTATTTTTGCAAATTCCTTTAACTCATGCTATTAAGTTGCCTCCTTATTCAAAGTATATGATGGATATTGTTTCTAATAAAAGGAAGATTCCTAATGAGGAAATATGTACTTTACTTGGTAATTATTCCTTTAATGGTAAGGTTCCAAAGAAACTTGGTGACCCAGGGATCCAACTATTCCATGTTCTATTAAAAATAATTATGTTAGAACTGCTTTGTGTGATTTGGGATCCGAAGTTAGTGTCATGCCTTTTTCTCTCCACAAGAGACTTCAAATGGAAAAATTGATACCAACTGATATATCTTTACAAATGTCTGATAAATCTACCACTATTCATGTTGGTATATGTGAGGATGTTCCTGTTCAAGTGGCTCATAATTGCTTGATATTAACTGACTTTGTTGTGCTTGAAATGCCTGAAGATGATAATATGTCTATTATTCTTGGGAGACCTTTACTTAATACTGCAGGAGCTGTCATTAATTGTAATCAAGGAAAGGTAACTTTCAATGTTAATGACAAGGAGCATATTGTCTATTTCCCCAAGAAGATTGATAGGACTTATGGCTTAAATTCAATTGAAAATATTGAGGGCATCCAAGTTGGAGAAATATATTGCCCCATGCCACGAGAAAAATATGAAACTATTATGATTGGGACTATTGCTATCAGGGTTGAGGTAACATAATCATTTCGTGGAATGCAAAGTTTTGTTTCATATAAAATTGTTTTGGTAACAAGACCTAATAAACCTTGTTAACAAAGGGATTTTAATGAACAAAACAATGTTTTCACCATGATTATCTTAGCTTACTTTTATTTTATCCATTTTAATTTTTGCTTTCACTTAGTTTACTTTTCTATTGCTAGTTGCTTGCATATTAGAGTGTCTTAGAACTTCTAAAGTTTTTAGTTTAGTTTTGTTATTGCATCATTCCAAAATAATCTTTCTACCAGAAAATTATTCTTCAATACCTGAAAATTGCTCAAAGATAAAGTTTCTCGAAAAATTCCAAAAAATTCATATTAAATTTTTACGTAAAAAGAGGGGCAGAGAAGTACCTGGAGTGACCCAGGGGGGCCACAAAGCAGGCACACCACCTGGTGGCGCGACCACACCAGGGGCGTGCCTGGCCATGGTGTGGGCCACCCCTAGCCCTCCACTTATTCTCCCTCCTACCACTCCTTTCTCTCTCCCGAGAAAATATCAGTTCATTGCTCGAACCCATGTTCTTGATGTTCTTGCTTGGATTTTTGATCTCCTTGCTCAGCCCATCTTTGCTGCTGAGATTTGGAGCATTTGTTCTCCGATATGTGACTCCTCCACTTGTCCAAGTAGATTTGTGATTAGTGGATTATATCTTGAGTATTTTGCAACTGTAGGTAACAGGTTATGTGAGCTTGCATGCTTGTTCAATGCTTAGAGAAGTTGTTTTGATGCATGTTTAGGCCTCTTACAAGTCCCTATAAGTAGTTCCTTTCATTATGTAATCACTTTGCAATCACTTGTATGATGGTTGTCTAAAATTTCAAAAAAGGGAGAGATGGACAACCACACTTTTGGAAAACTATTTGAGAGAGACACACCCAGGAGAGCAAGGCCTTCAAGATCAGCGTCGCAATTTAGGCTGTCATATAATGAAGATCTTATTGCACCGTGCTTTGGCAATGAGGGAGATAAGGGAGATGCTCATCCATCCACCTTCCCTTGCTTTGCCTTTTTGCAAGCTACAGGGATCCTTGATGATTTCCTACTTCTTGTTCAGAGGGTTGGTCTAACCACTTACATGCAGGATGAGAGTGAGCAATATGCTGTGCTCACCAAAGCTTTCATTGAAAGTTTCATTCTTACTAACACCCCTTATTGGTCAACTGTTTCGTTCAAAATTTATAATATGCCTATTACCATGCCATTGGAATTTTTTTGTAGCATTATAGGCATAGGCATGACTGAGACAGTGAAGAAGATCCAAGGTCGACCCGCTGATTTGCTGGAGCTCTACCGAAGTGTGACAAATGACGATGACCACACAGCTCGGCGCGGGAAGATAAGGAACATTCAACTCCCAGCTCTTAGATATTTTTCTTACTATCTTGCCACTAGCATTCTTGGTAGGGATAACACTAGTAATATTTCTAATTATGATTTAGCTTTCTTACTGCTGCTCTTAATAATGAAACAAAGTATAATCTTGGTTCTCTCATAGCCCACCGCTTAGCTGCTAGAGGACCCATTTATGGGGGCATTATTGCCACACGCATGGTTGCTGCCTTGGAACTTTCTGTTGATCCTAATGATATTGTGTTGACAACACAAAGGCTCGGTATTGCTCCTATGAAAACACATCACTTTGTTACTGCTAACTCTAGTCTAGAGAGTTTAGTTTACAGGATGTTGTTTACTGATGGAGATGAGAGGGAAATTCCATTGCCATAGCCTACTTTGTTCAGTATTTACAGGATGCCATGGTCACGTTCCAAGGAGGAGGTGGACGAGCAGCTCCGCTTGCTTGGTTTCCACGGGCAGCACCAGGGGATGTGCCCTCTTACGACTACTCTGCGCACTACGCTGGGCGTCCTCGAGTTTGTATCAGGATGAAGGCACTTCTTCGCCATATTATGGAGGCGCTCATTCCTAGCCAGCTTGGGACTGATACCCACTTAGGCCAAAAGCCTAAGCTTGGGGGGAGGTATACCACCGTCACACTCATCTACATATCGTGTTTAGTCGGTACTTTGCATATCCCTGTTTCATTTTCCTTTTAGTTTTTGTCCTTGCTTTATTTCTGCTTTCCAAAATACAAAAAGACCAAAAATATTTTCGTTATTTCTCTTTGTTTGCTTCTTTGTCTTTTAGCCTTGGTTTGCTTTATCCTTTTTAGCTTTGTTTTGATTATTCGAAAAACCCAAAAAGATTTTGCTTTGCTCGTTCTTCCCTTCGGTTCTTGCCTTTAAAAACCGAAAACCCAAAAATATTTGTTGTTCTTCTTTGGTTTTGTAAAAGTTCGTTGCAGGGTTCAGTGGTCCTCAGTGACTCCTTGGAGTTTGGTTTTATCTTATTATTGAAGTCAGACAAGTGAAAGGCAATGATGATTTATGACAACTCGAGGTGTGGTAAGAGGCTGGTATGAACTCTATTAGTTTTCATTTTTGTACATATACTCATCATTGTGAGCATGCTTAGTCTGTTTATGTAAGGTGTGTGTTATTTAATGGATACTTAGTAGTCCTTGCCTTCTTATGATCAGTCCCAATCCATTATAGTTTGCAACATGTCATATAAATGTTTGCTCGCATTGTTCTATTCATAACTTCGTATGACATTGTGGTGTCCTCCTCTGAATGTTCTATTTGATGCGACTTGGCACATGCTCACGCATGAATATGACTAAACAAAAAATCAGTTAAGCCTCGATGATTTATTTTGCCTCAGAGATCTTGTGTCACTTTTATGCCACTATTAATTTTGTTTTGTCGCAAGCATGATTATGACAGTTACTGCTCTCTCGATTGTCGCTCCCTTTCTATTGCTAGCCTTCACTTGTGCTGAGTATACTTTACTCATGCATCCAACTCCCTAAAACCAAAGTTGTCAAAAAAGGTCCACCATATCTACCTATTAGCATTATTGCTATTCCTTGCATATTTATTATGCTTTGTTTTCTTCCAATAAAAATGTTTGCTGGTTATGTGAAAATTAGTTAGTAAAGCTCTCACGAACTTGATGGCACACTTTACTTTCTTGCACTTAATAAACTTGAACCATTGTGCCCATCTATGTTGCGTATATGCTTGCATTTTGTAAGTTGTGAATTAGCAGAACCATGTTACCATGGGGAACACTTTCAACATTGCACTTTATTTAGTTGATATCATGTTCTTTTGCTTATGGATCCCGGCGGTGTGAAATGAAAGGGGAGCTTGTAAGGCTCACGGAGTTCGTATATGTGTTACAGAAACGCCTGGGCGGCTAGTCTAAGTCATGCCTAATCATGGTGGAAACGTGCAGCATAACCATAGTGAGGAATCTGTGAAGCATCCTAAAAAAAGAAGAAAAAGGGAAAACCCTATGCAAATAGCATACAAAAAGATCGCTGAGATGCTCATTGTCTGGTTGCCTTGACATTTTGATATGGGAAAGCTTCCGTATCATCGGGCAAGGGGTACCCCGTTGGCAGTTCTCTATGATACACATGTACTTACAATGACAATGACTTACTTGTGACTAAAGTTGAGTAGCATGCGGAACAGTACTCGTAAGCAAGGGGCATGAGATTATCAGCTTATAACTTGTCAAGCATATCCTCATATTTGTTCACTTTAACCTTAATCACTTAAAGATGCTGATGATAGGGGCAATGAGAGCTCAAAGCTAATGAGTACTATACTTTCAACATTTGGAAGCCTTTCAAACTTTTCAAATATTTTCTTTAACTTCTATGGTGAGTCACCATTTATTCGTTGAGAACCTTCCCGAGAGCATAGCTGTCATTCTTAGTGTAATGTGCTTGTCCCAAAACATGATTAATTATGACACAACTTTGACACTTGTATATTTGATATTTTTATTTCTAGTCTCCACTAAAAATTCACAGGTGCCCTGGCATTTATGTTTTGCTCCAAAGAAAGGCAAGCAAGACACCACTTTATCATATCTTCTTATGAGCACTACAATCCTCCATATGCTTATGTGTCATGTTGCTTATTATTAATGGGTTGGAATCTCTTCATAGTTTGCATGACCACTTGTAAACTTATTTGCATACTCTTTATTATGAATTGCCTAAGTATTTGATCATATGCTGGGAATATATACATCTTATGAAGAAAATGTGTTCGTGAAAGTTTCTTTTATCGCACTCGGTTTTCAAATGAATTGCTTGAGGACAAGCAATAAGATAAGCTTGGGGGGAGTTGATATGTCCAAAGCGTATCTACTTTCCCGAACACTTTTGCTATTGTTTCTTCTCTAATTTGTGTGATTTGGATACAACTAATGCGAACTGACGCTATTTTCAGCAGAATTGCCCTGGTGTCTCATTTTTGTGCAGGAAATAAACTTTCAGGAAAAATCCCGGAAAATATCGCAAAACTCCTATTTTACCAGAAGACTCACGGAGCCAGAAGACGAGATGAAGAAGGGCCACGAGGGGCCCACACCACCTGGCCGCACGAAATAGGCCAGGTCGTGCCAGGAGGTGGTGTGGCCGCCTCAGACTCTGCCTCGACCTCTCCTTTCGCCTATATTAGCCCTCTGGCCTAAAACAGACGAGGGGTTTGACATTTTTCCAGATAGAGTTCCGCTGCGCCGCCACCACCAGAAACCGCGACTCGGAACCAAAAACTCCATTCTGGCACACTGCCGGGATGGGGAATTGGAGGAGATCATCGTCATCATCATCACCATCGGTTCTCCATCAACCATCTATGATTCTCCCATCCATGAGTGAGTAATCCCCAGTAGTAGGCTATGGGGATGGTAGGGATTGGATGAGATCGTTCATGTACTTGCATCAGATTGTTAGGGCATGGTGCCTAGTATCTATTGTTAGTGCTTTTTTGACATTGTTGCAACTTGTTATGCTTAATGCTTGTCACTAGGGCCCAAGTGCCATGATTTCAGATCTGAACATGTTATTGATTCATGAGGATATTATTGTTTATGATCTTACCTACAAGTTGTATACACATATTATTGTCCGGAACCAAAGTCCCTGAAGTGACAAGAATCGGGATAACCGGAGGGAATGGCTATGATATGAGGATCACATGTGTTCACGGAGTGTTAATTCTTTGCTCTAGTGCTCTATTAAAAGGAGCACCTTAATTACCAGTAGATTCCCTTGAGGCCCCGCTGCAAGGGGCTGGCAGGACAAAAGATGTTGTGCAAGTTCTCATTGCGAGCACGTATGACTATATATGGAACACATGCCTATGATTATTTAGTACCTGGATGCTTTACCTTATTTATCTGCAAATGCCCTATATCTTGATTACTACATGAATTGTCTTGTCCATGCAATGCCCATCCATCCATGCCTATGCCGACCGCGCTTTAATCCTACTGTTTACTGCAATTGTTACTACTGTCTTTACTTTTAATACTGCTAACTCTTCGCTATTTCTATTACAAAAATGTTGCTACTAATAAACTACTGCGAGCAAGACTGTTTCCAGGTGCAACTGAATTGACAACTCAGTTGTTAAGGCTTATAAATATTCTTTGGCTCCCCTTATGTCGAATCAATAAATTGGGTTTTACTTCCCTCGAAGACTATTGCGATCCCCTATACTTGTGGGTCATCATGCATCATGTCACAAATTTCAGTAAAAGTATTTAAGTGCAATCCCAAATCCTCAGAAGATGAACCCCCAAATTGGTTTTGTTGAACCAAACTTAAAAGGTTAGGTTCTATCTCATATGTTTCCGCATCAACTGTGGGTTGAGTGATGGGTGCATGAATAAAATCATCAGTGGGAGTAGCATACTCCCCTAATATCTTTTGCACCATGGCTCCTATCTTTTTGGTAATTTTTAAGTAATGAAAATGAATAACAAGTAACTAATTTTTTTGGGGTTTCAAATAGATAACAAGAAAGCAAACTAATAACAAGAATGAAACTACAACTAAAAATAAAACTAAAAACAAGGTCTCTAATGACCTCACTAGGATAGCGAAATTGCTTCCCCGACAATGGTGCCAGAAAAAGGGTTGATACATTCGATCCTGATTCACGAATGTAGTATAATAGCTTTGACCATAGAAGACCTAGGTTTAATCAAACCTAGGAAAGCACTGCTAAAAGGTAATAAAAAAGGACACATCCACAAGACTTTGTTTGTTCATTTTACCTTAGTTGACCAGAATAATCTAGTCTACTTTATGACAGGTTTGAATCAATGGATGGAGATAGGCCAGGGTTGAAGATCCAACTATAGTTGCACATCAAATGGGATAAACGATAATAATAAGCATAGTCATGGATAATGTTTGTATTGAGATAATCTCTTGTGGGCAACACATCCTAATATTCTAGAGCCCCCTGATGCAGCGGGCATAGCAATAAACTTTTAATCCAACCGAGAGTACACCGAAGCCACGGGTTACAAACGATTATTAAGTGTAAACACAGATCAAAGCTTTAAGTGGTGATGTTGTTGTTGATCCCGAATGGGGCATTAAGCGAAGACCGTACTACCCTTTCTATCACTGAGGTTCCTATCAGATCGCCACTAGCCAAGTATCTCACCTCAAGTCTTTATCAATCTATGGGATCTTGGGTACCTACATGTCCACAGATCGAGACAAGAGACGAAGAAACAAAAGATACAAATCACGAATTCAAACAAAATACAATTCTCCCATGATCTGGATGCACATAATTGCTGCGAGGTTTCTCCCCAACCCGCAGCCCATGAGGCCTACTCACTCATAAAAAATAGACCGGAGATAGAAAACATCATGCAAATACTTAGATTGAAATCAAATAATCTTACAATGGTTGCCAAATCACAAGGAGATCTAAAGTACAAAGCAATGGTTATGGATAGTGGAGGGATGGATGGTGGAAGTGATGAACAATGGTGTGGATCTCCTTTGGTGGTGTTGTGATGCAATCTGAGAATGGAGGCCCTCTGGCTGGCGGCTGGAGCCTCAAAATATATAGGCGTCTTCACAAAATTTGTAGGGTTGGACGAGACAAAGCCGTTGTTACCTTGTACGGCTGGGTGGTATGGGCGGACCGCGCCCATACCAGTGGTCGTTAAGACTTCAGGCGCCTTGGAACGCCTCTCCAATTACTTGGTCGTGTATACTTCCTCAAAATCCTTCATTATGACTCCTTATTTCACTCTAAAAGCAGTGATTTCCTACACAACATAAATCAAAGAAGGGATTTGCATATCTTTGCAATTATTAGTCATTAGTGTCAAAAGTTGAGAGTTTCTTTGACAACAGCTTGACCAAAAACAACGTTTAAACGCAATGGAAGATGGCAAAAATCAGAGCCATCAGAGGCTATGGCCACTCTGGTGATAGAGGCTCTGACTAGGCAACAACACCGATGATGATGATGGCCATCAACACGATCCATATCCTATCCCAATCTAGATCCTGCTTTTCTTTTGAAATTTGAAATTCATACCCCTGGTGCACTACCGACTAAATTTTACTACCCGTGGCACACGACCTAGTGCGCGATAGCTAAAAGTTACCCGTGGCATGAGCCTAGTGGCGCAACTGTAGTGCGCCACTGGTAACAAAAACCGGCATGCCACAAATTAACTTTTTCCTAGTGGTGTAACTTGTGATTGTTGAAGACCTAGGTTTCCATCGTTATACATACCTCTTGCAAGCCGCTGACGAGGACAAGTTCCATCTGTGAAATCCCCGGTGTTGTGTAAACGCTCACTATTATAGTGAAGTTTTGTTGGCTGATGCCCATGGTTTTTCGCTCTCTTGGTTGGATAGGTTTTTCCACCTTAAAATCTTGTGTCCCCTACGTGTTTCTATTTTCATTCTTTTTATTTGCTTATCCCATTTATAACAAGTGGTATTAGGGCCCCAAGTTCCAATCTAGGGTCTACAACATGTTTTCATTGAAGTTTGATCTACCGTAGGTGGACTACACCACATGAATCTCCTTGTGGCAGGTGAAGATGCAGGTGATTCTCGCCCAAAGTTCTGATCTTGATGAAGAACTGGATGGATTCGACAAAAAAAGATGCAAAGGGGTGATCCGATGAATAGAAGCAAAAGGACCGTAAGGCTCTATCTTTATTCAACTTCATATGTCCAACAATATTTTGTAGGAAGTGTTGCTGGAGAAATCTACAGCAGCCCTATGGGTGAAACGGGAAACGATCTGCATGTCCAAGGATCTAACTAGTAATATGCATGTGAAAATGAAGTTGTTCTAGCATAGGCTAGAAGAAGGTGGATCGGTAATGAATGACTTATGTATTTTTAGTGAGGTCATTTTTGACTTGCATTCTATGGAATACAATATGATGATGATGATCTCAGTCTTTTAATCTTATGCTCACTTCCTAGTTCCTATGCAAATTTCCATCATACAATATTATTTAGCCATGATGAACTAACCCTTTCCGAAGTACAAGCGACCCTCAAATAGAGGTAAAGATGAAACTATGGTGTAGGCAGACGGGTCGTCATCCAAGGCCGAAGCTCTGCAGGTTTGTGGCATGACTGATCAGAGGAATGACAAGTACGTCTACATCGATAAGAGAAAGGACGATAGAGGTTATTCAAATTCCAAGGGAAAGGACAAGTTCTGCAAGTATTGTAAGAAAACTAATAACGTTATTGATGAATGTTGGAAGCTACAGAATAAGGAGAAAAGGAATCGAATTTACCAACCGAAAGATAAGTGATGGTACTGGTAAGGCTACTATTGTTTCTGGTGAGAGTTCTGATGGTGAATGCTTAGCCATTTTTGCTGCTTGTGCTTATCATGATGATGCGTGGATACTTGATATTACATGTTCGTTTCATATTTGTTGTAACAAATATTGGTTCAGTTCATGCGAGTCCGTGCAGACTAGAGATTTTGCATGTGGGGGAATTATAACCCTTATTATATTGTTGGCGTTGGATCTATTAAGATCAGTACACATGATGAAGTGGCACGCATGTTGACTAAGGTCAAGCACATACTAAGCATGGCCAGAAATATGATCTCACTAAGTACCATGGATGTTGATGGGTACAAGTACGCTAGTGGGTGTAGACTTTTGAACGTATCATAAGGTTCTATTATTCACATGATAGGTGATATGGATTTTTGCTAAATTATATGTTCTTAGAGGTAGCACTTTGCCTAGTATTGCGGCTACTGTTACTTCTAATGATTCTAACGATTGTGAAAAAACTAATCTGTGGCATATGCGTCTTGGGGTATGAGTGAACATGGCATGATAGAATTGGTAAAGAGAGAATTGATTGATGGTTGCAACTGGAATATGTTTGAGTTCTATGAGCATTGCATTTTTGGTAAGCATAAGAGAGTTAAATGCAATGCTTCCGTTCGTATCACCAAAGTTATATTATATTATGTGCATGATGATGTATGGGGATCTTCCCGTAAGACTTCTACTGGTGCTGCTAATTACATGCTTACTATTATTGTTGATTACACAAGAAAAACGTGGCCCTATTTTCTAAAAGATAAATCTGATTCTTTTGATGCTTTTAATAAGTGGAAAATTATGGTGGAAAAGAAAACTAAAAGGAAGGTAAAAGTACCACTAACAATCGTATGGAGTTCTATTCTAATGAGTTTGAGGAGTTTTGCAGTAACGATGGTATGATAAGGCACCACACCATCCCTTATACTCCTCAGCAAAATGGCGTGGTTGAATGCATGAATAGAACCATCATCTCGATTGCTCGCTGTATGTTGACTAATGCAGGTATGGGAAGGCGTTCCTAGGCTGAAGCAGCCAACACAACATGCTACATCATCAACATGTCACCTTATATTCCACTTGATAAGAAAACTCCCATTGAGGTATGGTCAGCTTCGCCTACTGTTTATTCACAATTGAGAGTTATCGGTCGCACTACATATGCTCACATTGATAATGCAAAACTTGAGCCAAAGGTTGTTAAGTGCATATTTGTTGGTTATAGTTTAGGTGTTAAAGCATATAAATTACGAATCCTGAAACTAAAAAAGTTGTGTTGAGTAGGAATGTTTTTTTCAATGAATCTGTTATGTATCATGATAGCTTGCCATCAGATCCCTATCATGTTGATGTTGGAGAGGAGAGAGCTAGTGTACAGGTGGAGCACCTACAAAAAACTGTTGATAAGGATGTTATTGTTGAGTATACACATGACTAAAACATTGATGAGTATGTTGTTCAGCACTCACCTACTATTTTGCAGTAGCCACATGAGTCCATTGCTACTAATAGATCGAGGCGTAACAAAGGTCATCATCCTCGTTTAATTGAAGAGTGTATTCTTCTTCATTATGCTTTGAGTTATGCCGAACTGGTGGAGAATGATTCTGAACCTGCTACATATGATGAAGATGTTGCATTGATTGACCGTGAGAAGTGGGTTTATGCCATGCAGGGAGAGATGCAATCGCTTGATAAAAATGGCACATGGGATGTTGTGCTCTTGCCTAAACAAAATAAGGCGGTCCACCGCAAGTGGATCTTCAAGAGAAAGGAAGTTTTGTCTCGTAAAGAGCCTTCAAGATATAAGGCAAGGTTAGTAGCAAAAGGTTTCAGCTAGATTCTAGGTATTGATTATAATGGTTCTCCCCAATTGTAAAGCATAGTTCCATTCACACTTTTTTAGTATTGTGGTTATGCGTGATCTTGAGCTCGAGTAGTGAGATGTAAACACTACTTTTCTGTATGGAAAGCATGAGGAGGAAATATACATGGACCACCCAGAAGGGTTCATATTATATGGTAAATAGGATTTTGTGTGCAAGTTAAAGAAGTCTTTGAAGGGGTTCACAACAGAAAACAATAATTTTTCATGACTAGCGCAACACCGGATCTATCTAGGAGTAATGCTGTAATAGGAAGGTTTTAGTGACATAGGCTTGTAGACCGAAAGCGTTTAACGTTCACGGTGAACATGGATGATGTAGTAAAATGACGTAGCTGACCTCAAGGTCGTGTTTCTCCTCGGACGATAATATTGGTGCCATAACTGGCAGCACCTCCGTGGTTTCGCACACATTCAGTGCTCAACAACGACTCCCGGTCTCTATGATCCAGCTGAGATTGCGGAAGTTGATCTTTCGGGGATCTAGGAGCGCAGCTGTGTGCTGGTGGTGAAGTCATCTCCCACGTGAACAATTCTTCTTGGAACCGCGAGCAGAATATCCAACGAAAGAGAGAGAGAGAGGAGAGCTCCTAGGGAAAGGGGAGAGCAAATGCCTTAGGAGGATTGTTGTAGCATCCCAATTGTTCTAAACATTGTAATGCTACTTGTTCATACTCTAAGGAATTAGATGCATTACATAATATAACTTGCTCATGTTCATCATGCCACCTTGCATTGATCATGGTTTTCAATTTGGCTCTTATATTGTCTTTGCATTTGGTTCTTGATATAATGTATTTGACTTTTGATATAATGTTATGTGCCAGTATGAGTTGAGGGCATCTCTCTTGCAAATTCTAACATCTCACTAACCTGACAACATCACTTCCTCTTGTTATCTCAAATTCAACCAAATACTTGTATGTGGCCTTTTGTATTTTCTTTTGGCATTTAAACATCTAGCTCACATATGAGGGTTTTGGATCTTCTAGTGTTTTTACACTTGACCTTCTACATTTGTGTGTCCCATGCAAGCAAGTCCTCCTTCCATCTATTTTTTTCTTTGTTTTTTGTTATTGCCTAGTTTGCAAGTGTGAGTTGACTTTGAGCTCAACTCAAATTCAAATACCCTAATCTAATCCTACCACCTAAACCCACACCACACCAAACCCCACACCCACTAACCTAGCCATGGTGCACCCCTCACATGCATGCCACACATACATGTGGATGTGCATGAGGCCATATCACCCCTTAACCTCCCTCCATTGCTTTCTCTTGTGTCCAGCAACATCCACCATGAGCAGCACCCTCTCCCTGGTCCCCTTCTCCCTCTCTTGTTGGTAGCAGCAAAGAGAGAAGAGATAAACCTGAGCCTCTTTTACCTCTTTTGCAAAAAGATCAACACCATCCCATGTACTCCCTCTCCATCTTCTAAGCTTTATCTACAAGCCATCAGCACCATCACACCAACCCCATCTCCAGATTAGATCTCGGAGATGCCCAACTCCTCACTTCGTCACTTTACCCCTCCAAGCCATGGCCATGTCCATGCCTAGCCCCCACGACAACTTCTTCTTGCCGGTGAACCATAACCCCCGAGCTCATCCACCACTACCAACTGATGCCCCATGATCTACTACAGTCCTAGAACCGGTGGCCACCATGGAAACTCGCCGGAGCATACGCAACACCGATGTGGACCGAAGCAGCCGGAGCAAGCTGTCTGTGAGCTCTGGTCGAGCTCTTTGATGACTGCAAGTGCACAGATCATTTGTAGCTAGTTTCAAAATAAATATATCGATCCCACAGGGAGCAGGAGTCTGAAGTCTAATAATTCTTGAAATATTTACTGCGATAGAAATGCTAGATAAAGTTCTAAGTAACAAGATAAAATGCGAGTATTATTTAAAAAGGTGTTTTTGGGTTTTGGGTATAAGAGCAATAATAAAGTAAAGCAAAGTAACTTAATACAGAAAGTAAGTATCGCGTATGTAAGAGAGATTGGAACTGCAGTAGGCCAAAGGCGTTCTCAGGGAGTAGCGGATACACCACTAGTATTGTAAAGATCTAAGATAAAGATTATCATCATGAAGATTCTCAACTATGTATGTGTGGGAGGAACTCCATATGTGGACGAATAGGCAACAACTGCTCCTCACATCATCCTCATAACCACAACAGTCAGCAATCGACATCAATCAAATTACCGCGCTATTAAGGGATGTAATCCCGTAGGACGTATCCCATGGCATGGATAGTGTTCCATGAGTTTCCTCGATTTCCCAAGTTGATTCGTAAGGACGGCCAATAGCTTTATAGTCACCGTAAGTGCTAGCACGCCTCCGTCTACCAACAAGTAGTTCCCTCCATCAAGTCCCCCAAGAGGCAAATATTGAGAGGCCGACTTCTCTCAACATCAAGATGTAGAGAATCTAACACATGGTCACATCGATGAATATCATAATAGAATTTATCTTATTTCAATCTCATACCAGGGTTTCTCCATCTCGCCAAGAACTAATGATCTACTCAGACATGGAGGCAATCAACATCATGGCAATGATAATGGAAACAATCATAGATGAATAGTACTTGTATAAATCCACAACGAATATAGGAATTACAACAAGATCTAGACAAGACGTAGACGGGATGGATGGAGATGGTGGTGATGCAGTGGTGGATGATGAAGATTGAATCCTTAGCCTCCTAGATCGATGCAGGGTGATGATGGATCCCTTATGGATGAGTTCCCCCTCCATATGCCTTCCGGAGGTGAGGTTTCTGCGATTTCTGGGTGTTCTGTATGTCGTCTCCTCGAACCAATTGCATGGAGTGAAACTATTTGACGATGCGGAGGCGGTGCCAACTATACAGCTAGAGCTATACAGGCGAAAGAGTTGCTCCCACCGTATAGTTGGTCATTGGGCTCTTTGCCTCCCTTATTCACTTCTGGTTTTCTTCTAGTATTATTAATATTTCCCAAATAAGCGATTTACGTTGTTTTTGACTCCTTTTCTCCACATCACAACTGCTTCAATAATTGTATCCATCGTCTGTCCTGATCCTGGTGAAACAGACATAAAATGTGCGCACGAGCACCGTAAAATACCAAGATCCTACATCTACAATGCAAAATAATAATGTAAAACATGATGCAAATATGCACTCATCAACTTCCCCAAGCTTAGACTCTTGCTTGTCCCGAGCAAGTTTTTAGCTTAATGGATGTGATCCTCATATTCATGAAGCTGAGTTGATAAAATAAATGAGGTAATTGCAGCATGTGTTTATCATCTACGATACAGGGGAATAAGTTCATGAATAGTACCTTACTCGAACCATCTGAAGAGTATTGGAAGGATTCCACACCTTAGTTATCAATAGTTCATAAAAGATGAATCTCAACATAATGTAAAAGAATCTGGTTCAATCGAATGAGTTAACGTGATAGTCCCAAGTGTTTTAGGACCAACGTATTCACTTGGGATTCAAAATCTCAAAAGTGTCTCTTTGTCATACTACAATATAGTGGTATATGCCTATTTTCCCTTTGCACATTCGCTCTTTTTTCTTCTTTATTTTTCTTTTCTTCTGCATATATGCTCACACTTTTGTTTTAAGTGTTGTGCAAAGGAGCTAGCCATATATTCCACCTTATGTAGGAATTCAAAGTTCAACGATCTCAATTATCAAATTCCAACTGTATATGAAGCATTCTTATGACTTGATATTCTAGCACGACCTGTTCTCACTCTATTTGGATAGCACTTTCATTTTCCTTTGTTCAAGGTTTTCTTTTTCAACTTAATTTTCTAGATAATTCTTCTCTGTGAATCAAACCGTAGACTTACAGCATATTGACCAAATTATCTTTATGTGTTCCATTAATACCAATGGTGTGGAAGACTCCTATTGCTATCATCAAGTGCAAGTAAAATTATACTCAAGCCTTTCATATATCAATAAAGCAAACACAAACTCAATATTTCTCCATATATAATAATAAATTTGGAATTTCATAAAAGGTATCAACTATTCCTGAAGGGAATTCTAATGATGCAAACTTTATTTCTAGTTTGAACTAATGAAAGAATGATAATAAAAACTTATAAGATAGATTACAAGGCCTTAAAGATCTCCCCAAGCTTGGAATCAAGCCAGGTGGGATCAAATAATCCCTTGCGATTATTTGATACTGTGATTGTTGTAGATCACTGTGGCGCCATGGCACGTGGTATCTTCTCCTCACGGGCTAGCCTGAGGCGGAGGGATTGTTTAACAGCTTCTAATTCCTTACCACACAGCTTGTAGAAAAGATTGTCCCTCTCAAGCACTTTCACTTGTTCTTTAATGAACTCATTGTTATCTTGGTGTGTTTGTAGTGCTTTAAGACTCACGAAAAAACCCGCTTTGGTTGTCTGCTTGATATATTCATCAAGTTTATCAAGATAAAGTCAGCAATCGAAGGTGTTTGGGTGTCCCTGGGTTCTCCTTGTACAATTCCTCAATCTTCAACTCTAGGGCCTTCAAATCCCTCTTCCGACACCCATGGTCGGCGTCGAGGAACTCTATAGGGATGGTCTTGATCTCCTTGCCTTGCTCTCTATTGCTCCCGATCTCCATAGGAGTCTTTCTTCTTGGCTTCTATCCCTCGGTTGAGAGTCCTCACATGTGAATAAGAGGTAGATTGGTTTCTGGAGATTATGATTAGAGAGAGAGACAATGGCAATATATAAGAGGGGTCAGAGGTCGGTAAAACTTGCGAAAAACACCAAATTGTCATCCAAGAAAAGAATCCAAACGAAAAAGGGAAAGAAATCACGGAATTGGAAGTGTCTTGCCGCGTAACGACCAACTATATGGGCGTGGCCTGTATAGGTCCGTTCGTATAGTTGGTTCCAGGCAGATATTTCCAAACATCTCCAGTCCAGGTCGATTAAATCACGACTCGGAACCGACGATAACATTTTTTTGACAATGAATATAAAATAAAGATCAAACAAAAAAGTGTCTGAGAGTTTAATGACCAACTATATGGCCGGAATTTTTGCTCCGGTCGTGTAGTTGCGACCGTATAGATTCAAATACCGAAAATCAAAAGTGCTTGGGAGTTTAACGACCAACTATACAGCTGGAATTTTTGCTCCAGTCATATAGTTGCGACCATATAGATAAAGACACCAAGAATCAAAACTATATGAGAGTTCAACGACCAACTATACGGCCGGAATTTTTGCTCCGGTCGTATAGCTGCGACCGTATAGGCTCAGATATCGAAAACAATTTCACAAAGCTGATACAGAGAGTTTAACGACCAACTATACGGCGGGAGCCCCCTCTCCGGTCGTATAGCTCTGCCCTTGTAGTTGGTAAAACCCCTCAAAATCTTCAGAAAAACACAAGGAATTCGAAAACAAAATTTTCAAGAGTAAAAATTGTGAAAATAAATCACTTATTTGAGTAAGAACACTTACCTTGCACTTACCACTCATTTAATAGGGGATGAAAAGTTCCTCCCACAACAAGGACTCCTTCTATTTTGGAGGAATTGACTTTAGTTCATCAAATAATTCCCGTAAACAAAAATCACCAGGACTAAAGTTCCTCTCAATAAGATTGGTGTCTTCCTGGGCAAACATGGACACTGCATCTAACATCTTCATTTCTTGCCTCTACATAATCTGCTCGAATTCTTGAAGTGAAAGAATCCAACGGATCAGTCTTGGCTTATGGTCTTTCCTTTCAAGTAGTTCTTTTAAGCCATCACGATCCGTGTGAACTCTTACCTTTGAATCAACTATATAGGAACAAAATTTATCACAAGAGAAAAATACAGCAAACAGTTCCTTTTCTTCCTTTGGGCAATTCTTTGGAGCACCATTTAGAGTTCTACTAGTATGATGTATAATATTAAATCTACAACCAATATGTTGTCCAAGAGTTACTCCTAAAATATCATCGCTACCTTGACATATTAAGTCAAAGGTTGTATCCTAGATAGGTGGTTTAATGGTGGGAGCACGAGTTGAAGCATTTTTTAGTTTATCAAAGGCTTCAAGACACTTATCATCAAAATTAAATCTCATTCCCTTTTGCAAGAGGTTAGTCAAAGGTTTAGATATGCCGGAGAAATTTCTAATGAACCTTATATAAAAACCCACATGACCAAGAAAACTCCTTATACCTTTAATATCCCTAGGTGGTGGCATTCTCTCTATTGCTTCAACCTTAGCTCTATCAACTTCAATTCCCTTACCTGATACCTTGTGTCCGAGGACTATACCTTCTTTGACCATAAAGTGGCACTTCTCCCAGTTAGAACAAGATTAGTTTCTTCAGAATGCTGCAAAACCCTCTTGAGATTATCCAGGCAACTAGTAAATGAAGTTCCATAGACAGAAAAGTCATCCATAAATACTTCCATTTTAAGTTTTATAGAATCAACAAAAATAGCAGTCATACATCGTTGAAAAGTAGCTGGAGCATTACATAGACCAAAAGGCATACATCGGTAAGCATGTAAACCGTAAGGACTTATGAAAGTTGTTTTAAGTTGGTCATCCAGATGAACAACTATTTGAGAGAAACCAGAGTATCGGTCCAAGTAACAAAAATGAGTATGGTTTGCTAACCTTTCTAAAGTTTGATCTATGAGTGGTAATGGATAGTGATCTTTCCTAGTTTCTTTATTTAATTTCTTGAAATCTATGCACATCCTGTGGCCAACAATAGTTCTAGTAGGTATTAGTTCATTGTTTTCATTAGAAACAAAAGTAAAACCGCCCTTCTTAAGGACACAATGAACAACACTTACCCAATCACTCTCTTTATCAGGATAAATTATACATGCGTCCAGTAGGCATACAATTTCTTTTCTTACCACTTCTTTCATTTTAGGCTTTAATCTGCTATTAAATTCCGCAACCGGTTTTGCACCTTCGGCCATGAATATTCGATGGACGGCTATCATGGGACTAATGCCCTTCAAGTCATCCATTGAGTACCCAAAGGCTTGGCAATGCTCCTTAAGTATCCTCATGAGTTATTCTTCTCCTTCTCCTGAAAATTTAGCACTAATAATAATAGGGAATTTATTGGGATCATCTAAAAACCTGTATTTAAGATTATCTAGTAGAGTCTTCTACTCTGGGTGGTAATTCCTCGTCCCCTCTCTTTTCTGGCTTTTCAAAATCCTCCTCAGTTGGAGGTCCCAAAATGGGAAGTGAATCGAGTTCATCTTCTAGTTCTTCTAGGGACTTGTCCTCCATAACTATTTCTTCATAATTTGAACATTCATTTATTTCTTCTTCTTGATACCAAAGAAAAGAGCCACCCTTTCCTCAATAGTTCTCTATTCCTCTTCTTCTTGTATTTGTGGAGGTCTGTCTTTCAATTTGGAAAAATGGAATTTATTTTCTGTTCCCCCAAGATTAAGAGACACAATCTCCTTCTTGAAATTAACATAGGCACCTATATCACCCAAAAAGGTTCTTCCAAATATAATAGGGAAAAAGTGTCAGCTAGCATATCAACAACTACAAAATCGATAGGAAAGTCTTTGTTGCCAATTGTGACCGTTGCATTGTTAACTACTCCCATTGGAATTCTAAGGTTTTTATTGGCTAGCATAATTGTTATATCAGTATTTTCAATTGCAGCCGATTCAATTTCTTCTTTTATTTCTAGGTAGAAAACATAAGATATAACATTAACTTCGGTGCTAGGAGCACATAAACTATAATGAAAGGTTTATTTAAATATGCAGGGAAGAATAGGCTTACCCACATCTTTGACCTTTGTTTTACCTTCAACCATTATGGAAGTCTCTACATCAAGTTCAACTATGTTACAGTGTGAGTACATAGCCATAATTGCTTCCTTGGTTACCTCTTCAACTTTGGTTTCCTTCAGATGTTCCACAACTTCTGGCATGCTTTCCTCTTCCCTCTTTTCATGTACTTCTTTGACCCATTCATATTCAAAAATATGCTTTCGTGAAGTGTTAGGGATAGGCACTCATATATTGGTTCTACGGAGGCAAGTGTTGCTTTATCTTCTATTTTCTTTTCTGGTTCAGGTGGTGGAGCATACTTGACTAGACCCTCCTTTGGAGCTTTAATATGTTCTATAAAAAGCTTTAACAACTTGCAACAAGATCTGAATCCAGATAAAGTTCTTTAGATAATTCTTTAACATGACCTTTTTATTATAGTCATGAATACAATCATGCTCTATTTCTATGCCTCCACCTCCTAGACCAAAATTCCATGAAACTCTATGATCACGAATTCTATTAAGTAAAGCCCAAGCTTTAGGTATAGGAAGATTCATAAAGGCTCCTTCCGCGAAAGAGTCTAGTTCAATTTTATTAGGTTCAACTAAACCTCCATAAAAGATTCATAACAAATACCATTCAGGCAAATCATGATGAGGACATAGTCGCAGTAAATCTTTAAATCTAATATAAGCAATTACTAGTCCTTCATTGGAACGACTCTTCCAAGTCATTATAAGATGCGTGATTCCAAAAGATTTTGATAATGTATAATCTTTTGATAGAAATTCACAGGCTAAATTATCCCAAGTAGTAGTGTCTTCAGGGGGTAGAGATATATACCATGAGAGAGTTGTACTTGTCAAAGTTTGACTAAAATTTTTAATCCTTACCTCATCAACGGTATATCCCGTCAATAGAAAAGTGCCACATATATCTTTAAAACATGCAATATGCTCATATGGATCAGGATCTTCTTCATCTCCAGTAAATTGCTTCTTATGTAGAATACTAAGTAGTAGAGGATTTATTTCAAACCCCCTTGTCTTCTCATTGGAGTTGTCTCTTATATAAATATCGTAGAGCTTCTGAAAGTGGTTGAGTGGGTTAGCACTAGTCATATGCTCAAACTCCATCATGTTTGTGGAAACCTGTAACTCAAAACAAAATTTAGCAATACAAAAATAAATAAGAAAAAACTAAAATACTTACAGCGCTTAGCTCCCTAGCAACAACGCTAGAAAATAGCTTGATGACTGCAAGTGCACAAATCGTTTGTAGCTAGTTTTGAAATAAAGATATCGATCTCACAGGGAGCAGGAGTCTGAAGTCTAATAATTCTTGAAATAGTTATTGCGATAGAGCTAGATAAAGTTCTAAGTAACAAGATAAATTGCGAGTATTGTGTAAAAAGGTGTTTTTGGATTTTGGGTATAAGATCAATAATAAAGTAAAGCAAAGTAACTGAATACAGAAAGTAAGTATCACGTATGTAAGAGAGATTGGAACTGCAATAGGGAAAATTTGTTCTCAGGGAGTAGCGGATACACCACTAGTATTGTAAAGATCTATGATAAAGATTATCATCATGAACATTCTCAACTATGTATGTGTGGGAGGAACTCCGTATGTGGACGAATAGGCAACAACCGCTGCTCACATCATCCTCATAACCACATCAGTCAACAATCGACATCAATCGAATTACTGCACTATTAAGGGACATAATCCCGTAGGACGTATCCCATGGCATGGATAGTGTTCCGTGAGTTTCCTCGATTTTCCAAGTTGATATGTAAGGAGTGCCAACAACTTTATAGCCACTATACGTGCTAGCATGCCTCCGTCTACCAACAAGTAGTTCCCTCCATCAAGTCCTCGCAAGAGGCAAATATTGAGAGGTCGACTTCTGTCAACATCAAGATGTAGAGAATATAACACATGGTCACAGCGATGAATATCATAATAGACTTTATCTTATTTCAGTCTCATATTAGGGTCCCATCTCCCCAAGAACTAATGATCTACTCAGACATGGAGGCAATCAACATCATGGCAATGATAATGGAAACAATCATAGATGAATAGTACTTGTATAAATCCTCAACGAGTATAGGTATTGCAACAAGATCTTGAAAAGACGTAGATGGGATGGATGGAGATGGTGGTGATGCAGCAGTGGATGATGAAGATTGATGCCTTAGCCTCCTAGATCTGCGAGGGCGAAGATGGATCCCTTGTGGATGAGTTCCCCCTCTAGATGCCTTCCAGAGGTGAGGTTTCTGCGATTTCTGGGTGTTCTGTAAGTCGTCTCCTCAAACCAATTGCACGGGGTGAAACTATTTGACAAGGCAGAGGTGGCGCCAACTATACGGCCAGAGCTATTCAGGCTAAATAGTTGCTCCCGCCGTATAGTTGGTTGTTGGGCTCTCTGCCTCCCTTGTTCACTTCTGGTTTTCTTCTGGTATTATTAATATTTCCCAAATAAGCGATTTACGTTGTTTTTGACTCCTTTTTTCACAGTATAACTATTTCAATAGTTGTATCCATTGGAGGCATCGTCTGTCCTGATCCTGGTGAAAATAGACATAAAATGTGCGTGCGAGCACCATAAAATACCAATATCCTACATCTACAATGCAAAATAATAAGGTAAAACACGATGCAAATATGCACTCATCACTCTTCTCCATCTTGCCTCACTCAGCGTGTGCAAAGGTGCTAGGTGAGAACTGATCTCTCCCCCCACACACCTCCATGCATGCCATAGCCCCTATCGTCGCCATTCAGCCACATCGGCCACGCCGCTCACCGTGCCCACGCCATCCGCACACAGCGCTCAGACTGTCGCCGCGTGACAACATCATCAACACTCCAGACCCTTGTTCCCTCATTTATCCCGGCCACATTGTTTTGGCTCTAGCGCTGAAATCGCACACATACATGTAGAGGGCACATCTAGAAACACGCAGGTCCAAACCATGTTCAATTCAGACCACCGTAGCCCTCATAATCTTCTGCCAAAGATCAAGCAAATTCATTCCCCCCCCACATTCAGATTCGATAGTCTGCCTGCACCTTATTTTGGCCTCTTTTCATCACAAGATCACTTCGTCCTCCATCCACCTCCGGCTCAGTTATTCTCCAGAATCTCATCTCTGCATATCCCAATACGAAGAGCTTCAAAAAAGTGTCAAACGAAGCACCGGATCGCTTGCACTCGTCGCGCGAAGATCAACTGAGCTAACAGTTTTGCGCTGAACAATTTCTGTCACAATTCAGTTTGACACCACATGATCATGTCGGGTTTGTAAATAAAACCATGACTTTTCTTTTTTGTGAACCCGCAGTCAGCCGCCCCGGTGCCAGTTAGGCCGACTCAGTGTTTCCTTCCGTGCCCACGCTAAAGATAACCCCTTCACGACCCAGTGTTTCCTTCCGTGCCCGCGTGGCAGATAACCCTCCACGGCTCAATAACCACTCACTATTCCTTTTCCTTTAATCTCCTTCTTTTTATTTTTGATAATTGTTTTATAATTCAAACAATTCATAATTTGAAATCTGTTTGGAATTTGAAAATGTTTCCAAAATGAAAAGTAAATATTTTTTAGAGATGAATTCAAATACATTTCCAGAAAATTTCAGAAATGCCCCTAACTATTCACACTAATGATAATATTTCCCTTTTCTATATAAAATGCAATTATTGTATTTTTAAATCACTATTTTCAAATAATACATATGATATATGTTTTGTGATCAGAAAAATGCAAGGATCATAATATGCTATGCAAAACAATTTTTGGTAAATAAAATTTCAAAGTTATTGAAAATGTCACAAATGTCATTTTCTTAATAACTCCATAACTTTTAATCTGTAATTCTGAATTTGACAAATGATATGTCTAAATTGATTAGCTAAACGATAGATTTACAACCATGCGTTTCATGATATCAATTAAAGCATGCGTCATACAAATTAAATATTCAGAACTATTTATGCAAGTAAAAATTGAATAACAAATTATGAAAATGCTTTATTCTTGTTCCGACACCTCACTCATGCCATGCTATGTTATACCATGGAATTGTGCATCATTTCATCATGGCATACCATGTTTTGATTGTTGCATATGCTCCATATATTTGCGCGCTTTATTTATTATGGCCCTTATTTATTTGGCTTTTATTCTGGATGGATGCTGAGCAAGGAGGTTATCAGGAGGCACTAGAATATTACCCAGAACCCAGTTATCCCACTGCTGAGCTTTGAAGCAAACAATTCCCCATGCTTGCATTTACATATAGTACATATGCCTCTATCTTTATTCTTGCATCATGAATCGTGTTCCGGGTTAAATTGCAAGCCCAAGTACTGTACAACCTTTAGTTTTAAGCCCCAATGAAGCTTGGCCCTCCATCCTATCACATAGTACTACATGAATTGTTTAACCCATGCGAGTCGTAGAACAAAAGGTGTAGGGTTTGTGAGAGTATGATGTGGATAACGAGGTACCTAAACAACTAAATTGTGTACTAATGGGATAACTAAAGAAAGAGGCACTAGTGGGCAATATTTGAAATTTGGCTTTTATCCGCTCACTTGTGTCCTGTAGGACCTGAGTACTTGATGCATGTTACTTGACTATCGCACTACCCACATGTGGGAGACTCTATGGGACCTCCCTTCGCATGAGCTTGATTCACATCTTATTTCTTGGGGCCACAATTAGTTTGGGGATTTACTACTATCCTTTACTTTTGCCATGCTTTACTGCTTTATTTATTACTGTTGCTCGAGGAGCGGTTTACTACTGTACCATTTTGGAAAGTAGAGTGTTTTAGCGGTATAGACAAAACCAGTCACACTTTTGGGTTCCTAGTATTTTACCGCTATTGGCGCAAACCTTTGGGTCTGTTTTAGAGCCTGGACCACTTCGTTGCAGGTAGCTTAGTGGGGTGCCCCCTGAAATCATTTTTAAATCTTGTGAATGATTGTCATGATGCCTCATTGGTTTTATTTGGTTTTTCCTGAGGTTGATCGTGCGTGTGTTGCTATTTGTGTACCCCTGCAGGGTAAATCTTTTCAAAAAGCCATGTATGCGGTTATTATTGGGGTTCTGCGTATGAAAACAATAAAATTTTACCCTACGCCCCTGAACCACTGAAGCTTCCAGGACCTATATATTAGTAATACAGTAACGGGAGGGGCTTTTCGCGAACTTACCCTTGAAGACCGAAAAGCGTTGTCAACGCCCAGGAGAGCGTGGTTGATGTAGACGAGCCGAAGCCAACCTCAAGGTCGTGATGAAGTCCTTGCGCTCCTTCTGGATCCAACGACTAGAGTGCCCCAAGTGCGACACCTCACGGGAAGTTACACACGTCTGGTGCCTGACGATGACTCCCGCTTCCCCGATCCAGCAGCAGTTGCGGAAGTAGAGCTCCCAGATCCGAATCCCGCAGCATGACGGCGCTCCGCGGTGAATATGTCTCTCGCTCGCACAGTCCAGACTTGGGACCACAGTCACGAGAGAGAGAGGGGGAGAGAGAAAATATCAATTAGAGGTCCTCCCAAAAGTGGGGAGACCTTTATTAATTATTGGTGTATTTTTCTAGGCCAAATACCCTACTATATATAGGGGGAGGGGAGGTACTACCTCCCTCAAAGTCCCGAGGTGGGACTAAAGGAGAGGAGGGGGAGGAGGTAGCCGCCAACCACCTAGTGGGCCCACCGCGGGGGTGGGGGTGGGGGGGGGGGGCTAGGCCCAGCCGGCCTCCCCCTTGACCCCTCTCCCTCTCTCCTTCCCCCTAATGGGCCCTCTCCCTCCGGAATTGGCCCATTAAGCCCTTTTGACCTTTAATTGATTTTCTCTTTATTAAATAATTATGAATAAATGATTAAATCAATATTTAACATTCATTCACATATGATTTAATCTCCGTGGCCATGGAACACCTTCCACCTCCACTCCGGACATCGTCTGGACTTACCAAAACCCTTCCGGTTTTCTCCCTTCTCTTCTTCGGTGATTCTACTGATCCTATAAACACTCTCTAAGCATCATCAAGCCCTTAAGCGTGATACCCCACGGTTCGGGAACACTCCAGACATGGTCGGGACACTCCCGCACCAATGATCGACAGAGGGACCTGGATGGCCATGTGACCCCTATGCGTTCCACGAAGATCTTTCGTCGTTTGAACCGGGACAGTCGTGTCTTATTCCCTTTGTCACCAGATACTTGCATTGCCCGAGATCTAATCAATGACATCACCATGTCGTGTTCAATCTCGTTACTGAACAATGCTACTTGACTCGTTCCGACAAGTGATATCCCCGTGATCAAATCACACGTTGCGCAGCTATTGGATATAACTTCTCCGAGTGGGCCCTTGAGTATCTTCCCGTCACATGGACGGACAAATCCTGCTCTTGACATATATTGCCTCTACGGTTTCCTCTGACTACCTGAACTCACCTTTATAACCACCATATTACCAGATGGCGTTTGATGCTATCTAAGAACTCTCGGGAGACAGTGATTGATATCGCCTCACGGTCTAAGGAATAGTCTATGAGGATCCATTTATAATCATCGTAACTTGAACTTCGTGACATGATCGGGTCACGATGTTTACGTTGGGTATTAGTTCAGCATCTCATTCTCAGAATGAGATGACCTCATTTCCAACTAGCATAAATACCACATGATCAGGAAACTTGATCATCCGTTGACTAATAAGCCAGTGACTAGAGTTTCACTGAGAACCCCTGGTTGTTTGTATCACACGTGTATTGATATTTCCACTCAATACAGTTATAGCATGATATAAAACTTAATCATAAACTATATGAAATATGATAATAGTCCTTACTACTATTTGTCTCTAGGGCATATTTCTAACAGTTATGGACTACTTGGATCAAATTGGCTCAACCATAGACAACTATATCTAAAGTACCATGTTTAACTTGACTAAACATGACTAGTAATTAGTGCAATACTCATGGAAGGGTTAATAAAAATTGCCTACAGCTGGGATATTCTTCCGCCTTCTCGTTGGTAAGCGAGAAGGAGGATGAGTTATGTTTACTTTATGATGTATATAATCGTTGGTTTCTAATTAATGTGCATATCTAGTTAGGAAGATGTTGTAGCATGTCGCTATAGAAGTGCTAGATATTTTATCTTTCACTCCAATTGCGTCATCCTACGTTATCCCTTTAGTTGCATAAAGACTTGTTGAGAGTGCCCCTAGGGTATCACACTCTGCCGATCAGATTTTTAGGTATACACATATAAAGGTTACTATGTTGATGAGGCCGGTGAGGGAGGCAACGACTCCCTCTTGTAGAGATTCCGGGATGGAGCTCTCTAAGATCTGTGGGCGGGAATGTGCTTTCTTTATGTCATGTGATGTCGATTTGACTCTTAATCCGTATTCATATCTGCTATTTCCTCTTCCGCCTAATGTTTTGATGAGTGATGTATGAGTATGCAATCCTAAAATATTATTACTTCTATCTATACATATTTGGTTCTTGCCATAATGGTGTTGCAATATGTTTCTATTTCTTTTAGATGGAATTGCTCTTATGTACTGTTGTATGTCGCTGGCGTACATACTCACTTGTGTACACTAGACCAGTAGCTTGCGAGGCATATTTCTTGCACATGAAGCTATAACCATGAGTTTGGGTGGGATGGTTGGCCGATACCGTGCCCTGCCATTGCGGCCTACTTGTGGGCGGCCTCGCGGCCTCCACGGTAGTACGTCCTTCCCCAATTTGGGTTATACCAACTTGTGATTCATAAATATGTGACTCAGGGATTACGGTTGTGTGCCTCCCACTCCCCATGTGACCCCTCCTAATATAGGGGGAGGGGCGACCTAGGGAAGAGGCGGAAACCATGAGGTGGGGCGACGGCGTCTAGGGGTGGGTCCCCATCCTGCGCACCTCCAAACCCTAGGTCGACCGGCCCCTTGCTCCCTCTTGGGGTAGAGGCCCCACATGGGCCTCCCACTCTAGGGTTTGGCCCATTTAAGGTGGGCTTCTGCAAAAAAATGAATTTAAATATTAATTCCATTAATCATGAGTAAATAACAACACTAGATTGTTTCAGCTCAAACTGCTATCCATGTCGTCCCGATTCTTTTCGGTCATGGGATGGAGGACGAGAAGGACACGTGACAACATCACAATGGATCCCTGCTATCCCGTGAGGTGGGTCCAGTTGTGGCCAGGGCGAGAGATTCTATACCGAGAACCGATGTACCACGCACCTCGTACCCCGCGTCGCTGGAAGGTGGGCCGTGGACGCGAACTAGGCCCACCATCGATGTACGCTGGAAGGACCGTGCGTGTTGAGAGGCTTTCCCTTCGCGACAATGCTCCGCACGCACCAGGTTGCGAGGCCTGCTGATACCTTCAATTGGGATTACAGATGTAGTATAGCTTCTTTTTCCCTAGTAGACCTAGGTTATCGAATCCCCAGGAAGCGAATGCGTAGTGAAGTTACTTTAACAGACCTTCGGGAGTTTTAGAATTCCTTTTGTGTTTTAACCGGACCAATAACTTGCGTCTTTTTGTTGTTGTCGATGATGGAGAGAGAGGGCCTAGGGCATTCAGTTTCACCTGTAGCTGTGCAAAACATCTGATGGAAATAAAAGATAGAAATAAAGTATGCGCGTACTTGTTAGAGCAAGATAAATTATATGTGGGAAGTGCATCCATAATTGCTATTGCCTCCACAACCGCTTATATAAATAACCTACTAGTCTCATCCATAGAAGAAAGAAAACTAATGATATGCATAGTGATGCCACCGTTAATCCCAAAAAAATCCCTCACATATAGTCGTTCTACCCCTTCTGTCACTAGGGTTCCCAACCTGCAGATTAGTCATCACTCATACTCCCTATACCTGGCTCAACCCTCGGGGTCTTGGGTACCTGACAAGTCCTTGGATTGAGGCAAGAGAGGATACAATAATCATCATGTCATACAAACTAATACATGATCCCATCTATGATAAATCACATGCACAATTGCTACATGGCTAGGTCGAAGGCTTAGCCCAAGGAGAATTACTCACATATAGAGATGAGATCAACAATCACAAGCGTTGTAATGAAAATCATAAGAGTGATAGCAATAGTATTACAATGTCGCCAATCAGAGAAGAGATCTACTATTACAAGTGGTGGAATATGGCTATGGAGATGGAGAAGGGTTTGGAGATCTGTGGTAGAGACTTTTTGGCGAGGTCTGGCTTGTTTTCTTGTTGCCCTGAGGCTTATTTAAATAGGGGTCCCTTCACGAAAGATATTCTATTTGACCTAACGGTGGCAGCACCAACTATATGACCGGAGCTATACGGTCGGAATTTTTTTTCTCCGGCCGTATAGTTGGTCGTTAAAGCGTCTGCCTCCATTGTTCGGCTCCTGGTTTCTTCTGGTTGTTGGAAATCTTTGACTTTAATGTAGTGATTCCCTCCTTTAAACGACATTATCTGTGCAGGAAAAATACAAGAAGAAAGGATTGCATACCCTTCTGAATATTAGCATTAGTGGCAGGATTTACAGAGATATTTCATCAAAAATATGATTAGTATCTAGTTTAATGTGGACGTAGATGGCTATATTTCAAAGCCATCAACCTCCCCAAGCTTAAACTTGATCATCCCGAGCAAGAAAACCAAAATCAAAAAGGAACTCAGCATTTAAACTGAAATAACAAGATGGTGATCTTACTCATGATTAAAATTCTCATGTTTCCTCTACTTCATAAATATGAAAAACTTTAGCATAGATAGAGTAATGGCAAGCATATCATATGGGTTTCATGCACCAAAATTATTGTAAACATGGATGATTCAAATGAGTAATCTTTATTCCATGTCAAGTAATCAACTCATAGGCTTGCCTTTGAACATTAAAGTATAATCGTGTTAATTAAGAGTGTGAGAGTTGTCATGAAAAGCATATATACTAGAGTATCTCAATTCTCCCACATCAATGAATCAAGAATTTGCAAATACTACTTTTCTATTCATTGCCCTTCAAGAATTTCAGTTTTTGAGTAATTGAGAGCATGACAAAGATTTTTATTAGTTTATCGGGCTGTGATGGACACTGAAAGAACATTTTATGTTTCCATTATTTTGTGTGTTAGATAACAATACCGTGGAGGTTTCTAATGTGCTCTAAGTGTTGTAGGAAAGTTTTTGGGTGTTTGAGGGATGGATTATCCGCCTCTTCAGGGGACGGATAATCCGATCTGACCATCTTGGCCAGGGCTGGCCATGCGCGAGTCTCTGTCTGGGGGCGGATTTCCCCCGGACAGTCCGACTCAGGGGCAGATTTTCTCCCTAGACCGGATAATCTGGCCTTCCTCTAGGGGACGAATAATCTGGCCCCAGGGGAATCGCCCAAGGGAGCATCTATTTTAGCTTCTGTCTAGGGGCGGATTTTCCCCCGGACAATCCGTTGCTGGGGCGGATTTTTCCCCCAGCCGGATAATCTGGCCCTCTCCTTGGGCTAGATAATCCGGTCCCCAGGAGAAGATGCCAAGGATCGCCCTACACGAGCTTCTGTTTGAAGGTGGATTATTTGCCGAATAATCCGAGTCTGGGGTGGAGTTTTCCCTAGGCCGGATAATCCGGCCCTCACTTGGGCCAGATAATCCGGCCCCCAAAGGCTCCAACGGCTCAGTTGGGGCAGGGGTATAAAAGCCCCATCATCCCCTTCGGTTAGAACTCTTGATTCAGTCGAAAAAGGCCAGACCTATTGCAAGAGCTCTCTCTCTAGATCTCCCACTTCACCACCCAAAGGCTTTGATCTTTGGGGGTATTGAAGGAGGAGACAACCTACATCGTCATCACAAATCAAGCGCATCAACTCCTCTCCATTCAATTGGAGAAATCCCCGATCTAGTATTCTCGTCAATATCTAGATCTTGTGTTTTGTTATTGATAACTTGTTCTTGTGGTAGCTTGTTGTCATTACGGGAGCCTCCAATTTGGTTGTGGAGTTGTGCCCCGCTAGTTGTGTAAAGGCACCGGTTCCCACCTCGAAGGGTTCCTATAGTGGAAAGGTGGATCAGGCCTTTGGTGGCGGGATCCATCGGAGAACAGGGTGAGTCCTATTGTAGCGTGGTGGTCTTAGTACCGCCCACCCTCCAACACAGATGTACTTCCCTTAACAAGGAAGGAACTGCGGTAAAACAAATCCTGTGTCTTCGCGTGCTCCACTACGGTTTACTCGTTCCTCTATCTCACTCGCCTTTACTTGCTAGTAGTTAGGTTTGCATATAGGAAATTCTATATAATAGTATATCTAGAGAATTTACCTTTTGTGTCAAGCCTAAAATTGAAAAAGCATTAAAATTTGAAGTAGCACCTATTCACTCCCCCTCTAGGTTCCCATACGATCCATTTCAATTGGTATTAGAGGCCCGACTCTTTATTCGGGATTAACCGCCTAAGAGAAGTATGGGTACTAAGGAAAATGGAAATGAGGTTGTGGACAAGGTCACAATGGATGACCTCAAGACGTTGGAAACAACCTTGTTGAAATCCTTTGATACCAAGATGGAGGAGATGCAACAAATGATTGCTCGCCTCACATCATCCAACCTCATCTCCATCTTCCTCTGAGGCCACCACTCCTCTTTCCAAGGATAAGGCTCACGCTGGATCTAAGGAAGATGAAGTGGTAGGTGAAAAACATAATGGTTCCGCCTCCAAGAATGGAAGTGGTAAGGAGGACTACAGTGAGGTTCCTCATCTATATTCCCCTGACCCACATATCTCTCGTCCTCATATAAACAATAGGGGTGATCCACCCAAGCTTACTGCATCTTCATTTAATCAATGGCAATTCTTAATGAAATATCATGTATGTAGTTCGTCTTTTGAGCTTTGGAGGATTATTGAAGATGGTCTTCATGTTGGAGACCCCACCAACTTGACTAGAAGAGAAGTTGTGGATAGTCAACTAAATGCAACGGCTCTCCACATGATTCAGCTCGTAGTGGGTCCCAAGGACATGCCCCACATTGGGGATTGTTTGTTTGCGGCCCAAAAGTTCATGGGCGATTGCATGGCGGTACCCAAGTTCCCTGTAATTGCCGCGTTTCGTAAAGTTGGGCTGCCAACTACTGAGAGGGGCCATTTCGAGGAAAACTCATCTCACCCCTGCCAAATTCAAACATTCCGTTAAACAGCCCCGTGAAATAGATGATCGGGACCCACATGTCGGTCATCTGTCCGTGACGCGAGCGCCAATGCGACAACCTCTTGGGGAAATCGAGGAACTAAGTGGATTGGATGCATTGACCAATTTCACAAATCCATTCCCTCCTTCCCCTAGCACCAGCGACATTGAAATCCACCCTCTAGGCAGGACGATCCCTTCGGACATTTGACTTCCGGCGCCAAGTTGTTGCGCCTAGTCACTGATCTCGAGCTCCAATGGTGCATGCCGTAGCCGCTGTTGCGAGGCTCTAGCTCGCCTCCGCTACCGACTAGCCGAGCAACTCGGAGGATGGTAGATCCTACTACCAAGGAATAAGAAGTTTTGGCTACATTCAGGTGAGCTACCCTTCTCTTTGCTATTCGCACTAATTATAACTGCTAGCTGGCTACTGAACCTAAAATTGTTTGTTAGCTCAACGCTGACAAACATATTTTGTCCACAGTTTTCACCTAAAATTGTAAGTTTTGCAAGTATTCACTATGTAGATATTGGGTAGTGATGCAACCGTCTTATTTCTTTGACAAGAAGCGCCGCAAGGTTAGAAACATGACTGCCGGGTTAGTCATTTTGCTGCCCGAAGAAGGTAAAAACGAGTGGAAAGATGATGCTGGACATGATTCTAGTGCTGATTGTCCCGGCGATGCAGAGTACATGAAGCTAAGAAAATTGGCACCGAGGAAGAGGAAGAAGGAAGGAAATGAAGAAAGCCAGTGGACGTGAAGGCTTGGCACCCAGGCTGCGGAAGAAGGCTGCTGGCAATGAAGATGCATACTAATGTGTTGAACTTGTACCTATATATGTAATTCAGTTAAATTCTGGAGCTCTGCGTGTGGAACTTTGCTGGGCGAAACAATCTACCCATGTTCTCAAAGTAAAATGTACCGCGACTTAGTGTTTGGAAACGCCCAAGTCAGTAGTTGAATCCGAAATTGTGATTGTGCCACTAGTATCTGAAAACATGCAGCACCTGTTCCACGATTGCTGAGGGGCAGGAGATCTCCAAATTCGATGGAATGTAAGTGGCACAGAAATAAATTATTTAAGCTGCTACACTTCATGAAGCAAGAACTTATTTCAGATGCTGCACAACATGGCAACATAAACATCAATGCCAACCGATAATGCCCAAATGAGGAGGAAATCAGTACCACGTTCTGGCCTAATCTTGAGCCCGTCTATCTCACTATGATGCAGCCCGTCCTTATGAAGGTGATGAGTGGAGAACCGCCTTCAAGACCAAACTTGGTCTCTATGAATGGTTGGTTATGCCCTTTGGTTTATCACATGCCCCATCCACTTTCATGCACCTTATGAATCACATCTTGTGTTCTCTCATTGGAAAAAGTGTTGTTGTCTATTTCGATTATATTCTTGTTTATAGCAAATCACTTGAGGACCATGTAACACATGTCAAGGAAGTTTTGCAAATCCTTCGACATGAAAAGCTTTATGCTAATCTTCCCAAGTGCACTTTTGCTAAAGACAAGTTGATTTTTCTTGGATTTGTCGTTTCTTTGAAGGGAATTGAAGTTGATGTTTCCAAGGTAAAGGACATACGAGATTGGCCCATACCAACAAATGTGAGTGAACTCTGAAGTTTTCATGGGTTGGTCAGTTTCTATCATCGCTTTGTGAAAGACTTTTCAACCATTTCCTGTCCCCTTAATGAATTGACCAAAAAGAATGTCACCTTCGTGTGGGGCAAAGCACAACAAAAAGCTTTTGATGAACTTAAAAAGAGGCTCACCGAAGCACCTCTTCTTGCTTTACCGGATTTCACAAAAACTTTTGATATAGAGTGTGATGCTAGTGGTATTGGCATTGGAGGAGTCCTTATGCAAAACGGACGTCCTATAGCCTACCATAGCGAGAAACTTGATGGTGCTCGCCTTAACTATTTGATTTATGACAAAGAGCTTTTTGCCTTAGTTCGTGTCCTTTAAGTTTGGCAACACTACCTTTGGCCCAAGGAATTTATCATACATTCCGACCACGAGTCATTGAAATATCTCAAAGGCCAAGCTAACTTGAGAAAGAGACACACTAAGTGGGTTGAGTTCATGGAGTCTTTTCCGTACTTTGTCAAGTATAAGAAGGGCAAAGATAATGTAGTTGCGGACGCATTGTCTCGCAAACATACAAGCCTTCTTACGAGACTTGAAATCAACGTGTTGGGTCTTGAGGAAATAAAATCTTTGTATGCTTCCGATCCGTTCTTTGAACCAATTTTCGCAAAGTGCTCCAATGACAAAGGAGTTGATGATTTCTATTTGCATAAGGGCTTTCTATTTAAACAAAACAAGCTATGCATCCCGAATTCGTCGCTTCAACTTTTGCTCCTCCAAGAATCTCATGGTGGAGGCCTTATGGGTCACTTTGGTCGCGACAAGACATTGGACATGCTCTCCAATCACTACTTTTGGCCCAAGATGAAGCGTGACGTGGAGCGCTACATTCAACGATGCACGACATGTGTTCAAGATAAGTCGCAAGCTAATCCCTATGGTCTTTATATGCCATTGCCTATTCCTCATACACCTTTGTCCGACATTAGCATGGATTTCGTGTTAGGATTGCCTAGATCTAAGCATGGTCATGATTCTATATTTGTTGTTGTGGATCGTTTTTCCAAAATGGCACACTTCATACCGTGCCATAAGACCGACGATGCTTCACATGTTGCAAATCTGTTTTCAGGGAAACCGTCCATCTTCACGGTGTGCCAAGGATAATCGTCTCCGACCGCAACGTCAAATTCATGAGATCCTTGTGGAAGACCCTCATGGCCAAGCTCAGCGTCAAGATCCTCTTCTCATCCGCATCACATCCTCAAACTGATGGCCAAACCGAAGTTGTCAACCGAAGCCTCGGAACTCTCCTTCGTGTGCTGATCAAGAAAAACCTGAAGGATTGGGAGGAATGCATTCCACACGCCGAGTTCGCCTACAATCGAGCCAAGCACTCAGCAACCAAGATGATTCCATTCATGATCGTCTATGGTTTCGAGCCCCTCACCGCGCTCGACATCCTACCACTACCTCTCCTTGAGCGCACGAACATGGACGTCGAGAAGCGCGCACAAGCTATGAAGACGCTTCATGAAGAAACTACAGCTACTATCGAACAACAAGTCCTTCGCCAAGCTTCAAGGTTAAACAAGGACAAGAAGGAGATGATATTTGAAGAAGGTGACCTTGTGTGGATACACCTTAGCAAGGACCGCTTCCCCAAGGAACGTGACTCCAAGCTCAAGCCAAGAGGAGATGGTCCCTTCAAGGTCCTCAAAAGAATCAACAACAACGCCTACATCATCGACATACCGACCTCCAAGTACCTTGCAAGCAATACATTCAATGTCAAGGATCTCTCACCCTACCATGGAGATGCTCAAGATGATATCCATGAAGAGTCGAGGACGACTCTTTCCCAAGGGGGGGGAGCTGATGCAGCCCGTCGTACGGACGCTTCTACATCTACAACAACAAGTCCCCCAAGTGGACCCATGACTCCTGCCCGAGCCAAACTCCTCCAAGCTAAGGTGAACTCGCTCCTCTCTTCGTGCCAATTTGATACCTCCTTGGATGGCGTGCTACTTCATACCACTACTTTGTGCATCATCATGTACGAGCCCCCGCCGCGTCCCCACGAGCCCTGAAGCTGCACCTGAGCTGAAGCTGCCAGAACCGGAGTGTCCGCCCGACTCCAGCCGGAGTGTCCGGCGCAACTCAGCCGAAGTGTCCGGCCTACCCCGCCCCGTCTGGACTCGGAAATTCTGTGTGCCAGTTCGGACACTGCCCAGACACTTCCCGGAGTGTCCAGCCGCCCCGGACTGTCCGGCCGTTCCGACCCGGACTGTCCGGCCTGAAGATGGGCATGCGAGCCTAGCTGGGCCCTATGGCCCATGTACCCCTCTACTTCGCCCAGAACACTACTTTAATGCCTGAATTACCCCTGAACTTGTGGTTGGCCTATATATAGACCCCCACCTCCATTGTAAACCCTAGGCTTGATATTGGAATTAGTGGAAACCCCTTTGTTGATCTATCTAATTCTTGCCTCATGCTCCTTGACTAAGGAGCACCAATATCCCCAAACCTCGTTGGAGTTTGCATCGTGCCTCCGCGTTGTACAAGGCCTAGGCATCGGTGTCCCTTTGCCTAGACGTCAAGATCTCACCGAGTCTCCCATCTCGCCGTGCCGGTTCGAGAGAGAGTCCTCTGCCCGAGGCCGATCCTAGGGATTGCGCCGGACTGGTCACCGCCGGCATGAGCTATTGGTGTTTATCGTGGTTTTGCGTATGCGTGTTCATCACGTTCTTCGTGCGTGTGTTCGTCGTGTTTATCCTTCCCTCCTTCCCCCGCACTCCACCCTCGATTTGAAAGGGAATCGTGAAAGATTGGGCCACCCTAGAGGCTTGCCCTCAACACACTGCCTCCCTGCTCCTTCATCCCCTGCGTCTGGCGAAGCTCCCGGATCTCCATTAACTGGGTGTACGTGCCTCCACTTTATAAATTGTGGCTGTGCCATTTGCATGCGGCACAATCCACGTAGATTACGTTTAAACAATCCACCAATGTCAGAATACCACCATGATCAGACAAAAGGAAGTAATGTAGGGTTAAGACAGATTAGCGGGAGACCAATTTTTCCTCCCAGGACTCCAGGACCACTAGTTCAGACCGCTAGGTCAACAAGTACTACTATTACAACTTAAAAAGGCACGGAGCTCAAGCTAAATAGAACTAGTTATCACACATCTCCTTGATCTTCCTAATCTTAGCTCGGTGCGCATCTTCCTGCGAGAGCAAGGATCGAATCGTCTGCTCCTTCCTTTTAGCATCTTCCTTGCATAGCTTCAATTGTTTCTCTACATTTTTCCTCATGCACTTGTCAATACTCGTAGTTGTGAACTGCAGGACTTTGGCCTGGTGAAGATCATTCCTTGCTTGAGTCAGTTTTTGCTCTGCTTTAGCCTTCAGGGCCAACGCCACGTCCCTCTCCTTCTCGACTTTGCTAACCTTGTCTTGCACCCTCCTGAGATCTCGGTTAAGCTTTGTCATGTCAACTGGGTCCCATAGCTTCATCTCAACACTATCAAGAAGTGAGCTAACTATGAATTCTTTCAACTTAAATGTCATATCCCATAGTTCGTCCAGCACTTTTTGCATCGATTTGGGCCACTCTAGATCTACCCATTTGACAACACCGCAACTTCCGCCTTTCATCATTGCACGATGTCCTTGACACCGTAAAAACCTCCGTCCTACATTTCGTCCTTCGAACGCTACAAATTTAGTGGGCACATGTCCATATTTACATAGCAGATGACTGTCTTCATCCGCTAAATCGTGATAGTTGGAGTCATACAACGTCTGGTTGGCCTAACACATCATACGCGCATGAGTAAACAGAGTAGATCTAGCTCAAAATAGATAACTGGCCATAGATGATAGAGATAGATATGAGACGACTCACATTGAAATCACCGTCCCTGTCATCATGACGCGTTTCCTCATCGTCTCCGCTTGAACCCATGACGAGAGAGAGAGGAAGAGGGGGGTGGCTGCCGGAGAGATAGCTGGAGGCGCCGTCGGCCTGCGGCTACGGCAGGATGGGAGAGAAGCGGGTAAAGTGGCTTCAAGGGGAAGGAAGAGAAGTACAGGGAGGAAGAGTAGTAATGGGGACGTGACACTGGCATATGGCCCACTGAACTCGTGAGTGTGACACTCGCAAAAGGGGAGCGCCCGGTGTTGCTAGTTTGTCTCGGAGCAAGCGGGCAGCAAGCGTGGCCAATCATGCCGTAGAACAGCCTACTCACGGATCGCTCTCACAAAGACCATCCCAATCGTCCAAGCGCCCCGATCGAATGGTATGTAACAATCATCATGTAGAACAATTGTGTTAGGCGTGCCTTCTAGAAGACTCAGTCTAACGGCCACCATTGGGGAGCTTAGGTTAGGGCTCTTCTAAGGTTAGGATCCATATGTGGTTTATGAGAAGAACACACATGCAATGACACCGGCGATATGTGGTTTGTGAAAAGAACACACATGCAATGACTCTAACTATGGATTGTGAAAAGAACATGCAATACAATTACTCCCGTGGATCCATGTGTGGTTTGTGAACAAACAGACATTCAGTGACTCTAGGTGTGGTTAATTAAAAGAACACATGTGCAATGACTCTAGATGTGATTTGTGAGAAGAACACACATGCAATGACACTGGTGGATCCATGTGGTTTGTGAAAAGAATAGACATCCAATGACTCTAGCTCTGGTTAATAAAAAGAACACACGTGCAATGACACTGGCGGATCCATATGTGGTTTATGAAAGGAACACACATGCAATGAACTCTGGTGGATCCATATGTGGTTTGTGAGAAGAACAGACATGCAATGACTCTAGCTGTGGTTTGTAAAAAGAACACACATGCAATGACATTGGTCGATCCATATGTGGTTTGTGAAAAGAACAGACATGCAATGACTCTAGCTGTGGTTAATGAAAAGAACACACATGCAATGGCACTAGTGGATCCTTATGTGGTTTGTGAAAAGAACACACATGCAATGACTCTAGATGTGGTTTATGAAAGGAACACACATGCAATGAACTCTGATGGATCCATATGTGGTTTGTAAGAAGATTATACATGCAATGAATCTAGATGTGGTTCGTGAAAAGAATAGACATGCAATGATCTCTGGTGGATCCTTATGTGGTTTTTAAGAAGAACATACATGCAATGACTCTAGATGTGGTTTGTGAGAAGAACACACATGCAATGACTCTAGATGTTGTTTGTGAGAAGAACAGACATGCAATGAACTCCGGTGGATCCATATGTGGTTTGTGAGAAGAACAGACATGCAATGACTCTAGCTGTGGTTAATGAAAAGAACACACATGCAATGAACTCTAGTGGATCCATATGTGGTTTGTGAGAAGAACACACATGCAATGACTCTAGATGTGGTTTGTGAAAAGAACAGACATGCAATGAACTCTAGTGGATCCATATGTGGTTTGCGAAAAGAACACACATGCAATGACTCGAGATGTGGTTAATGAAAAGAACATACATGCAATCACTCTAGTTGTGGTTTGTGAAAAGAACACACATGCAATGACACTGGTGGATCCATATGTGGTTTGTGAAAATAACACACATGCAATGACTCTAGCTGTGGTTAATGAAAAGAACACACATGACATGACACTGGTGGATCCATATGTGGTTTATGAAAATAACACACATGCAATGACTCTAGATGTGGTTTGTGAAAAGAACACACATGCAGTGACACAGGTGGATTAATATGTGGTTTGTGAAAATAACACACATGCAATGAGTCTATATGTGGTTTGTGAAGGGAACACACATGCAATGACTCTAATGGATCCTTATGTGGTTTGTGAAAAGAACAGACATGCAATGACTGTAACTGTGGTTTGTGAAAAGAACACACATGCAATGAATTCTAGTGGATCCATATGTAGTTTGTGAGAAGAACACACATGCAATAACTCTATATGTGGTTCGTAAAAAGAACACACATGCAATGACACATGTGGATCCATATGTGGTTTGTGAAAAGAACACACATGCAATGACTGTAGATGTGGTTGATGAAAAGAACACACATGCAATGACTCTAGTGGTGGTTTGTTAAAAGAACACACATGCAATGACTCTGGTGTATCCTTATGTGGGTTTGGAAAAGAACATACATGTAATGACTCTAGCTGTGGTTTGTGAAAAGAACACACATGCAATGAACTCTAGTGGATCCATATATGGTTTGTGAGAAGAACACACATGCAATGACTCTAGATGTGGTTTGTGAAAAGAATACATATGCAATGACACTGGTGGATCCATATGTGGTTTGTGAAAAGAACAGACATGTAATGACTCTAGCTGTGGTCTATGAAAAGATAACACATGCAATGACATTGGTGGATCCATATGTGGTTTGTGAAAAGAACAAACATGCAATGACTCTAGATGTGGTTCGTGAAAAGAACACACATGCAATGACTCTAGATGTGGTTTGTGAAAAGAACACACATACAATGACACTGGTGGATCAATATGTGGTTTGTGAAAATAACATACATACAATGACTCTAGCAGTGGTTTGTGAAAAGAACACACATGCAATGACACTAGTGGATCAATGTGTGGTTTGTGAGAAGAACAGACATGCAATGAATCTAGCTCTGGTTTGTGAAAAGAACAGACATGCAATGAACTTTGGTGGATCCATATGTGGTTTGTGCTAAGAACACACATCCAATGACTCTAGATGTGGTTTGTGAGAAGAACATACATTCAATGACTCTAGATGTGGTTTATGAAA
Source organism: Avena eriantha (assembly GCA_910589775.1). NCBI lineage: Eukaryota > Viridiplantae > Streptophyta > Magnoliopsida > Poales > Poaceae > Avena > Avena eriantha. Next base: position 338,603,467 of record OU342743.1, on the reverse strand, counting down.
GGAACACACATGCAATGAACTCTGATGGATCCATATGTGGTTTGTGAGAAGATTATACATGCAATGAATCTAGATGTGGTTCATGAAAAGAATAGACATGCAATGAACTCTACTGGATCCTTATGTGGTTTTTGAGAAGAACATACATGCAATGACTCTAGATGTGGTTTGTGAGAAGAACACACATCCAATGACTCTAGATGTGGTTTGTGAGAAGAACATACATTCAATGACTCTAGATGTGGTTTATGAAAGGAACACACATGCAATGAACTCTGATGGATCCATATGTGGTTTGTGAGAAGATTATACATGCAATGAATCTAGATGTGGTTCATGAAAAGAATAGACATGCAATGAACTCTACTGGATCCTTATGTGGTTTGTGAAAAGAACACACATGCAATGACTGTAGATGTGGTTGATGAAAAGAACACACATGCAATGACTCTAGTGGTGGTTTGTTAAAAGAACACACATGCAATGACTCTGGTGTATCCTTATGTGGGTTTGGAAAAGAACATACATGTAATGACTCTAGCTGTGGTTTGTGAAAAGAACACACATGCAATGAACTCTAGTGGATCCATATATGGTTTGTGAGAAGAACACACATGCAATGACTCTAGATGTGGTTTGTGAAAAGAATACATATGCAATGACACTGGTGGATCCATATGTGGTTTGTGAAAAGAACAGACATGTAATGACTCTAGCTGTGGTCTATGAAAAGATAACACATGCAATGACATTGGTGGATCCATATGTGGTTTGTGAAAAGAACAAACATGCAATGACTCTAGATGTGGTTCGTGAAAAGAACACACATGCAATGACTCTAGATGTGGTTTGTGAAAAGAACACACATACAATGACACTGGTGGATCAATATGTGGTTTGTGAAAATAACATACATACAATGACTCTAGCAGTGGTTTGTGAAAAGAACACACATGCAATGACACTAGTGGATCAATGTGTGGTTTGTGAGAAGAACAGACATGCAATGAATCTAGCTCTGGTTTGTGAAAAGAACAGACATGCAATGAACTTTGGTGGATCCATATGTGGTTTGTGCTAAGAACACACATCCAATGACTCTAGATGTGGTTTGTGAGAAGAACATACATTCAATGACTCTAGATGTGGTTTATGAAAGGAACACACATGCAATGAACTCTGATGGATCCATATGTGGTTTGTGAGAAGATTATACATGCAATGAATCTAGATGTGGTTCATGAAAAGAATAGACATGCAATGAACTCTACTGGATCCTTATGTGGTTTTTGAGAAGAACATACATGCAATGACTCTAGATGTGGTTTGTGAGAAGAACACACATGCAATGACTCTAGATGTTGTTTGTGAGAAGAACAGACATGCAATGAACTCCGGTGGATCCATATGTGGTTTGTGAGAAGAACAGACATGCAATGACTCTAGCTGTGGTTAATGAAAAGAACACACATGCAATGAACTCTAGTGGATCCATATGTGGTTTGTGAGAAGAACACACATGCAATGACTCTAGATGTGGTTTGTGAAAAGAACAGACATGCAATGAACTCTAGTGGATCCATATGTGGTTTGCGAAAAGAACACACATGCAATGACTCGAGATGTGGTTAATGAAAAGAACAGACATGCAATCACTCTAGTTGTGGTTTGTGAAATGAACACACATGCAGTGACACTGGTGGATCCATATGTGCTTTGTGAAAAGAACACACATGCAATGACTCTAGCTGTGGTTAATGAAAAGAACACACATGACATGACACGGGTGGATCCATATGTGGTTTGTGAAAATAACACACATGCATTGACTCTAGATGTGGTTTGTGAAAAGAACACACATGCAGTGACACTGGTGGATTAATATGTGGTTTGTGAAAAGAACACACATGCAATGACTCTAATGGATCCTTATGTGGTTTGTGAAAAGAACAGACATGTAATGACTATAACGATGGTTTGTGAAAAGAACACACATGCAATGAACTCTAGTGGATCCATATGTAGTTTGTGAAAAGAACACACATGCAATGACACTTGTGGATCAATATGTGGTTTGTGAAAAGAACACACATGCAATGATTGTAGATGTGGTTGATGAAAAGAACACACATGCAATGACTCTAGTGGTGGTTTGTTAAAAGAATACACATGCAATGATTCTGGTGGATCCTTATGTGGGTTGTGAAAAGAACATACATGTAATGACTCTAGCTGTGGTTTGTGAAAAGAACACGCATGCATTGAACTCTAGTGGATCCATATATGGTTTGTGAGAAGAACACACATGCAATGATTCTAGATGTGGTTTGTGAAAAGAATACATATGCAATGGCACTGGTGGATCCATATGTGGTTTGTGAAAAGAACAGATATGTAATGACTCTAGCTGTGGTCTATGAAAAGATAACACATGCAATGACACTGGTGGATCCATATGTGGTTTGTGAAAAGAACACACATGCAATGACTCTAGATGTTGTTTGTGAAAAGAACACACATGCAATGACTCTAGATGTGGTTTGTGAAAAGAACACACATACAATGACACTGGTGGATCAATATGTGGTTTGTGAAAATAACATACATACAATGACTCTAGCAGTGGTTTGTGAAAAGAACACACATGCAATGACACTTGTGGATCAATGTGTGGTTTGTGAGAAGAACAGACATGCAATGAATCTAGCTCTGGTTTGTGAAAAGAACAGACATGCAATGAAATTGGTGGATCCATATGTGGTTTGTGATAAGAACACACATCGAATGACTCTAGATGTGGTTTGTGAGAAGAACACACTTGCAATGACTCTAGCTGTGGTTAATGAAAAGAACAGAGATGCAATTACTCTGGTGGATTCTTGTGTGGTTTATTAAAAGAATAGAAATGCAATGACTCTAGCTGTGGTTTATGAGAAGAACACACATGCAATGACTGTAGCTGTGGTTTTTGAAAAGAACACACATGCAATGACTCTAGCTGTGGTTTGTGAAAAGAACACACATGCAATGAGTCTGGTGGATCCTTATGTGGTTTGTGAGAAGAACATACATTCAATGACTCTAGATGTGGTTTATGAAAGGAACACACATGCAATGAACTCTGATGGATCCATATGTGGTTTGTGAGAAGATTATACATGCAATGAATCTAGATGTGGTTCGTGAAAAGAATAGACATGCAATGAACTCTGGTGGATCCTTATGTGGTTTTTGAGAAGAAAATACATGCAATGACTCTAGATGTGGTTTGTGAGAAGAACACACATGCAATGACTCTAGATGTTGTTTGTGAGAAGAACTGACATGCAATGACTCTAGCTGTGGTTAATAAAAAGAACACACATGCAATGAACTCTAGTGGATCCATATGTGGTTTGTGAGAAGAACACACATGCAACGACTCTAGATGTGGTTTGTGAAAAGAACAGACATGCAATGAACTCTGGTGGATCCATATGTGGTTTGCGAAAAGAACACATATGCAATGACTCGAGATGTGGTTAATGAAAAGAACAGACATGCAATCACTCTAGTTGTGATTTGTGAAAAGAACACACATGCAATGACACTGGTGGATCCATATGTGGTTTGTGAAAAGAACACACATGCAATGACTCTAGATGTGGTTTGTTAAAAGAACACACATGAAGTGACACTGGTGGATTAATATGTGGTTTGTGAAAAGAACACACATGCAATGAGTCTATATGTGGTTTGTGAAAAGAACACACATGCAATGACTCTAGCCGTGGTTTGTTAAAATAACACACATGCAATGACACTGGTGGATCCATATGTTGTTTGTGAAAAGAACAGACATGCAATGACTCTAGTTGTGGTTAACAAAAAGAACAGACATGCAATGACACTGGTGGATACATATGTGGTTTGTGAAAATAACACACATGCAACGACTCTAGATGTGGTTTGTGAAAAGAACACACATGCAATGACACTAGTGTATCAATATGTGGTTTGTGAAAATAACATACATCTAATGACTCTAGATGTGGTTTGTGAAAAGAACACACATGCAATGACTCTGGTGGATCCTTATGTGGTTTGTGAAAAGAACAGACATGCAATGACTCTAGTTGTGGTTTGTGAAAAGAACACACACGCAATGAACTCTGGTGAATCCATATGTGGTTTGTGAGAGTAACACACATGCAATGACTCTAGATGTGGTTTGTGAAAAGAACACACATGCAATGACACTGGTGGATCCATATGTGGTTTGTGAGAAGAACAGACATGCAATGACTCTAGCTGTGGTTAACGAAAAGAACACACATGCAATGAACTCTAGTGGATCCATATGTGGTTTGTGAGAAGAACACACATGCAATGACTCTATATGTGGTTTGTGAAAAGAACAGACATGCAATGAACTCTGGTGGATCCGTATGTGGTTTGCGAAAAGAACACACATGCAATGACTCGAGATGTCGTTAATGAAAAGAACAGACATGCAATCACTCTAGTTGTGGTTTGTGAAAAGAACACACATGCAATGACACTGGTGGATCCATATGTGGTTTTTGAAAAAGAACACACATGCAATGACTCTAGATGTGGTTTGTTAAAAGAACACACATGCAGTGACACTGGTGGATCAATATGTGGTTTGTGAAAAGAACACACATACAATGAGTCTATATGTGGTTTGTGAAAAGAACACACATGCAATGACTCTAGGTGTGGTTTGTTAAAATAACACACATGCAATGACACTGGTGGATCCATATGTTGTTTGTGAAAAGAACAGACATGCAATGACTCTAGTTGTGGTTAATGAAAAGAACAGACATGCAATGACACTGGTGGATCCATATGTGGTTTGTGAAAATAACACACATGCAACGACTCTAGATGTGGTTTGTGAAAAGAACACACATGCAATGACACTAGTGTATCAATATGTGGTTTGTGAAAATAACATACATCTAATGACTCTAGATGTGGTTTGTGAAAAGAACACACATGCAATGACTCTGGTGGATCCTTATGTGGTTTGTGAAAAGAACAGACATGCAATGACTCTAGTTGTGGTTTGTGAAAAGAACACACATGCAATGAACTCTGGTGGATCCATATGTGGTTCGTGAGAAGAGCACACATGCAATGCCTGTTGATGTGGTTTGTGAAAAGAACACACATGCAATGACACTGGTGGATCCATATGTGGTTTGTGAAAAGAACACACATGCAATGAATTTAGATGTGCTTAATGAAAAGAACAAACATGCAATGACTCTAGCTGTGGATTGTGAAAAGAACACACATGCAATAACTCTAGTGGATCCTTACGTAGGTTGTGAAAAGAACAGACATGCAATGACTCTAGCAGTGGTTTGTGAAAAGAACACACACGCAATGAACTCTGGTGAATCCATATGTGGTTTGTGAGAGTAACACACATGCAATGACTCTAGATGTGGTTTGTGAAAAGAACACACATGCAATGACATTGGTGGATCCATATGTGGTTTGTGAAAAGAACAAACTTGCAATGACTCTAGCTGTGGTTAATGAAAAGAACACACATTTGATCACATTGGTGGATCCATATGTGGTTTGTGAAAATAACACACATGCACTGACTCTAGATGTGGTTTGTGAAAAGAACACACATGTATTGACTCTAGATGTGGTTTGTAAAAAGGACACACATGAAATGACACTAGTGGATCAATATGTGGTTTGTGAAAAGAACATACATCCAATGACTCTAGCTGTGGTTTGTGAAAAGAACACTCATGCAATGACACTGGTGGATCCATGTGTGGTTTGTGAGTAAAAACAGACATGCAATGACTCTAGCTGTGGTTTGTGAAATGAACTTACATGCAATGAAATCTGATGGATCCATATGTGGTTTGTGAGAAGAACACACATGCAATGACACTAGATGTGGTTTGTGAGAAGAACACACATGCAATGACTCTAGCTGTGGTTAATGAAAAGAACACAGACGCAATGACTCTGGTGGATCGTTCTATGGTTTATTGAGAGAACAGACATGCAATGACTCTAGCTGTGGTTTGTGAGAAGAACACACATGCAATGAATCTAGATATGGTTTGTGAAAATATCAGACATACAATGAACTCTGGTGGATCCATATGTGGTTTGAGAGAAGAACACACATGCAATGACTCTAGATGTGGTTTGTGAGAAGAACACACATGCAATGACTCTAGATGTGGTTTTTGAAAAGAACACACATGCAATAACACTGTGGATCCATATGTGGTTTGTGAAAACAACATATATGCAATGACTCGAGATGTGGTTAATGAGAAGAACACACATGCAAAGGCTCTTGCTGTGCTTTTTGAAAAGAACACACATGCAATGACACTGGTGGATCCATATGTGGTTTGTGAAAAGAACACACATGAAATGACTCTAGATGTGGTTTGTGAAAAGAACACACATGCAGTGACACTGGTGGATCAATATCTGGTTTGCGAAAAGAACACACATCCAATGAGTCTATATGTGGATTGTGAAAAAAACACACATGCAATGACTCTAGCTGTGGTTTGTTAAAAGAACACACATGCAATGACACTGGTGGATCCATATGTTGTTTGTGAAAAGAATAGACATGCAATGACTCTAGCTATGGTTAATGAAAAGAACACACATGCAATGACACTGGTGGATCCATATGTGGTTTGTGAAAATAACACACGTTCAACGACTCTAGATGTGCTTTGCGAAAAGAACACACGTGCAATGGCACTAGTGTATCAATATGTGGTTTGTGAAAATAACATACATCTAATGACTCTAGTTGTGGTTTGTGAAAAGAACACACATGCAATGAACTCTGGTGGATCCATATGTG